>WBND01000201.1:863270-889369 GCA_013398595.1 Tychaedon coryphoeus | reverse complement strand
AGGCTCCTGCCTTCCTCAGCAGACACCTGCCTTTCACACCAAGACAGCGGCACATCCCTATCCCCACAACGCCTCCAGGAGGGGCTGCCAGGCGAGGAAATACCTGAAGATGAAGATGAAGAGCATGAGCAGCATGCAGAAGGTGGCCACGTTGTCCATGGTCTTCATGAGCACCACGAGCTGGCGGCGCAGGGCGGGCATGAAGCGCACCAGCTTGAGCACGCGGAGCAGGCGGAAGGTGCGCAGCACGGACAGGCCCCCGTCCGACTGCCCGATGATCTCCCAGACGCTGCGGGGACACGGGGACAGCGCTGGGACCGCCAGCTCTGCTTCCTGGGAGCTGCTGCCCGCCTGCAATCCCCCCCTTTTCCTGCTCTTTTCCTGCTCCTGCAAAAGCAGCTTTGCTCCTGAGCTGCGCGGTCGCGCCTCTCGTGGTGAAACTCCTCTCCTTTGTCAGTTTTGGGGTGAATTCCCTCCTTAATTCCATCTTTAATTCCCCCTCTTTTTTTTTTTTCCTGGGGTTCTCCATGTCTGCACCACTACAGGAATGTGGATCACAATTTTGCCCCAGGAATATGAATTCCTATGGTGTAGGGATATCAGCACAGCTCTATTCATTAAAACAAAGCATTTTTCTTCCAGGGTCTCTTAAGAGAATTAGGGGGACAAAAAAACCACTTCAAGTCAGTAGGCTCAATAGTTTTCTGTCTCTTGAGGTGTTTGTCTCCCTTTGGAACATCCAGAGGGATGTTTTGGGGGAGTTGGTTTATCAGGCCACAGAATGACCTTTGTTCAGAACCTTGACTTGTGTGAGCCTTGAACCTTGGCTGGATCAGAGGGATGTGCCAAGGGCACTCTCCTGGTTCACATCTCTCTGTCCCTGGAATTCTTTGCCCCAAATTACTGATTGAGGGGTGATCAGAAAGGATCCCAGTGCTGGGGTGTGGCTGGGCCACCCCAGTTCAGGCTGGGACAGTGTCCACTGGGGAGCACAGCAGAACAGGGCCCCCCCTTCCCCTCCTGCCTGCCCATTTCCAGCAGAGCTGGGATAATTTGGGAGAGGGACACTGTGGGATTGGGACACTCCCAGTACCCCTTTCCCAGGACATGCTGCACTTGAGTGGAAAACACACCCCTGTGCCAGATGTGTGGCATAAATAGATTTTCCTCTCCATCTGCCAGGTCTGTTTACTTTGCACAGCCCTCCTAAGGACAGGAATCCAAAAGCCCAACACAATTACAGCACATCCCAGCCCTGGATTAACAGACAGAATCACAGAATCACCAGGCTGGAAGAGACTTCTAAAATGATTGAGTCCAACTCATGCCTCAACACCTCCTCATCAACTAAACCTGAGTGCCACATCAAATCGGTTTTTAAACACATCCAGGGATGGTGACTCCACCACCTCCCTGGGCAGACAATTCCAGTGCTTAATCACTCTTTCTGCAAAAAACCTTTTCCTAACATCCAACCTTGATTTCCCTTTGCCATCCCTGATCCCTGTCCCACTCCCCAAGGAGGACCAGCAGTGACCTGATGACCACGATGATCCCGTCGAAGATGTTGTAGGGGTTCTTGATGTAGCCAAAGATTCCGAAGGCCAGGAGTTTCAGGAGCATCTCCAGGGCAAACATGCTGGTGAAGACGATGTTGCTGATCTCCAAGGCGTTGGTCAGCTCGTCTGGCTATGGGCAGAAAAGCAACGTGGTCAGAGAAAATGGAATGTTCTTCCTGCAGGGATCTGTGCTCCTGCTGGAAAGCTACAGAGAAAAAGAAAAGTCTGAGGGAACAGCAGATAAACCTCCTGGAGTTTGTACAACCCCTGTGAGTTGTGCTGGAATCACAGGATCCCAGCCCAGTTCTGGAGCAGCCTGGAGAAAAACTATACCCAACTCAAAATAATTCAGGTTAAGCAAAGGAGAGGATTTGCTTGCTGTTCCAAGATAGAATTATCCTGCCTGGATTCACATGGATCACTGCTGTTACTGCACTGAGTCCAGCAGAACTTTATGGATACTGCTACATCCAAAGCAGGAGCACTGGTTTGGATACAGGAATATCACAGCTCTATTCATTAAAACAAAGTATTTTTCTTCCAGATGTCTACAAAGAGCACTAGGAGAAAAAAAAAATACACTTAAAGTCAGTGGGATCAATAATTTTACGTCTCAAGGTATTTACCTCCCTTTGGAAATTACCCCCAAAAACCCCAAAATGATTTTTCCTAAAACCAGCAGATTTTAAGTGACAGCAGTGTGACCCTGAGTGCCAGGACTGCGTTCAGGATCTCTGAGTTTCTCTGGGTGTACAAGATTTTAATGGAGCTGAAATGCAAGATTTTTTTTCCAGGCCCCTCCTCTATCCCAGCACCACATTCCCTCTGGCTCCAACCTTGTTTCCAGACATTCCTTTCCTTTCCTGGGAAGTGCAGCAAAGCCTGTCCTGCCTCCCAAACGTGGCAGGGAAAATGGGAAAAGGTGGGATTGGGATCGATTCGCTCGCTGGAGCTGCTCCTTCCAACAGCACCCGGCTCTGCAATGAGCATTTCTAGTTCCAGGCTGCTCCTTTGTGAGGCAAAATGAGTCTTTTTCATTTCCTTTTCCTCAGTGTAATAACATTGTCTGGGAAAAGGTGTGATTTTCATATCTGACTCATCTCCTGGACTGATAATAATTTCCTTTATTCCTCATCCCTCGTTAGGGGGGTGAGAAGTGGCAGGTTTTTGGGGATGTTGTTGCACTATTTGGGGCTCTAAAGGAGAAACCACTGTAACACCATCACGCTGAACTCCACACTCAGCAAATCCAACCCTTGGCAGTGGGAGGAGAGGTTGAAAGAGTTAACTGGGACTGGGGAAGAGCCCACACATCCCCTCCAGCCCGTGGGCTGCTAATGAGCCATCATTCACTGCTAAATTACTCCCTGCAATCGTCTGTCTGCTGCTCAACCATTTATCCAGGGGGAAGAGCACTCAGAGCTCCTGGTTCTAATCCATAAACTCGGATTGCCATGGGATACCGGGAGCAGCATTGGGAAATTCACAGTTCTTTCCTCTCCAGCCAGGGCCCGATTCCCTCACATCAGGCAGAGCTCATCCATCCTATTCCTTTCCCTCACAGTGCCAAAACAACCTGGGGAGAGGAAAAAAAAAACTTCATCACAGGCTCAAGGCTGCTCTGGGATGGAATTCAACCAGCTCTCCACAGAGACTGATCCTAAAATATCCCTGCAGGCTCCCAGGCTGTCCCTCTCCAAGCCACAGTGGTGACAGGACACGGTGCTGGCAGCGTCCCCGAGCTCTTTGTCAGGACCTGGCACGTTCAGGGTCCCCCCAGGCGGGGTTGGACGAGGGAATTCTTGACAAGGAGCAAAATAACTCATTAAAGTCTCGAGTCCCTGCAGGCACAGACACAGAGCTCCTGGAACAGGGTGTTGGTGGCAGGCTGAGGGTGGGAAATTAATGACAATCATCAGCAAGGAATCACACAGAATCTCAGGATCACTGGGGTTGGAGAAGACCTCCAGGACCACCAAGTCCAAGCTGGGCCTGATCCCCACCTTGTCCCCAGCCCAGTGAGTGCCACATCCAGGAATTCCTTGGACACCTGCAGGGATGGGGACTCCAAACCTCCCTGGGTAATTCTAACGCCTGACTGCCCTTTCCATGAGGAAATTCCTGCTGATGCAGGAATGCTTGCAGGAATGCTCAACCTGAACCTCCCCTGGCAAAGCATGAGGCCATTCCCTCTCATCCCATTGCTGACTGTCTTGGGGAAGAAGACACCATAATTCTTGACAGGAATCTGCAGCTTGCTGGGGTTGTTCTGTTTTTCCTGGGAACACAGAAATCCTGCCCACTGCTATTCCCAGAACCTCATCCTCTCCCACAGAGCAGCAGCCTCGTGCACTAAAGGTAAACACAGTGTGGGGTTCTCCAAATTCCCCTTGCTGCTGCCAAGAGTTAGAATTTTGCCATGAAAATTTGGCTTCCTGGTGGTCACTTCAAAATCCCTAATCCTGGAATGATGTGGGTATAGAAGCACAGAATTGCTAAGGTTGGAAATGACTTCAAAGGTCATCGAGTCCAACATGATAAAAGAGTCATCACCAAAAAAGTCAGTGTCGAGTCTGAAAAGCTGAACAACACTCAAAACACCCTGAGGTAAAAAAAAAAAAGAATTTGTACATTGTTATTCCCTAAAATGCCGAGTTTTCCTAGGCAAACCCAAGATTCTCCTGTGGAGCACTGAGCCAGTCTTGCATTTATTTCCCAATTTCCTTTGACAATTTGTGCCCTTTTTGCTTTGTCTCCAGCGCCGTGACTTTTGCTTCCTACTGAAATCCGGGAGAAAATCCGCAGTGATCTGTCAGGGAGGGGAGAGAGGCCACAAGGGACAAGGGACAGCAGAGGACGAGGAGGTGGCCTGGAACGTCAGCAGCTGTGCCCAGGAGCTGATCCAGCAGATTGGAGCGCGGCAGGACGCCTGGGAAAGGCTGACGGACGGCTGACGCTGCAAAATCGCACCTCAGGGATCTCCATTATCCTTTTGGGATGGTGCTGGGAGCCAGGCAGCCTGGATGTGATGACAGGGCCAGCTGTGAGCAGGGATGTTGGAGCAGGATCCCGCCGGGACACCGGGCGGGACCCGCCGGGCACGGACAAGGACGGATGGCCCTGAACGGCGGCCAAGCTCTGCTGGGAGCTTGGGGATTGCTGGAGAGGATGCTGAGGAGCAGATGAGGCAAACATCCAGTGCTCCAGCTTTCCAGTGTAATTACCTTCTCCTGACACCAACGGGAGCCTGGGAATCCGCGATATTTTTATGCGGTTTGTTGCTCGCAGCGCAAATTTCCCGCTCGCTGATGAACGAAGATCCACGAGAAAGGTCAAGGAAGGGACACTCAAGATGGATTTGGCCATCCCCTGGAGTCAGCCACTAGGAGCCACTGTTGTTTTTTGTCCCAATCAAAGCCAATCCCAGAGCAGGATTTTTTTTCTTTTTTCCAGGAGTCTTTTTCTCCGGGTGAAACAAATCGTCGATTTTCTGAAAACAAAGCTTTTTCATGGCGAGGATTATTTTCGTCCAAGTTTCTGGCTGGGAGAAAACGAAATTGCAACAACACTTTCAAATTGCTGCAATGTCTCGTTTTGACCTTCTCAGAACTGGAAACTTCAGGCTTTTGGCTCAAGCAGTGGTTCTGTCATGAAATTCAGCTCGGATTGGGATGTGTAACAAAGCTTGGCAGCAAAATGAGGCACTTCCAGGAGAGTTGCTCTAAAGTGGAGTTTTTTGCTTTTTGCCAATTTTTTCCGAAGCCTCAACAACTCTGGCAGGGAAAATATCTGCCCACCACTGGGCTCCAAGCTGTATCAGGAAAACAATTCCTTTTCCAAACACAAAGAGGGAGAGCACAACCCCCCAGCAGATTTGGAGATCTTTCGCTGCTGCAATTATTGACCTTTACATCAGTCCAGGATTCCAAAAGGTGACCACGTGGAATTGCAGAAGGATCCTAAAATGCTCAGGTATCCCTAGAATATGGGAGAAGATTGGCAATGCTGGCATGAGCATCCCCCAGTCTGGATGTGGAGGCTGCAATGGGAATTGCCATGCTGGAAACTGTCACCAAAAATGAGCACAGAATGGTTAAACCCCAAGTCCCACTGGCAGATCCCAGGGAATGCTCCAAAAAATTCAGATTTGAGTCTAAACTTCAGAATTTCAGATTGAAATCATCCTTGGGTTTGCAGGATTAAGTTTCCTGCTATTCAAGGGAAGGGCAGGCACTGTGTGGGATCAGTTTGGAAGATTTCAGCATCCTTGAGTTTAAATAAGAGCAAGCCTTGACTGCAAGCAAAACACGTCCCCCTCTGCCCATTTCCAAGGCCATATTTATGCTGCAGAATATTCCAGCCATTCCAAACTATGCTTTTATTAGGGACAAACCTCAAACAGTTCATTCCAAGTTCAGATAAACAGACCAAAAGAATCCTTTCCTAAATAGTTTAGGTCTGAAAACCTCAGAAGCCCTTGCTGAGAATCTGCCACTTGTGGTTTTAGCAAGGGCCCCAGAACCACGAAATCCAATAAAAGACAAACCCATCATGGTCAAATTATTGATGGTTCCTCCAAGCTGAGAATGAAGGGGTGGAATTTGCAGCCTTGGATTCTCTTTGTGCCCCTGAATTCCTGCAGTTCTCCAAGGACTGGGATCTCTTTATGCCTCTTTTTGCTCTTGCCCACCTTCTCCCTCATCTCCTTTGATTGCTGCATCCACCAGCTGCTATTTTAGATAATTTAGGCTCAGTCCCAGCAGGACAACTGGACACCTTTTTGCTCTGAAACTCGGGAGAAATAATAATCACATCTTCATCCCTCACAGTGGAGAAAAGGGCTCTTCCACACCAGCCTCTTCCTGCTGAATGACCAGGGAAGTTTCCAGAGTTAAAAAGAATGTGTTTTCCTTCAGAAATCCCCCTCCAAAGCAGCTCAACTTTTCAGAGCTGAGAGTGGCAGAGCCCCGAGGAGCAGTAAACAAACCCAGAACATTGAGTCTCATAAACATCCTTTGCACTCGGGTTGTTTTTTCTCTCTTAGTCCCGAGCCTAAAGCTGTCAATGGGACTTGCAGCGCTTGTTTATGTTGGCTTTTCTGCTTTAGATGTTGCACTTCGGCCCTCAGAGGCTCTGACCAGGCACAATAATGATCTGTCAATCCCTGCCTGCCTCCCAGGCACTCGGTGTTTCCTCCCCTCGCCTCATTTTTGGGCAATTATAATTCTCCAATTAGCAGGTTTAGAGTTCACCTGTCTGCAGCCCCATGTCAAGGAATTAAAACCCACAGGGAATGCAGAGAGAGGAGAAGGAATTCAGGGACTTTATGGACCAGCCAGTCTCACCTAGGGGCACCTTCCACAATCCCAGGTTGCTCCAAGCCCTGTCCAACCTGGCCTGGGACACTTCCAAAAAATCCACAGCTTCTCTGGGAATCTGTGCCAGGGCCTCCCCAGCCTTACAGGGAAAAATCTGAGCATTCCCAGGAAAAAAACAAGGAAGGAAGGAAGCTGTGACATCTCCCAAAGCTCAGTTACACACAGAAGGGAAAGGCTGCCCTGCATTCTGCTGGGTTTGATTTCCAGCTCTGTCATTCCCATTCCTCTGGAGCAGGCTGGGAAAATCTCCTTTTCCAGGGTTTTCAGGAGCCAGAGGAAGCAGAGCTGTCAGGGGATGTAAGTGACACCCCAGCAAAGATGAAGGCTCCGTTTTGACCTTTATTTTTCTCTCCTTTTTTGCTTGTCAAAGATCAAACTGAGCAATTCTGATATTTCTGAGGTAAGTAAACAACCCAGCAAAGCAAACAAGCAGAACCCCCCAAGCAATTGAAGACCTGGCTGCTTCCTCCTCTGCATTCCCTGCCTTTTAAAAATCAAACCCAAAAAACCTCAGGAATAACACAAGTGGGCTTTTCAGCTCCTGCATCTGAAAATATCTCCCGTGTAAACCATTTGGATGAAGTTTATTTACTACAAGATTGGACTCCTCGTGTCTGAAAATCAACTTCAAACTGGTTTAATCCATCTAGACCACAGGAATTGCCTTCCTTTTTGTGATAGAACTTCCTTAAGAAAAAAAAAAAAGGGTTTTGGGTGGTGTTTTCTGAGGCTCATGAGCACAGTTCAAAGTTATTTGTGCTCTCTGGCCTTGGAAAGGGATCAGGGACTTGAATCAGGATATCCCAGCCCTGGAAATTTTGATATTTGCTATTTTGGGGTGCCACTGCCCCAAATTTCACAGCCAGATGCAACCACAACCTCTCAGGAGCACAAGTCCTGCTCAAGAAGGGTTTCTCTGTTGTTAAAGCCTCTCCTAAAAGTTGTGGCTTCAAGGAGTTTGTGCTTTCCACTGGAAAAAAAAAAAAAGTTTCACTGAGAGATTTCCAAATGGGCTCTGCTTCAAAGTAGGCTGGAAAGAGAAGGAAAAAGAGATCTCCTCCTTGTGCCTGCTGATGGATGTTCCCTCTCTGGGTTTGCAATGAAAAATGGGGAATTTATTCTCTCAGTCACCTCCTCTCCCAAGTTTTATGCCTCCCTCTAAATGGGATCCTTCATGTGGAGCGATAACAATTTAATTGAAGATAACTGATGGTAATTTTTCCTCCTTTCAATTGACCTGCTTGATCTCCTAATGCTCTGCAGAATTCCTTTTAACTCTCTGCTCTATGGTTAATGATTCCATACCCAGATGCAAAACTCTGCTCCTTCCTGCAGCTGCCATTGGGGGGATGGAGGAGGAACTAAAACCCAAACCCAGCAGAGTTCAGCTTCCCCAGCAGTGACCTGATTCCAAATTCAGGCACTCCCCAGGATTTTTGTGCCACTCCTTCAAGCTCAGCTTTGGATATTGGGAAGGAATTGTTCCCTGTGAGGTCCTGGCACAGAATTCCCAGAGAAGCTGTGGCTGCCCCCTGGAAGTGTCCAGGGCCAGGCTGGAGCAGCCTCGTGCAAGGTGACCCTGGGGGTGGCACTGGATGAGCTCTAAGGTCCCTTCCAACCCATCCCATCCCATCCCATCCCATCCCATCCCATCCCATCCCATCCCATCCCATCCCATCCCATCCCATCCCATCCCATCCCATCCCATCCCATCCCATCCCATCCCATCCCATCCCATCCCATCCCATCCCATCCCATCCCATCCCATCCCATCCCATCCCATCCCATCCCATCCCAGGATTCTGTCTCCAGGCTGGGGGTGTTGTCTCCAGAAGAACCCCTGGATTCCACATCTCCCTGTCCTGCAGGAAGAGCCCCAGAGCAGAGTTTGTTCTCTGGGATAATCAACTTCCTTCAGAAGCTTCCCAGGCAGGGGGTCCCACGTGGCAGAACATATTTGCAGTATTACTTTCCCATTTCTCAGTTTCATTCAGCAAAATGCAATTTCATTTCCAGTGACATAAATGCCAAGCAGGATTAGATCAAGTGCTGCCTCCTCCAGCCTCTGGAGGACGGGACCTGGCCAGTCTGAAATGTTATCAGCAGAACTGTTTGGAAAAGCAGGGCAATCAGCTGGATTATATCCGGGTGGAGGATCACTTGGAGCGACAGATGGCTCAAAAATAAGCCCTAAAATGAGAAAAACCCACCCAAACCCTCTAAAGCAATGCCCCAGAGCAGGCCAGAAGTGCTCAGGTTCAGTTATTAAATAAGAAAGCACAGCAGGAAGGAGCCAGCTCTCCAAATAAGCAGAGAATGGCTCCAGCAAAGCCCAGGAGCAGCTGGGAGAACTGGACTCTGCACACTGGTCCCACTGTCAGGAAAAAGAGGGAAAAGGGGAATTTGGATGTGCTGAGGCCAGGAAATGTCCCCTGTGCTGGCTGCAGGGATCACCCTCAGGAGGATCCACCAGGAGATGCTCTGGCCTCTCCCCCAGATTCCAGAACCTGGTACTGGAGGTTTTCCCTGGAAATAGGAGCAGGATTCTCTCCTCTGCCGTCCCACCCTGCATGGCCTTGGCTCCTTTAAAAGCCTCTGGCCAAAATCCAGGGAATTCATCCAGCCTGAATCATTCCCATCCATATGCTGAGGAGCACCAGTGGATCTGTGGGACACTCGGAGCAGGGCCTGGCCTGACTCTCATCCAAGAAATTTGGCTTCTCCCTCGCCATAAAAAAAATTACATTCACACAAGGAATTCTATCCACACAGAACCTGCCCACTGCAAAGCTGCTCTTGACCACGCTCTGTGCTGAACTCAATAATTAATGGTCCCAAAATCATCAGCACAATCCCTGAAATCAGCTTTGTTTGGCTGGTTAACCAGAAAAAATTAATTTTTTAAATATAATGCAGCATTCCTACTGATTTATGGTCCTTTTTAAAAATATATATTAATACATATGTTTTTATATTTAGGCTGAAGATATCTCAAATCTCATTAATGAGAAAGAAGAATGAGGCTCTGCCTTTTCCTTTTAGGTGTGCACAGAGTCCTGGGATATGAAGAGCTGGAATATTTAAGATTGGGATGCACACAAACCCCATGGATTATGCTACAGCCCCTTGCAGGCAAAAAGGAACAACAGAGACCCTTCCTGAAGGAATCTGCACAAGAAATGAAGATTAATTATGAATTTTTCTGAGAAAAACCCTCCAGCCACACCCCAGAGCTGCCCAGA
Organism: Tychaedon coryphoeus; assembly: GCA_013398595.1. Classification (NCBI taxonomy): domain Eukaryota; kingdom Metazoa; phylum Chordata; class Aves; order Passeriformes; family Muscicapidae; genus Tychaedon; species Tychaedon coryphoeus. The sequence continues at coordinate 879,190 of WBND01000201.1, read as the reverse complement.
GGTTCTGGGCACCCATCACAGGTGGCACCAAATCCACTGAAGGTGGCACACAGAGAGAGTAAAGAACCATTTCCCAGCTCTTTGATGACACTTCAGCCAGGATTCCATGATCTTTATCCAGCTCCTGGCTCTCTGAAACACTGGGATCAAAGACCTTTGGGTTGTCATTAGCAGGCAAACCCAATAGAAGCTGTTTACTTCGGCCGAGTTAATGGCACTGGAAATATTTAATCAAAAAATGGACACACTCCCCCTATTACTGCCAAGATGATTCAGAAGGGGCCACTTAAATCTGGTTTGTCAAGCCATTACTCATCCCCTGCTAACAGAGCTTTCTGGAGAGTCCCTTTGAAAAATGCACTTTGGTGATCCATGGGCACGGAGAGATGAAACACATCAGGGGAGCACAGCAAGGGCTGCTGCTGGGGGGAAAGATGGGGATGTGTTTAGTCTGTGCTTGAAAAAGAGCTCGGCTTAGTCATCTGTGCAGCCCAGGGAGAGGAGCTGGAGTGGCTGGAGGGGGAGATGAGTTCAAGGAGAGGGTAATTCTTGAAAGAAAAAAAATGGGACCGACCTCTGAGTGCCCAAGTGGGATGTGAAGAGATGGGAGAAGATTGGAAGAGATTTTAAAAGGTTCAAGGGTTTTAGACTAGAAGGAGGAAATGAAAATGTTGGAGGGCAGCAGGAGGAAAGCTGGGGGTGTGTCTCGTTTGGGCACACGGAGTTCTTCATGGGTTTTCCTTCGGGAAACTGAATCTCAGAATGGTTTGGCTTGAAGGGACCTCAAAGCTCATCCAGTGCCACCTTCCTGGGACAACTTCCAATGTCCCAGGCTGCTCCAAACCCCAATTTCTAACCTGGCCTTGGACACTTCCAGGGATCCAGGGGCAGCCACAGCTTCTCTGGGCAGCCTGTGCCCCACCCTCCCAGGGAGGAATTCCTTCCCAATATTCCATCTATCCTTGCCCTCTGGTCAGTTTGAAGCCATTCTCCCCGTCCTGGCACTCCAGGCCCTTGTAAAAAATCTCTCTCCATCTTTCTGGCAGATTCCCTTCAGGCACTGAAAGGCCACAATTCACTCACCCCAAATCCCCTTCTCCAGGTTGAACAATCTCAATTCCAGTTAATCCCCATTAACCAGGGGTGTTCACCCTCTCAGTGCCAGGAAAGCTCTGAGCACCCTGACATGGGAACACTTGATCCTGCCTTAGAGCCTGAGGATGGAGCAGCTGAGCTGAGCTTTATTTATTGTGATTTTTGTGACACTGGATCAAAAAGATCCCTTGGGATCTTAGGAGCCAAGTCATTCCTAGGGTGGGTAACTCACATTTTTCACAGGCTGATGAAGTTCAGGGACATCCAGTGAGGCAGCACAGCTGGAGAAACCTCCAGCCCTTTTATCTCCTAATAAACCACTTGATACAGCCCCAATTTTGATACAGCCCCAATTTTGATACAGCTTCCTGAAGAGAGAAACGCTCCCAAATTGCTCAAGATCCCAAGGTTTAATAGCACGGAAATGATCATCTGCAAACCCACAGCTGTGAGCCAGGCAGCAGCTCCTCCGTGCTCAGATCAAACACAGAGCCAGGAGAACAAATCCAGGGGAAATTCACCTTTCCAGCAAACCCAGAGCAACCCCAGCAATCAGCCTGAGCTCCTTTTTGTCCCAGAAAACACAAAGCTGTGAGAGCCCAGGGTGCTGCAGCCCTCAGCCAAAGCAGGCAGATGGGAACCTTGGAGCTCCACGCTGTTCTTTCCAGTGAATTATTGATCCCTCCTTTTAGCCACGAGCACCAGACTAAAGCAGCAATTAAAGCCCATCCACCAGGATCAGAAAAGGAAAGCAAAAAGACAAAAAGGTACAAAAGCAGAGGCTGTGTCTGCCAGCAGCCTCCAGCATGTGCAGCTGGCACCGGGGATGAGCCTCTCCTCGGGAGCTCCTGCTCCATTTTAGCTCAGGAATTATGGAATCATGGAATGCCCTGAGCTGGGAGGGACACACAAGGATCAGAGTCCAGCTCCTGCCCTGCAAAAATCTGCAAAAATTCTTCCCTGTGCATCCCTGTGTTGTCCAACTCCCTGGGAAGCTGCTCCAGTTCCCAACACCCTATAGGGAAGAACTTTTCCCTAAAATCCAACCTAAACCTCCCCTGGCACAGCTCCAGCAGGGAGCAGAGCTCTCCATGACCCTCGGGAGAAGCTGCAAACCATTTGTGCCAGAGGAATTTAAAAATAACAACAACAACAACAACAACAAGCACCAACATCCCTCCTGCTCCTCGAGATGAGAGCAGCTCGTTCTGCTGGGGCAGGGAAGGACAGCAGAGGTGAAGGAATTCCAGGCAGAGGGAAAGAAAGAATTCCAAGGCAGAGGGAAGGACACCAGAGGTCAGAAAGGGATTCCAAGGCAGAGGTCAGGAAGGAATTCCAAAGTGGAGGGAAGGAAGGAATTCCAAGGCAGGGGGAAGGACATCAAAGGTCAGGAAGGAATTCCATGCAGAAGGAAGGACACCAGAGGTCAGAAAGGAATTCCAAGGCAGAGCTGCCCTTCAGCACAGCTGGATCACCTGGACACTGCCCTGAGGGAAAGCCTGGAATTCCCAAGTGGGAGCAGAAAGCAGCAGGAGAGCTCAGTGAGTCTTGCTCCTCATCACCTGTTTGCATCCCATAATTCTATCCAGGATTTGTACCTGGCAGAATTTCTGGATTTCAGAGTCTGGAGATGGCACAGTGCTCCCACATTTTCACCCTCTTGATAAAAAAAAAGCCTCCAATGAAATGAAATTCTATGAAAACACCACCAATATTCCCAGAAATCACTCTGCTGACTTTACACCGTGCTTCTCTTGCTGTACTTAATCCTAACATTGGGAGAAGAACTAAAAAGTCTGGAAAACAGGAGTTCAAAGTGAGGAGGTGACTTTCCATCGGATTTTTCTCATTCCTTTTGCAGGAAGGGTGTCTCATCCCCAAATACACCCTGGATTTCAGTGGTTTTATTGTTATGGGAACAAAAATGATACAGGAAAAAATAAAAATCAGTAATTTGATATATTGGCAGCAAATTGCTGCTAAAATAATGAAATTCATCTGGATTAGCCCTAAAAACAGCAGCACTAATTAAAATTATTGCAACTCACTATTACTATGAGGTTGGGGAACATCTGAGACTCTTCCCCAGGCAAGAGTGGGTGAGTTTGGTTTTGGGGGTCGTTAGTTCAGCCTTGGGGAGCTGGGCAAAGGGGGCTGTTAATGAACACTAATCACCCTCTGCTGACTAATAACAACACCTCTCCAATCATGCCAAGATTCCCAGGGATCCAACCCCTCTGCCACATCCCACATCCAGCTGGGGAGGAGATGTCAGCTCTGAAAAATAAACAAACAAGGATTTCACTGGATTCTTCCCAAAGATTCCTCAGGATCCCTGGGAGTGTCCAAGGCCGGGTGGGACAAGGCTTGAAACACGCTGGGTGGTGGGAGGTCCCTGCCCGTGGAACAAAATCCCTGTCAAGGTCCTTTCCAGCCCAAATTCTGGGATTAATTCATGTGCAACTTTCTCTCTTCCATGCCCCAATCAAGTGGTTTTTTTCCTGGTTTTTCCCAGCCCTGCCACGGCTCTGAGGGGCAGAAGTGAAGCAGCTCCTGCAGGCAGAGGCACGAGGAGCAGGCACAGAACCAGAGCTGCTCCAAACCCCAGTGCCTAGAGCCACCTCTGCTCCCAGGAAACAGCCAAACTCATCCAAATCCTCCAGGCAGCGATGGAACAGGCAGCACCAGGCTGAATTTGAGAGTGGGAGTGAGAGAATTTCGATTGCAGCTCCTTCCTGGTGGCTTTAATGAACTCCTAAAGCTCCACCACCAACCCTGTGCAAACACCGAGCCCCTGAGGAAGCTCCCAAAAAACTCTTGCCCTGATGGAAATCCTCCTCGTGGGCTCCCAAAGCAGGCAGACCATACTGAAAGCTGCCAAATTATTTTATTTGTGGCATCCACAGCGGATCTCAAGCAATTATTTGCTGAAAGCCAGGCTGGAGGAGGTGGCGAGGGTTTCCATGGCAATGAGCTGTCATTGCCTTGGTGACCACGGGCTGCTGGTGCTGCTAAAGCACCCTGACCTCTGCACAGCTGAGCACAGCACGGAATTTCCTCCTTCCCTGCCTAATGATGGCTTTTATTGGAGCTCAGCCCCAGCCAGGAGTTGCCTCAGGTGGTTGTGCAGAGCCAGGGAAGCATCCTCAGCTCGTGACAGCCAACCCTGAATTAACCTTTCTCTCAGCCCAGCTCCAATCCTGGCTGCTCCTCAGCCTCAATCCACGAAGAAAATGAAGCAGAGGGGGCCCAGCACTTCATTAGCCCAGACATCAAAAGCAAATTAATCTATCAGCGTTTAAACCTTTTAAGAGAGGTCACGCTGAGAGACAGATGTGTTAACAAGGTGCAGGAGTAGCTGGCACATCAAAAAGCAGCTCTGCAGTTTCCTCCCAGGTGAGGAGTTCATCCAGATTTCTGCAGGAGAGTCAGAACTGAGTCTGTCTCCCTCCAAACCCCCTCCAGATAAAGTTTGTGTTACAAAAGCCTCATCCTGAGCTCACATGGCAGGAAATTGTTGTGTCTCTGCCTTTGAGAGCTTCCACTGCTTCCTTCCCCAACTTCTAATGGTTGGAGCGACTCCTGCAAAACCTGATCCCACTGAATCATTCCCCGAGTTCCTTTTCAAATCCAAGCCCTGCACTCCACAACCCCAAAGTGTTTTCCATGGAGATGTTAAAAAACCCGAACCCTTCGGGGTGCAGAGCTGGGAACAGCAAAAACTGGGGAGAGCAGCAAAGGCTGGGAGAGAGGAGTGAGGAGGGAATTGGGAATCTGCTGCTCTGAGCTGCAGGGAACAAGATCTCAGTTTGTCTGGTCCCAGTTTGGCTCCACTCACAGAATTATGGAATCATGAATGTCCTGATTGGAAAGGACCCCCAGGTATCAGCCAGTCCTGCACAGACACCCCAACAATCCCAGCCTGGGCATCTCCTGGAGCTCTGGCAGCCTTGGGAATGTCACCATTCCCTTGAGAACCTGGGCAGACCTTTTCCTAAAATCCAACCTGATGCTCCCTGGCACAGCTCCAGCCGTTCCCTGGTCCCAGGGAGCTGCAGATCTGAGGAGTTTCCTCTCAGCCTCCTCTCACCTCCCCTCCTCCTGGCTGACTGAGGCATGGAAAATCCATGGACAAGGCCAAAACTTCACGTCCTGTTGACACAACTCCCTTGAGCCACACAGAGCCCAAACCAGAGTGCAGTGACCCTAAAGACACACAGCCACAAGTCCTTCTACTCCAAGCACACCATTCCTGAGTAGATTTGATACTTTCCAGGCCAAATTCCTCGTTTAAATAAAAGCCAGAAGCGATTTTTTCTTATTTCAGCAAACCTCCCTTAAAATCACCCAGCCAGGACATCACACTTCAGCTGTGGCAGTGAGGGGACAGTGCCAACGTGGCAGGGGACACTGGGGGACAGGCAGAGCATCCCTGCCTTCAGCCACAGGAATTGGGACATCTGCACAACACGCCAGAAACGTTCTGGAGCATCCTGTGCCTCCTGGTGAGTGCTCACCCCTGGGATTTGAACATATGGCTGCAGCAAGCCTGCCCAGTGCCACTCTGATTTTTTAACCATCAAACCAATCCCCAGGCTCCCCAGCCTGCATTTTCCCTCTGTATCAAACAAGAGGAAAGAATTGGATTTGGGGTTTTAAGAATTTCCAACCAAGATATACAATTAGAAAAGTATTTACTGCAGATGATGATAAATAACCCTGGGCTGGAAAACCTCGGAAAAGATCTGTTCTTCAGGCAGGTGTGATGACACAAAACCTTCTGCAGGGCTGTTTTACAAGCCTTCCCCTGAGCCCAAACTTGTTAACCTTCATTTCCCTGCCTGTTTGCAGAGGAGTGACAGCTGCAGCCATAAATTCAGCACTCAGGTTTTCCTGTCAGAGTTTAAAAAATCAAATATGGATGAAACCCTCTGCTGTTACACCCCGATGAACAAGGAGGGAAGGGAAAAAAAAAAAAAAAAGGAGTGGGAGGAAATCCACAGCTTTCAAATAATTTCTGAAATACAAAAGGATTTGTGCAAGGATGGGAAACATCCAGTGCATGGTTTCCTTCCCTCATTACCTGCCTGGGAGTGTGAGCTGCCTGTCCATCACCCTCCCCAGGTTCAGCTCAGCCTCAGGAACAGGGAAAAGCTGTTCTTGGGAAAGCAAGCATGAGGAACATCCCCCCACTGCAGGAGGTGCTGCAACCCTAAAGCCTGAAGGGAGTTTTGAGCTTTCTGTGCTTTCTGCCACTGACCCCCAGGAGAACAATGCTTTTGACTTGGACAAGGCTTCCAAATTTGAGTGATGGAATTAAAATCCTTGGTGTGTAGTTGAATAGAGGTGTGTGGTGTCACAGGGTGAAGGGTTTGGGGTTTTTAGAATATAGTAATGAGTATGGGACAAGATGGAGGATTTGGGGTGGTGTCTCTTTTCAGTGTTCATTTTCCTTTTTCTTCATGATTTCAGGCAGTGGAGTTTAGTTGGACAGTTAGTGCTGCATTACAGGTCACAGGAGTTTGGTTATTGGGTCAAAAGTATAAATAACAGAAGTGTTAGCTTTTAATTGGGCTGTTTAGCTTTAAAAGGTCTTTAAAATCCCAGTTTGTGCCCCTGAGTGTCAGAAATCCCAGTTTGTGCCAGGCAGAGGCAGAAACTGGGATTTCTGGCACTTCCCAGCACAAACTGGGATTTCTGACACTCAGAGACACAAACTGGGATTTCTGACACTCAGAGACACAAACTGGGATTCCTGACACTCAGAGACACAAACTGGGATTTCTGACACTCAGAGACACAAACTGGGATTTCTGGCACTCAGAGACACAAACTGGGATTTCTGGCACTCAGAGACACAAACTGGGATTTCTGGCACTCAGAGACACAAACTGGGATTTGTGGCACTCCCTGCTCTGCAGTTCAGCCCCTCTGGCACTGGCAGCAGCGGGATTTGCCAGGAGCAGAAGCAGCACAAGCAGCACAAGCAGCACAAGCAGCACATCAGCAGCTCTGCCCCTGCTCCAGAGCCCCCCGAGCTGCTGATTTCTCCTCTGGCAGCTCCCGGAGCCCTCAGCACCAGGGAGGGCTCTGCAGCACACCCAGGTCACTGGTGAGGAGATAATTGCCCAGCAACCCACGCTCTTCTCCGCCTCTCTGGCTCAAAATCATTTCCACAAACGACTTTCAACTCTCTGTCCTCCCAGCAGCAGTGACCAGGATGCTCTCAGGGTGGATGTTTTGCCCCGAACCCTTCAGGAATGAAAGGAAATGCTGATTCTGTCCCATTATCTCATTCTCTCCCTGATGCTTGATTTATTCCCGGCTATTGATTGGATTTGAGGTGGCTCAGAGCTGGGAAATTCCTGCCTGATGTGCCTGGGGAGTAGAGAGGCAGGGATTTGTGCTGCTGATCCCAGCACTGCTCCAGGTGCTGTTCTGGGAGCTGCCAGCACCCCCTGGCCTCCCATCCCACCCCAATCCTAAAAACTGGGAAGCACAGACAAATCCATGTATAGTCATGTGGAGAGACAGGGAATTACAGGATCCATCTGTCTGCAGCAAAGCAAATTCCCTCTGGAGTATATAAAATTAACTACTTTTCTTGTTTTTGGTTGGTTTTTTTTTTTTTTTTTTGGATGTTGCTTTCTCTTTTTTACTACAGTCACAACTTTCAGAATTGTCTGCGAGTGGGACAAGGAGAGGACAAGGACAGGGAGAGAGCAGATATTAATCTGGACAGGGATCAGGCAGGAGTGAAAACTCCTGGGAAAGTGGTCTCCTGGCCCATCCTCCCTGCTCTAAAAAAGCTTTGCACTGATGCTCTGAGGCCTGTGCACAGCGTTTTTCCCAAATTGGGAGTCAGGCTGTCTTTAGGGCTGTAAACCAGACAGTGCAAACAAAAATAGAGCTTGAAAAAGAATGTGAGCAGGGATGCCAAACCTCCCTCATTTCCAAGAGTCTCGCTCCTCTCACATCAGCAACTGCTAAAAAAGCATCCCCATCTTGGAACACAAACCCCAGGAGCAGCTTTCAAGGTGACATTTTCAACTTCATTCATAATTCCGGGACATCTTGCTGTCCTGGGTGGAGAATCCTGGTGAGACCTGAGGAAAATCTATGGCTGGGTTGGTAGCAGTGGGGAATGGGGGAAGGAGCTGCATTGTCACCCTGAGCATCTTTAATCCACACCTGGCTGCTCTTTCCATGCCTTCACAAGGAAATTAAAGCTGCTTTAGAGGTGCAAGGTTCTCTTCCCATTCACAGTTTTATCATTACTTGCAATAAAGTCACTGAAATTGGAAAATACTTCCAAGATATCAAAACACCACATCGTGATTTTTCCAACATTTCCAGGGATGGTGACCCCACCACTGCCCTGGGCAGCCCCTTCCAGTGTTTAACCACTTTTCCAGTGAGGAAATATTTCCTAAAATCCCACCTGACACATCTGGCTGGCACAGAGCACATTGCAATCCTTGTCTGAGGGAACAAAAAATCCCAGGCAACACAAGATGGAAGCAGAAACATCCTCAGCTGATGCTTCACCAGCAGTTCCACCCCTCCTGTGTCAATCCAAACCACTCCTTGCTTCCCAAGGTGCCAAAATTTTTCTGCCTCAACCTTTCACAATTCCCTCTCTGCTCTCCCTGCTTTTCCTGGAGGCACCTGGGAGCTGCAGGAGGGACCTGCCTGGGGCACAGTGACATCTCTGGGGTCCCTGATCACAGGAGCTGTTCCTGGAACTCTCCCCTTGTCACCACCCCAGAGGGGCTGGAACACGGATTTGCTCTGCTGCTCAAAGCTACTCTCCTCTCCCAAACCCAGTCCCAGATGAAAAGCACAGATCTGGCTGGCAGCAGAACTCAACAAAACCCTGCTCTGGGGCTGTGGAAGCCACTCTGTCCATCCCTGTGTCCATCCCTGTGTCCCTCTGCACAAGGTGGCCACAATCTGCCAACCCTGGAGCACCTCAGAGCCACTGTCCCAGCAGCAGGCACTGTGTAAATGGGATGTACACACATCCCTGGTGGGATGCTGGCACTGTGTAAATGGGATTTACAGACATCCCTGGTGGGATGCAGCTGCCAGCAACACTCTGCTCTCATTCTGGGGGCTGGACCCCGCTGGGTTTATTTTACCTTGAGCTGAAACTCAACCCAGCACAGCCTCCAGCTGCCAGCCCTGTGCCAGCCACCCCAGGGGTTTGGAGTGGGGTTTGTGTGGGATCCAGATGGGAAAAGCACATCTGGGGTTCCTGTGGGACTGAGCACATCCCCAGTTTGCAGGGAAAGCTGTCACTGTCACCTGGATTTAAATCCCAATCCCTCACCAGAGAGAACAAGCAATGGCACAAGTGAGGGGAAAGCACTGCAGGCAGTGGGAAACAGTTCCCCAGGGAATATCCAGATATTGCCAAGGCTCATGAACACATCCAGAGGAAGCAGCTCTGGCTGGAAGCTCCCCCTGCCCTGGCTCTGCCTGGGGTGCCAGCACTGGGGTGAGTTATGACCTCAGCCCTGCCCTGCTGAGGTGCTGCTCCTGTCTGCTCCAAAGCCCAGGAACAGAAGGATCTCTGGGATCTCTTTCCCTTATATAGTAAAAAAAATTATCCCAAGAGAAGGAAAACAGAGCAGAGGAGGAGCCCTTAAATTGGAGAAAAAGGGGAGAGAGGAGGCTCCCTGTGGTTTATCCATGACAATGATCCAACAGCCAGCCAGGACACCTGGATTTTTCCTGCCACCAGTTCCTCCTGTCCTGCTTCTGATCCCTGATTCCCTCTGAGGTGGGAATGAACCTTCCAGGTGGAAATCTCCACCTGGGAGCTGCTGAGAAAGAAGGCCTGGATGTGCAATAAAAACATCTTGGGGCACAAAAGATGGGAAACATCCCTTTCTTCCAAAAGTTCCTCAGGAAAAGCCCTTCCCTGAGGTGGAGACACAATTCAGGTTATCCACAAGTTGTGGAAAAAGCCGAATTTCCATCACTGGTGTGTTTTCCACTGATCCAACCAAGGCTTGGGGAGTTGTGCTCTCCCTGCTGGGACCTTGGAGAGGGAGCAGGGAAGGGAGAGCTTGGAATGCAGCTGGCAGAACCCAAACACAAAGCACAGCACTCCTGGGGGCAGGGTGGCTCTCACACCACTTATACAACAACCACGAACACACTGGGCTGGATTTTCACATCCCAGGCTGGGCTGGGGGAATCAGTTTTCCTCAAATCCTGCGAGTGTGGGAGTCCTTAAAATCGGATCCTGCAAAAATCTGGAAGAGAGAACAAGTTTTGCCAGCTGAAAGCGCGAGTCTCAGCTCAGGGTAATATTTTATTGACTCGCAACTCAAAAGGAATTTCAGCAATTTGCTTCAAACACTGCTGAAAAATTCTGCTCTGCTTTCCGAGTAAGTGCTGAGCTTCCCATGCCAAACCAATTTTTCAAGCCAAAATTGGCAAACGCTAGAACAGGACGTCACTGCTGAAGCGAGCGCTACCTTCACTCACACAGAAGGACTTTTACTCCAGAATAATAAAATGTTCTACTCAAAACCAACAATCCTCACTCTGACAAGCCACGGACCACTGGGTGCCCCTCAAGGTCAGCTGCAAGCTGCTCCCAACGAAACACGCCATGGATGAGGGATCAGAAAAGCAATTAAAAGCTCTTTGAACAGCAATAGCTCGGAACAAATACTAATTTGTACTTCTCTGCTGAGGAGAGAATATAAAAAAGACGTTTCTAGTGCCATTTGATGTAAATGGAGCCTTTTATGTGGAATCATTACAAGTATCAACAGCTCCTTCAGAGAATTCTTCTGGGAAGCCAAGAGGGGGGCTCGTGGATCGTTTCCCTCTGCAGGGATAACTCCAGCACCTCCCCTGGGCAAATGAAGGGCTCTGTCCTTCTCCTGGATAACCACAGAGCTGGGAATCCAGGCAGGCTGGAGGAGCAGCAGTTATTTCCTCAGAGCACTCAGTGATGCTACTCTGGGGCAAAAAAAAATCGGTTTTCTGTGGCAGAGAGGCACTGGGAAACATCCTGGAATAGGATCCCTGTGGCAGATATCCCAGCCCAGCATCCCAAAGGTGATGCCTTTGGAGTGCCCTGTTCCTTGCTCAGTGCTGCAGTGCCGTGGCACGTTCTCAGATCCTCTGGAGAGTTGTCAGCTGCAATGAATGCAGAACAAAACTCATCCAATGTTCTGAAATTGCCTGGAAGATTAATGCAAGGATCGCCTCCTTCTTTGTGCTTGGCTCTCCTCATCCGTGGGAGCGCTCATTGTGCTGGGGATGGACGGATTGATAAATTAATAAATTAATAAATAAACACAGCACAGGAGGGGAAAAAAAAACCCCAACAAACCAGGGACTCCACAGCAGGCAATTAACCTTTGAAATCCAAGCTGTGCTGCTGCTAATGAACAGCACCCTGGAACCTCTGCATTCCCAGCCAGGTGGAGCTGGCTGTGAACCCTCCAGAACCCTGTCAGATCCTTCAGGCAGCAGCTGGCTGCTCCTAACACCTGGAATGCCAAAGAAAACTTCCCATCAGCAGCTGCCTGGATCTCCTGCTGCCACCAAGGTGAGAAAAGCAGGGTCAGCTCTGCAGAGCAGCTCTGGCATCTCCCCACAGCATCCCCTGGAGGGAATGGCACGGTTTGGAGCAATGGTTTGGAATCGGTGTTAGGAAGAGATTCTCTCCTGGGAGGGTGGGGAGGCCCTGGAACAGATTCCAGAGCAGCTGTGGCTGCCCCTGAATCTCTGGAAGTGTCCAAGGCCAGGCTGGATGAGGCTTGGAGCAGCCTGGGATGGTGGAAGGTGTCCCTGCCTGTGGCTGAGGGGGAATGAGATGATGATGATGATGATGATAATGTTTCAAGTCCCTTCCAACCCAAAGCATTCCATGATCCCATGACTCCAGCCAAGCTCCATGCTCTAAAGGGGGTGGTGCCATTTGGCCAGCTGAGCAGCCAGGTGGGAATTTCACATTCCCATAAAAACACAGACTGAAGTCCTGGGGATGGCTTGGATGTGGACAGGGCTCTCTTTGCCTGGAGCTCAGCTCCTCCCGATCCCTGCTCCCTGTGACAGCATCCAGGGTCTGGGATGGAGCTCTCACAGGAGGGATTTAGGTTGGATTTTAGGGAAAGGTTCTTCCCCAGAGGGTGCTGGGAATGGTGACATTCTCGAGGCTGCCAGAGCTCCAGGAGTGTTTGGTCAGCACTGCCAGGGATGTCCTGGGTGGGATTATTGGGGTGTCTGTGCAGGACTGGCTGATCCCTGTGGTTCCCTCCAAACTCAGGATGTTCTGTGATTCCTAAAACACAAATCTCAGAAGCCTGGTGGGTTTTGTCTCCAGCCTGGCACCTTCCAGCCACGATTCCCTCATCCTCAAGAGCTGGACAATGATGCTCCACTGCCTCAAGAGGGCTCCGTGAGACTTCTCTGCAGAGCTCTGCGTGTCCCAGGCTGAGGGGAGCGATACCAGCAGCACCAGCCCTGCTCCATCTCCCTCCCCATGGATTCAGAACCCCCCACCCTTCCCCCCACACACAGGGCTGGTGACTTGGCTCTGATCAGCTCCAATAAAAATCTATTTTCTGTGTCAATCTATCTGCAAAGCCACTGGTGACTATGGAGAAGTTAGGAAAAACAAAAGCAAGAAGCCATGAATAAATTTGATAAAAGGGATTGGGCATTTCCCTATGGACAGTGAGGTTTGGGATGAGATTCTCTGGTGCTGCTGCTCTGGTTTATTTGTAGTTTGATACAACCAGACAAGGGCCTAAAAAAAAGTGGTCAAAATCAAGAGCAGAAAAGCTCTGAAGCTGTTTCACTCTGAATCAATGGTGGGAAGTGTTGGTGGGACAGGTTTCCTAGAAAAGTTGTGGATGTCCCATCCTTGGAAGTGTCCAAGGCCAGGTTGGACAGGGCTTGGAGCAACCTGGGATAGTGGAAGGTGTCCCTGCCTATGGCAAAGTGTTAGAACTGGATGAACTTTAAAATTCCAAACCCATTCCAGGATTCTGTGGTTGTGTTTTGCAGGGATTCAGGGCCCAGCAGAGCCTTTCCCAGGTGGCACAGAGCACATACTTCCCTGGATTCCCTAAAAACTGCTTTTGGAGTAACATGGACCAGCTTGGTGCGAGCAAGGAGAGCCCCAGAGCAGCTCCTAAATCTTCAGAGCTTGGGGAATGACCTCTGGATTTGGGAGGGTGGAGAAGACAACACTGGCAACACCCACACCTGCTTACAGCCTGGAGAGGCTCAGAACTTCCCCCCTGGAATACTCTGGGATGCTGAGCACCCAGAAAACTGCCATCCCACTGTTTTTCCTGTCAGGCTCATGGCCCCAAATGGAGCCAATCTCCCTCCAGCACCACCCTGCAGGTCTGGGACACTTTGCCCAGACACCTCCACATGAACCAGCCCCACCCCGAGCCTTGCAGCCAGTTCTCACAGGAGGGGGGGCTCCCAAATCACCCCACTTTGCCCACAAATTTTTGTGCCAAATTTGTGAGCCCAGAGCCATTTTTTCCTTGGATTTGGACAGTGCCTCAGCCCCTGGGGTGAGGTGCTCACTGGTGACACTGAGGTGTCACCAAACTGGGCTCTGACACTCCACGCCTCATTATCCCCGTGCCCCAGGCACGTGGAAGAACTTTTCCAGGTTTCGCTTCCAAATTCCTCCCTTTTTTATTGGGCAGTGCCTGCAAGCAGAGCTGGCAGGAATCTGACGCTCCTCAGCCAAAAAAGCTTCGGAATCTTTATTGCCACTGGCTTTGAGATGCCCTAAAGCCAAGCTTTTACAAGGTAAAATCCAATAAAAGGCAGCCAGCTACAGCTCTCCTTTGTTAGCAGCAAGGCTGTAATTATCCCAATCTGCCTTTATGGGACTGACTGGGGACACACTCCATGTGATCCTTGGATTTTCTCCCTGCTGCCTGCCTCAGGTTTTCCCCCAGCTCCCATCACATCAAAATCCAAGGGCTGACAAAGCTGTATCCGCCTGACAAAGGAGTATCCATGCAGAAATGAGGGATGAGAGGCCTATTCAGAAGGCACTGACAAGGTGTATTTCCCAATTTCAGAACTTCTTGGGGAACGACGAAGCAGGATTCGACAGGGAGCTGACAGGGACAGCTCAATCCCTGCTGCATTTGGACACTTTGCTGTAATTCTGATTTGTCCTTGCGTGGCTGAGGTGGTTTTAGCTGAGTCCTGAGTTTTGGGTTTTTTTTTTGAAAGAAAATAAGTCTCAGCCTAAAACGGGGGGGGGGAGGGTTAAAGCACAGAAGTGGAGAGAAAATGAAGTAGCAGCACTCCAGAGGGTTGTTTGTCATTGTCCTGAGCAATGCTTAATCCTGGGAAATGATGGAGAAGGAGCTGCAGAACCTTTGGGTGGGTTACACTGCTCTGCCTTTCCTCCTCATTCCCCAATGGACACACCATGGAGGAGAGGAGGAGTAGCTTTAAAAATAACCCTGACCCAGTCATGACCCTGCAGGGAAGGTTTTGGGGGAGCACTGGATGCCTTTGATCCCAGAAAAACAGATCCTGGCTTTGTTGGGATGCGTTTCCTGCACCTGACACAGAGGCGACAAGAAATTCCTGAGCAGACTTTGAGAAAACAGTGGAAAATCCTCATTTTTTTCACTAAAGCAAAGTCCAGAAGAATAGAATTTTGCCAGGGTGGCCAAGTGGAGATGCTCTCATGTCTCAGCTCCCTCCAGTCCCAAGCTGCCCTCAGCTCCAGCACCGCTTCCTGCCATCCCAACACTGGGAAGAACGACACAATTCCTCTTCCCTCCCTCCAAAAACTTCAGTAAAATCCTACTCACACCCTGTGAGAGCAAATTAAAGGGTTTGGAGCCTTCAGGGATGCCCTTATTTCCTTTTCTTTGTTGCTTTTCGTATTGCCTAATAGTTTAAGTCTTATTTGAAGATACAGATCAAAGAAGAAATTTCTGCTTGGGTTATCTCCAGCATAACCATCAGACCAAAGGTATTTCCACCACAAAAATTTTAAAAAAAGTTTATATCAAAAAATTTATATCCAAAAATTTATATCAAAAAAGTTTATACCAAAAATGGTTATATCAAAAAAGTTTATATCAAAAAAGTTTATATCAAAAAAGTTTATATTAATAATTCCTGGCCAACTGAGCAGCCACATCCAACATTTCAGCTCTGCACACTCCAGCAGCACTTCCAGGTCTCCCACATGCCAGCACTTCCAGGTCTCCCACATGCCAAAGGCTTCTCCTGCTCCTTATGGGATCATCTTCAGCCCCATTTCCAACAACAAAAATCCCAGTTCCTCCTCACATCACCCCAAACCACCCCTCCAGGAGCACCCACACCCCGAGGAGCCCCCGAGGTCGCTCACCTGCTCGTGGTACTCGATGCCCATGCTCAGGGTGTTGATGAGGATGGCGATCATGATCCCGCGGTTGAAGTATTTGCTCTCCACGATCCTCTTGAGTTTGGTGCCGAACGCCTTCCACAGCTTCACCACCTTGTTCCTCTCCTTGGCTTTCTTCTTCCTCCTCCTCCTCCGGCCCCGCTGCTGCTGGAGCTGGTCGCGGTGGTCGCCGTGCCGCAGGTCCTGCGTGAACTCGTAGACGCCGTTGCTGTCGGAGTCGCCGTTGCTGTCGGAGTCGCTGAGCGCGAACTCGGGGTCGTCCAGGAGGCTGGCGCAGAAGGGACAGTCCTGCAGCTCACAGCTCAGCCCGGGGCCAGCGGGGCTGGGCAGCGCCCCGGCCGCGCTCAGCCCCGACACGCGGCTGGGCGTGCGGCGGAGACCTGCGGGGAGAGCGCGAGGGGAGACA
>WBND01000201.1:845820-862625 GCA_013398595.1 Tychaedon coryphoeus | reverse complement strand
CAAGAGACACCAAGTGACACTGAGAGCCACTGAGAGCCACCAAAAGCCACTGCAGAGAGCCACCATGCACTGAGAGCTACCATGAGACACCACTAAGAGCCACCACACACTGAGAGCCACCGTGCACCAAAAGCCACTGTGAGCAACCAAGAGCCACCATGTGTCAGGAGACATTGTGCACCAAGGGCCACCATGCACCAAGAGCCACCGAGAGCCGCCATGTGCCAACGTGAGGTCATTCCCCCTTGTCCTGCTGTTCCCTGGGAGCAGAGCTCGACCCCCCCTGTTCTGTCAGGGAGTTGTGCAGAGCCACAAAGTCCCCCCCGAGCCTCCTTTCCTCCAAGCTGAGCCCCCACAACTGCTCCTCATAGGAGTTATTCTCCAGACCCTAAAAATCCATCCATCCATCCATCCATCCATCCATCCATGATTTGGCCTCATTTTCCTCTCTCTGTCCCTTTTCCCATCCTGTACTCCCTCCATGGGCTCTCCACAGAGTGTGGCCCTCATTTTGTGTCCTGGGCTGAGGGAAGAGTGACCAGCCCATCCCTCCCTTTCCATTATTCCTAATTATCCCTGAGCAGGCTCCCATCAGCTCTGAGCACAGTCAAGCTGTTCCACTCAATTTAGCCACTGCTGCCATTTAGTTCCTAATGAGGAGGGAGAGGGAGAAGGGACCAAAGGTGGCTGCAGACCACGGATCACAGCTTGGAGAGTCACACAGTCCCCTGTCTCCTTCAGCCTTTAATAAAGCTCAGGTGGATTTGCTCCCTGAGGCACAGGGGGTTTAAAATCAAACATGTTTTGTGGTGTGAGGAGAAATGCTGGTTGTCCTGGAGCCAGGGAATGGAAGGACAGGGACAAGAGGAACTGGGATAATTTGGGAATGGCACCCAGATTTTATTTCCTCATATTTAGGAATCCAATCATTAAGTTTCATCACATGTAGGAATTTATTCTCAGTGTGCTTATATTTGGAAACCAGATATTAACAGAAGGAAAAACCTCTAGCACGAGCATGGGATCCTTCCCACTCAAGCATCAATTCCTTGAGCTTCAAGGATGTAAGGCAAAGGGACAATTTTCCCCTCTCACAGAACCATGGAAAAAACCTCTGAGCTCACCAAGTCCATTAAACCATATCCAGAAGTGCCACATCCACATGGTCCCTGTCTGGAGTAGGGATGGTGACCATTTGGATCAGTTTTGGGGAGCCCAGGTTAAAAAGCAGTGACTGCTCCTGGCTCCGAGCCCTGGAGCTTGGAGCTCACCCAGCAGGAATGCTGATCCCAGCCACAGCACCAAACCAAGCCAATGCATCCCTGCACTGGAAAACTGGGATGTGACAAGAGCCAAAGCACATGTTCCTTGCCTGAATGTCACAGGGATATCAGTGGCCTTCAGAACGGCCTTGGAGGACGGGCCTGGCTCCCGGGCACTGCGTCAGGAACACCGTGAGATTTGGGAATGTTTTGCCCCTTGCACGGTGTCCCTGCTCAGGACTGAGCCAAGGGGGGAAGGTTCAGCCCAGCCCAGGAGCAGCACAGGGAGGGGGTTTGCCAGATGGCTTTCAATGCTATCAAAGTGTTAAAAACGATATGGAAAGCCCTGGCGCCGCAGATGTCTTCAAAATACCAGAGTCTCCTTGGCTGCCTGCTAAAATAACCTCCAGCATTGCAGGGCACGGGAACACGGGGAACAGGCTGTACTCGGAGCTCTTCAAATCCACAACAAAAGAGGCAGGAGAATGCTCTCTCCCACCACTGCATCCTTCCCAGCAGACAGCAAACTCGCCTCCAGCTGGGGCTGGGAGAGCCCGGGCTGTTAGTGCTCCTTAAAGCTCTCAATTATCACTTCTGTGCTCTCCTCGAACAAGTCTTGCACTGAACAGCTCTGCTTGTTGACTTGGGAGAGGAGAGAGAGAGAGAATTAAAGGCTCTTTGTTCCCCCCCAAAAAGGCTGAAGGAGGTTGGGAGAGCTTGGGATTCTTCCTCATGGCTCCTTTGCTGAGTTTTAGGGATGGAGAAATGGGAATTGGGGGCTGTGCCTGGCAGAGCTCCATCCTGGCACTTAAAGATCATCCCAAAGCCTGGAAGTCACCTGCAGCACACCTGGAATCACCTCCAGCACACCTGGAGTCACCTCCAGCACACCTGGAAGTCACCTCCAGCACTCCTGGTGCAGAACTGACCCTGACCCATGGAAGGGAAGAGCTGGGCACTCCCAAGGTCTCCAGGTCTGCCCTGAATCCCTCCCCAGCTTGGGGGGATGGATGAGCAGCCTCTCCCCACCTTCCAGCCCTTCCCAGCTGTGAGCACACTTCTGCAAGAGACAAAACAATTCCAGGAGATTTGTTTAAAGCATTTTGGCATCCTCTGGGCTGAAATCCCTCTGTGGAAAGAGGACACTGTAATTGCATTATTAATGACAACTCAATCTAATCCCAGCTTTCAAAGAACCACCCCAGGCTAAGGGAAGATCTCCTAAATCACTGAATTGGCTCAGGGATGTCACAGTTGGGACTGAGATTTGGGCCTTTCTTCTCCTAAAAAGGACCCCAGCAGCAAGATCCAAACTCTGACTTCAACAGCTCTCCTGCTCCTTTCTTTCCCAATTCCAGCCTTCTGCAGAGCCTGGGTTTTTATCTCAAGGTAAAAACGCATTCTCCTAAAAACCTTCATTAATTTGCACAGCTAAGGATGAAGCAGTGATTTATAAAAAGTCCTTGCTGAACAACAGAACTGTTGGCAGTAACCTTGCCCCCTGTGCCAAGCTCCCGAGCGTTCGGAAGCGTCTGCCCGAGGCAGTTTCTATAAACAATCCACTTTTACCCTTTTGTGTGGTCCTTAAAAATAACAAAAATTAACAAAGGCAAGCCACCCAACCTCTCTGTCAAGCAACTTTTCCCGTGCTCCCCCCCTCCTCCCCAATCCAGGCTCGGTATTTTTTCAGTACATCCATCACCAGGGTAAATATTTGTGTCCATGCAGACGCAAATAAACAGTTTTGGAAAACACAGGCATTGAAAAAAAACCCCAAATGACGAGTTTGGCTTAAAGAGATTAAAAAATAGAAGCTGGATCTTTGTGACTTTTCACTGTTGGAGGGCTTAAGAGTATTTTGCAGCTTTTAGCTCCAGCCACGAGGACTGGAAAAACATTTTATAAAATAGAAATCCAAGTGTTGCGTGTAATCACTGCTCCAGTGGGTGATTTATATGTGAGGGGAGATAAAACCTCACTGACTGTGCTGGGGTGGCTGCATCTGTGCAGAGAGGATGGGACAGAGGCACTAAAACATGTCCCTAAAATGTTCCCCAGATTGAATGGAGTCCCAAATCTGCAGGAAAACTCAGCCCCACATTTCTTCTGCACCCAGGGAAAGCCTGAGATGTGCAGCTCTGCTCCTGTCCTGTCCTCCACACGTCCTCTGAGCACTGAACCTGCTGCTCCTCCTTGCCAAAAAGAAATGCAGAGGCTCCAAGGCCCATCAGAGCAGAACTGGAAGTGTCTGGTTTGAGTTCTTGCAGTGCCTGCCTGTTTTAAATGTCTGAGTTTGCTTTCTCTTGTGCTTCTCCCACAGGTCCCACCTGCTCATCCTTTTCAAGGCAGCATCTCCCAGCCCCTGGGGGCTCTCTGCATTCACTGGAGCTGTGATCCCAGCGGCTGCACAGTTCTGGGTTTGGGTGGGAAGAGTGGGAGCACCTCCAGGGTACCACAAAGCACACGAGAGCTCAAATCCTGATTTTGTAACCACAGCAAAGAGGCCTCCAGCAGTGGCCTGGACCATCCATGATGGTAAATCCAAGGATTCACCTGTCCCACAGCTTCCAGCACACTCACAACCCTCAGCATCCCACAGGGCTGCCATTAGACTCTCCAGCCATTCTCTCAGTTACCCTAAACAAAAAAAAAAAAACCAGAACAAAACAGCTTGGTTGCCCTTACCATGCTCCCCCACCAGCTGCTGCAGCTTCCCGTAGGAATCCAGGCCCAAACTGCCGGGGCTGTTCACCACGGCCACCGGAGAATTTCCGTTCCTCTTGGCCTTGGGCAGGGCTGCGGAGCCGCCCTTGCCGCCGGGTGAGGGCAGGATGGTGGGGTAGTTCATGCTGCCGTGGCTGCCCAGCCCGGCCACTTTGGCTCCCCCGGGGCCGGCGCTGGCCTTGCAGCCGCCGGGCGGCCCCTCCACGTGGCAGTCGGCGTGGTAGATGCTGTGCACGGCCTGCGCGGCGTCGGCGCGCGGAGCGGCCGGGCCCGGCGGCCTGGGCGAGGCCGGAGGGGGCAGCATCAGCTGCCGGCCCGGCTTCATCACCTGCAGCTCCAGCTCGCAGATCTCGGGGTTGGCCCGAGGCCCCCGCGGGCTCCCGTTGCTGATGTGGTAGTGGTGGTGGTGGTGGTGATGGTGGTGGTGGATCAGGTGGTGGATGGAGGTGATTCTCCTCCTGCTCCGCTGGCTCTGCCCGCCGCCGCCGCCGCTGTTGGGGTTGACTTTTTTCCGCCGTTTGCTCTGCCAGTTGTTGTAGAGGCGGATTGTCCTTCTCTTGACCTTCCTGAAGATGTGGGAGATGTACTTGAGCAGCTCCTCGTAGCAGCTGCCCGGCTCCGAGAAGCTGGCGATGGTGCTGTCGTTGGACAGGTAGCGCGCCCGCTGCTCCTGCATCAGCTGGTTCTCCCGCTGCTTGGTCTCCGAAAACTGGGTGGCAATCACCACCAGGCACAGGTTAATCATGAAGAAGGAGCCAACCTGGGGAGGAAACAGGAGAAGGAGTCAGCAGGAAAGCTCCTCATTGCCACACGCAGTTCTCAGCAATCCTGAGGTTTCCAAATGTGCCAAACCCCAGGGTCTGCTCGCCAAATGTGCTGTCAGTGTGTGCCTGAGCCGCTAAATGTGCTCTGAACTATCAATCATTTTAGCAACAGCCCCCTCTCCCTCTCCCTCTCCCACATTTGTTTCTAACACAGGTGTAGGAAGCACGCACGGCCCTCAGCACAGCATTGCTTTGGACATTCACAGAATGAACCAGCTTGGAAAAGAGCTTTGAGGTCATTGAGTCCAGTCCATGACCCAACACCTCCTCATCAACTAACCACGGCACTGAGTGCCACATCCAGTGTTTTTTAAACACATCCAGGGATGGTGACTCCACCTCCTCCCTGGGCAGAGGATTCCGGTGCCCAATCATTCTTTCAGTGAAGAAATTTCCTGAAATTTGGCCAACCTGCAGGGAAAGATGATTTTAAGTCCAATTTGTGCTGGTTTGAAACATCCTCTTCTCTTCTCCAATCATTTCACGCCCCAAAAGAGTGTGAAATCATTTTGGGGGTACGGTCAGGGCCCATGGATCTGTGACCTTGTGCTCCTGAGATTCCCTGACACAGAGAAGCATCTCCAGGACACTCAGTGCTCCCAAGGGGCTGGTTTGGTGTCTGGGTGAGCTGATGTGCTCCTGGGTGACACCAAGTTTTCAAAGTGAATTCCCAAGGACAAGACCTGAAGCTGCATCCTCCCCTCAGCTGTGGAGCCCATAAAGGGATTTTTCACCACTCAGGCTCCTAAACCAGCCAAAGGAAAATGTCAAATATTGCCAGCAGGGAATTGAAAAGGGACTGACCTCAGGGCGGTGCCACTCTCAGGGCCAGCCCTGGACACGGATGGATTTAATCTGGAATTATCTGGGGAATGCTCAGGGAAGCTGTGTGGAGATGGTTTATGGTGCTGCTTCCAGAGAAGCAGCAAAGGTGCCTTTCCCAGCTCCTGGTGACTTGGGCAGGAGTCACCTCCTGGCTTTTCCACATGGATCCACTTGGAGAGAACAGCTCAGTGGAGTGGAGTGTGAATTTCTGCTCGTGGCTCATTGCTCAGGAATCCCTGACTGCCCCAGGGCACTCTCACCCTGCTCTCATCCAGCTTTTCCCACTGCTGGTGGGAACGGCTTTGACCCACCCTGACAAGGACAGGGTTACATGGAAGGACTGTCCGTTCACAAAATCACTTTTAAACACCTCCATCCCATGTCCTGCCTGAAATCTTCATGCTGCCTTCCCCTCCTGCCTTAAATATTTCACTTTTCCACTTCCTGGAGGAGTTTGTGCCCTCTGGAAAGGTGGAGATGGACTGGAAATTTCTGGACACAGCCCCCAGCACCTCCAGCGGGTGATATTTTGTTTTTTGGGAATGTGAGACCTCAGAGTCTCAGGTGCACTGCTGCTATGAGAATTATTATTATTTAAAGGATTCAAGGTGAAATTCAGAGGTTTGGGGGCTCTCCAAAGAAATAAGGCTCCCTCTGGCACATTGAGGAGTTTAAAGGAGGAAAAGCCTGGATTTTTTGGCACAGACACATCCAGGTGACAAGATCAAAAGTTGGAGGGCAAGAGGGAGGGAAAGCCCTGAATCCTGGATCCTGCCTGGCTCTTCCCTGTGGAAAAGAAAACAAAAAAAAACCAGGGAACAACTTCAGCCACTGAGGACAAGGAATAGGAGAATCTCCCAGGTCATACTTACTATGATAAGCAATATAAAATATATAAAATTGTAAAAAGAGTGTGCATCCATCACGTAATACATGATGTCCACCCATCCTTCCAGGGTTATCACCTGCAGGGAGACAGAGGAAAAGAATGTGAGGACAAAAGTCACCCAAAAAGTTGTTAAATATCCATTTTCCCACAGTGCCAGGTACCCATCCCTGGACAGAAACTCCTGGGATCCATCCAGAGCTCTGGGAGAGAAGGAATGTGTGGCCAAAGGACTGCCCTGAAGTTCCTACAGCAATCTGGTACAATTAAAACCATTTAATTCAAATAAACCACATGAAGCACAAGTTCTGAGGCAAGGAAATCCCAAGGAGGGATTATAACCCCCCCCAAAAAAACCCATTTCCCTGTAGAAATCCAGAATTTTACCTAAAGCTGCTGGGTTTGTAATGTAACCCAGAAAATTCCCACATTTTAAACTTCATTTTTGTTTCTGCAAACCCAATCTCCTCATGATTCCTCCTGGCTCAGCATTCCAACTGCACCACCACTATCATAGTGGGAGAGCATCTGAATGGAAGAGAGGCTTTAATTAAATGTAGGCTTGATTTAAAACTCGTTCTCTCAGCCTTCCCTCCACTAAAAAAAGCAGCTGAAGGTTTAATTAACACCACCCAGGCTGTGTGCAGAGCAAAGCGAGCTCTGCCATGTAATTTACACTTTTTTATTTAGATAAAACACCCCAAACTTCTAGTGCTGGCTTGCTACTAGAGCTGGAATTCCATCCTGGAATTCTGATTCCCATCAGAATCCCAGCTCCTGTCAGAGCTCACTCCTGGTGACGTTCCTCACATGAGCCTGGGAGGTTTTGGCAAATCCCACAAATCCCACAGCTGCTCCTGCCCCAAATTTTAGTGGCACAACTCCTGATTTAAACCAGGGAGGGAATTGCTGTGGGAAGAGAAGGCTCAGACCTGGTGGGTGGAGGGGATTTCCTTCGTGGTGTGTCCCCAAAAGCTGATCCACAAACCCCTCGCTCCTCAGGCAGCCAATAAAACCTTGCAGGGCAGTCAGGCATGAATCCATGAATTCCCTGGGTGGTTTTTACTCAAGGAACAGAGGGAAACTCCTGGATATGGATCATCAGAACCCACAGAGCAGCTCGGGGCTGCTGGAAGGGAAACGCTGCCTCTTTGGGATTTCTCACCCTAAATTCAAAATGCTGATGTTTTCCCAGCAAGTTTTCCAAGCTCCTTCCCTCGTGGAGGTTCACTCCCACTAAAACCAACCAGGCTCACGTGCCAAGGAGGAGATCATTTGTGAAATTTGTGCAATTGGTCTGTGCAGCTGTTTCCCGGTGCCAGGTCTGACACGTTTCACAAACTGCTCCCACCTCTGCTGCTCCTCCTCACAGCCAGCAGCTGTCCTTCCACACCCCACCCTCGCTGAGCACTCAGCAAAGCTTTGCTTCTCACAATTCCAGAATTCCACAGTGGTTCAGGTTGGAAAGGACCTTAAAAAAACGAGGATCTCATCCATCCCACCCCTGCCAGGGCAGGGACACCTCTGACTATCCCAAGTTGCTCCAAGCCCTGTCCAGCCTGGCCTGGGACACTTCCAGGGCTGGAGCAGCCACAGTTTCTCTGGGAATTTCATTCCAGCCTCTCCCCACCCTCACAGGGAAGAATTTCTCCCCAAAATCCCTTCTAATCCTGCCCTCTGCCAGCTTAAAACCACTGCTCCTTGTCTTGCCACAAGAGGGTTTAAAAAATCCTTTACTGATCATTAACCCCAGGGATCAGTCCAAGGCAGGCTTTTATCCCTATTTTTCCCTGATATTCCCACCAAGGGAAGGGGTTAAGCTGCCTGGGTGTTCATCCATGAGGAGCAGCCAAGCAATCAAACCCTTCCTGCCCTTTCCTGCCTCTCCCTGAACACATTTATAGAGAACAAAGTCCTTTTGGGGCAGCTCCCTTGTCTGTGAGGGCTCTGAGCCTCCCACAGCCTTTGTAGGGTCAGGGGAGAACAGAGGGATGCTCAGGAGGTGGCACAAGGTGAATTCTTACCCAAGAATTATTCCCTTGTGCTGTCCAGGTTCCCTCCCTCCTTCTCTCTGCATGCACAGAACATTCTGCAGCCACTGAGGGATGAAAAACCAGCCCAGGAACCCCAAAGTATGGGATGCACCTCTATGCTGGATTTGGATTTAGCTGGAAATCCTCAAATCTAATGCATTAAACCCATTAAACACAGAGAGAGAAAAAAAAAAAAAAGAGTCACCTGAGGGCTTGTGAGCCAGCACTGAGGGCCAGCCAACTCTTGGAGGGATATTTTTGTTGCATGAGAGGCAGAATTTCCACAAGAATCAATCAACACCCCCCCATTCCTCCTCTGGAGGGTGAAAATGTTCATCCAGCTCTCTGAATATTCCAGGTGTGACTGGAATTTGTGTTATGTACTGCTGGTGTGTAAAGCAGAGGGACAAAGACACCTCTGGGGTTTGTCCTCGGGCTGGACAAAATGAACCCCTCAAGTTGGGGGATTCACTCCTGGCCTCCCAGGGGAGCATTCCTGCTGCAGCCCTCCTGGAAAAGAGGTTTTTAATCCCAGAGCTCTGGGGAAATGCAGGACAGCACATGCACAGCCACCTGCAAGGGTTGGGCTTCTTCCAGCCTCACTCCTGCTGGATTTCAAGCACTCCCAAGGAGTTTCCAAGGTCATTTTTCCCTGGTCCCAGAACTCCCTGCACATCCCCAGCGAGACCCTGGTGGAAATGGGAACCAGAGCACCAGAACTTGCCAACAGCTGCTTTAGAAACCCCCTTTAAAGCCTTGGACAGGTTTTGGAACCCAGCCAGGGGCACCTGCACGAGGTTGGCTGTGGCTCTGCACATTTTGATCTCACCCATCTCTCCTCAGAGCTGCTGGGCTCGTGGCTGCCCCATCCCTGGAAGGGCTCCAGGCCAGGCTGGATGGGCTTGGAGCAGCCTGGAGGGCTGGAAGGTGTCCCTGTCCAGACTGGAATTGGATTTTTTTCCAGCCCAAACCACTGTGGGATTCCATGGACTCGGAGGGAAAGCTCTCACTGCTCCCCCAGGAGCACGGGGATGTTTTTTTCAGCACTGCTTTGCTTATTCCACCGAGGAGAAAGGACTTTCTCCTCTCTTCATCCCCACTCTGATTAATCCACTTAATTGCCCCTCCAGCCACGTCTCCCAAAGCCCTGAAGCACCTTCCTCGTGCTTCCCAATCTCAGCAATCCCTTCTCAGTAATTAAACCCTGCTCAAGCCCTGCTTGTTCACACAGAGCCCCATTAGAGAGCCTCTCCAAGGGCTCCAGCTCAAAGCCTCCCACCAGCAACCCACAATTATTTATCAACGAGATAAGAGGGTGAGAACTCGCTCCTAATTCTGCTGTGATGGGGAAGATGTGCAAGGCACAGGAAAATCAGCAGCTGCAGGGCCAGAGCTGGAAGATTCAATTAAGATGATTGGCAGGGTGGTGCTGGAGGTGCTGCTCATGCTCCACACCTGGGGCAGAAGAGGTGCCTGGGGAAAAGATTTCTGCCTTGCCAGGAGAGCAGAGGTGTCCTCTCACCCCACTCAGCTCCTGGGTGATGCTCAGGTCCTTCCCTGCTCCTCCAGTCCTTCACCCCTTCCCCAGGGTTGGGATAAATCATTTCTCTCCCACTAATACCAGTAAATCTCTGAGTTTTGTCCAATCCTCCCTCCCCTCACTGCAAGAATTTAACAGAAAACTCCCTCAGGTGAGCACACAGGCAGGTTTGGATTTCACTGATCCTTGGCTTGAACACTCCCTGAGCACCTCACTCGCAGGAGCAGGATGGGAGTGGACAAAACCCAATCAGATTTCATTTTTTTAGGTCTTCCCTGATTCTCATCCCCCTGCTCTGCTCATGCCACAGTAATTTCATCAGCTGTAATAAAGATGCTCGTCTGATTTATAGGAGAGTAATTGGGGACAGAATCAGATCTTCTAGGCAAGCTAATCAGAGTCAATCTAAAACTCCAGAGTGAAAATCACGAGGGAAATGGAGATTAAAGATGCTGGCAATTAACTCAGACCTCCTCAGTGCTCCCAGGGAGGCAGCAGGTTTACATTGCTTTTTCTGGGGTCACTTCAGAGGTTGCACAAAACGATTTCTTTTACTGTGCCGAGAAGTTTTCATCATAAACCCTCTTTTCTTTGAGCTCTGCCAAAATTTTTGCAAGTCCTTGGCTGCAGCTGACTGGAGAGCAGGACATTTTTTTGCTTCAGTGTCAGATAACAAAGAGCAAAAAGAATCATCCGGGGGAGAAAAAAAAAGCCTCGTTCACACTCCAACTTCAATTTAGTCAAGGGCTGTTAGAAAGCACCAAGGGCTGGTGCCAGAGCTCCAAACCCACCTCGAGGTGCCACCAAGCAGTCGAGGGAAGGTTGGAAAATCACTGTGTGAAGGGAGGCTGGGAGGATCAAACCCAGAGCACACAGAGCTCCAGCCTGGAGCTGTCTCATGGCAAGATTTCCCTGCTCTGATTACTTGAACAAACTTCATTTGGAGTGACAGCCTCCCAAAGCCAGCCTCTCTCCCTTATTAAAATCCTGATAAAATACAGCTCTGGCAACCAGAAATTCCTTCTGATTCCAGGGTTGCAGCTGCTGGCTGAGCTCAGTGCGTGGCTGAGGCAGGAGATGCTCTGGAAATCCAGAGAAACCCACACTTGAAGTCTTCATCTTGACTGACATCTCTAATTTGCACTCAGCCACCTTTTCTTCAGCCTAAATTGAGTCCTTTGGGGGGAAAAATGGGAATTATCTGCATCCAAATCAATTATCCTGAGCCCAAACAGCAACTCTGAGGATGGCCGTGAGCATTTGGGGTCATTTAGTTTTTATCTCCTCATTCCCCTGGCCCTGCTGGGAGGCTTTTTGATATTTTATTTTCATCAAACTTATCAAGATGGAATCCAGTGCTATAAATTGGGAGGGCTATTAATTACCCTGATGGCCTCAGGAAGTTTTATAAGGCCCTTAGCCTCTATCTTTGAAAGCCTCTTATCTGAATTCCACCCTCTTGGGCAACATGGATTTGGCTCCTGAGCACTGCCCAGAGAATATTCCAGGGAATATTCCACAGGCAGAGCGGGCTTGGCTGATAATCAAATCCCTATTTTTGAAGCCAACGTCACAATTTTAATTATTTCCTCCCGAAACATCTCGTTAAGGAACCTCTGTGGCCAGAAAAACAGGTTTATTACATTGAGCAACATCCTTTGAGCAGATGCTTTTCCTTTCACATCGGGGCCTTGCTCGGTTTGGCATTTATAAACTGAGCCTTGCAAAGCAGGAATCTGCTCTGAAAAGTGGCCCTAAATGATGGGAAAAAAGGAAATTGTGCTTCTTTCTCTGTCTTGGGTTCCTGACTTGTCAAATCTGTTCCCATAAATGCAGTCCCTAGGCAGGGCTGGGAGTTCTTGGTGGATTTTGAGGAGCAAAGTGGGAAATAAAGTGTGGGGTAAAGTCAGACACGTCACTGATGCTGTTGTCACCCAAAACCTCGTGGAATTGTAGCTGTGGGATCAAAACCACAAATCCCAAAATCCCAGCTTGGTTCCAAAGGGCAGGTGAGCTGTTGTTTCACACTGGCAGCAAAAACCTCCCTGATTTCACTCTGCTGCTCCAAAAAAACCCATCCCAGCCCTTATTCCCGAGTTTTGATCTGCTGGGATGATGATCCTGTGTCTCCAAGGTTTGTGTAAAGGATCCTTGGCAAAGGATTGAAGTGTTCAGCACCAGCAGCACAGAGAGCCCCAGAAATGCCAAATTTCTGGCAGAGCCAGGCTGGGAGGTGAAGGGTTTGCCATGAGGAAAGGGGAAGAAAAGCCAGATCTGAGCTATTTGATCCAGCTGAGGGGATTTTACAGTGGGATTTTACAACTGATTCCAAATCATCTCCAGGAGGGTCAGGGTGCACAGGCTGGGAGCTCAGGAAGGAGGAGCTGCACCTTCAGCTCAGGGGAGAGATCACAGAGCAGATTTGGGAAATCGAAGCAAAGTGAGATTTCCCTGTGGGAATGATGAACTTTGGGAATATCCTGAGCCAGAAGTTCAACCCTGACATCCCAATAATTCCACCCTGAGCATCCCTGGCAGTGCTCCTGGAGCTCTGGCAGCCTCGGGAATGTCACCATTCCCTGGGGAGTTGTTCCAGTGCCCAGCACCTTCTGGGGAAGAACCATTCCCTAAAATCCAACCTGACCCTGCCTGACACAGCTCCAGCCATTCCCTTGGAGCAGTTGTTGATGTTCCTCAGAACCAGCAGCTTTTTGCTCTCCTGACTAAACTCCAGTTTAGGCCAGGCCTGCTGCAGGACCCCTCTTCCTACTCCAAACACAAGAATCCATGATTGAGGTTGGATAAAACTCTTCCAAAAGTGAAGTTTGCAAGTCCAGACTTCATCTACAGGAGGCTTTAATTCCATCCAACACCCCCACAGGTTATGGGACCACTCCTGGCATCAGGGTGGCCTCTCTGCCCTGCCCTACACAAGACAATTCCTCCCAACCTTCAAAACCAAGATTTTCCAAAGGCAACAAATCCCTCTTGGAAGCACACTCCGAGCTGCTTGAAAACGGCTGGGTATTTTTAGCTGGGGTATTCAGCTTGAGAGCTCTTCAAATGCAGCAAGTGCTGTTTATTTGGCTGACCAAATTAAAAAAAGCAACAGCAACAGAGCTCCAACCCCGTCATTTCCAGGGAAATATTTTCGGTGATCCAAAACAGATTCGAGTTGAGTGACAAAGCATCATCTCCAAGCAGTGGGAATGAAAAGCTCCAAAACTCTTTTCTTGCCAAATTCAGCACAGAGAAGCGTTGTTGACACAGATCTCCAATTTAAAGGCTGAACCATTGGAGGAAAAAAAAAATCCTTTTGGTCCCAAATCTCAAATTTCTCTGCTCAACAAACGCTGAAAACACGGGCACCCAGTGTGACAGCTCCTGAAAACACAGCCCCAAAATGACTTTGGGCACAGCTGGAAACCTCAGACTTTTTCCTTTTGGCTTTTTGGCTCTTTCCCAAAATCTGCAGGACCCCTGGAAGCGGGAGAGCAGAGCAAGCAAGGGGATTAACAGCACCTTTGGACAGTGCTGGAGCCAATGGGAAAACCATTCCTCTTGGATCTGCCTGGGATTGCTTTTTCCTTCAGCTTTTGCCAGCAGCATCACCCCTGGAGCGAGGTGTGAGTCCAGGCCTTGCTTTCCTACAAATCCTGTATGAAATCATCCTCTCAAAGCTTCTCTCCTTCCCAAACTTTCAGCTTCCCAATCCCTTTTTTTATTTTTTTCATCTGGATTTCTGCACTCGGGGCCTGGCCACCCCAAGGCTGTCGGTCAGGGAGGTTGGTCAGGAAGGTTTTGGTTGCTCCATTGGGGCTGTCAGTAATTCCAATTAAATTGGACTTTGTTGAGGTGGATAATTCATCATCTGCCGTGTGACAACAATACCTGTAATTACTGCTCGGATTGTTGGGGCTGGAATTCATGTGCAATAAAGGGATCTTCATATCAGGCCAAACCTCACAGTTAATTTAGGTTCCATCTCCTTTCATTTAGTCTGTAATAAGCTAATTAGTTCACCTAATTTGCCACAGAACGTGCCTTTGTAACAAATACAGACACGAATTAGCCTCTTGCACAACAAATGAGGGGAAGCAAAACATGAATCATTTTCAGGATTACATAAGGAATTATCATCCTTTACAGCACTCAGGGATGCAGCCATTGCCTTTGTTATATTTATTTTTTTTAAATTTGCACCAGGTTCTCCTGTCTCTGACTTCTCCTTGGAAGGTTGACAACACATTTCCATGTTTTCCTGCTGTCACCTGTCCTTGCTTTGGGAAATTCAGGGACACTCCTATGCAAAGAAATTTTAAAATCCCAGTTCTGGCAGCTGGAGGAACTCACCCATCCTTGGGGCAGCGTTTGCTGGATGTTCTGGAGTGGAAATCTACAGAGTTTTCTGAAAACTCTGCTTTTTCCTGCTTTTGGTTTGGTTTATTCGTGGTCTGAATGGTGCCAAACTGTGCCCTTGGAAACTCCTGGTCATTACCTGCACTTGGAAAGTTCCTTCTGGATCTCCCCTGTGGGGCTCATTTCATTCCCCCTCCCTTTTGACAGCTCCTAAACCACACCAGATCACGGAATCATGGAATGGGCTGGGTTGGAAGGGACCTTAAAGCCCATCCAGTCCCACCCCTGCTGTGGGCAGGGACACCTCCCCATTTCCCAGGTTGCTCCAGCCTGGCCTTGGACACTTCCAGGGATGAGACAACCTCTGCCAGGGCCTTGCCATGGTCCCATTCCTCCCCATTCCCCATTATCTGGCAGTGGGAAGCTGTTCCCCCTTGTCCTGGCACTCCAAACCCTTTCCAGCAGCCTCTCCTCTCTTCCCTGTCCCCTCCTGGAAGGTCACCCCAGAGCCCCCTCTTTGCCAGCCTGAGCAACCCAAAATTCCCAGCTCATCTGGGATAAATCCTGAGGGAATCTCTGTCCAGCAGCCCCTGAGCTTGCCCTGATTCTCACAGGAGATGTGCCAGCCCTCAGGGCTCTCTGCACATCACAACTCCTGCAAAGTGCCTGGATTCATTATCCTGCAGAATAATGGCTCGGCACAACCTGCCCTGTCTCATCCCAGTAATTCAACCCCGGTCCCCAGGGAAGCTCCCAGACTTCCTAAATCCATCACTTGGACTTTCTGCACTGCTGATTTGGAGCCCTCAGCCAAGTGCTGACCTGGTGCTGTCCAGCTCCTGCTATTATGAGGGATGAGAGCACAATTCCATGGATTTATTTGCTCAATGTTCTCTGCTTCCAGCAATTGTTTGGATTTAGGACCTCACCTCCTGCACTGACGATTTCCTCTTCCCACATCCAGGTTGAGCCAGCACCTTGCTGTATTTCACCTGCAATTAAATCATTCCCAGCTCCTAAAAATGAGCCCTGACTTCCAACAGGAATAAACACATGGGAAGAGATTTTGGCTGGAAATCCTCTGGAGCCTTTGGATGGCCTGAGCAGCATTAAATCGAATCATCGACCTCCTGGCAGCTGCCAAAATCATCTGAGGACATGAGATCCAGCTTTGCCAGACATTGTTCTGCCCAAAGGAATCAGCTGAAACCTCTCCTGGGGCTGGGGGTCCTTCCTGAAATTAAACTGAGCTTTGTAAGGATGAGGAGATCAAATGGAGATGGGATGCAAATTTGCAGCCTGGAAAATGGCTCAGGAAGGGAAAAGGCAGCAGGACCCTCTGGAGAAGCTCCTGCTCCTCCTCAATGTCCTTTCCCTGCAAAAAGGAACCAAGTGGGATCACCTGAGAACATCCCTGAGATCCATCAAAGAGCAGGAAAAGGAGAATTCTCTCTTCCCTTTATCCAGCACTCACTAGCAGCCTGCTCCTCTCTTCCTCACCAACTCCAAAGCATTCTCCCAATGGGAAAATTGGGATTCACATCCCAGTGAGATCTGCCTGAAGCCCTCTGGATCTGATTCTGAGCCTCTGGCACAGTGATCCAAGGGCAGCTCCCAAGGGCCTGCAGAGCAGGGAAGATGCTCAGAGCAAACATTCCCCACTCTGCAACTCCCAGGTGGGAGCTGGAAGTTCTGAAATTCCTGGGATAATCTGGAACTGGGAAGAAACCCATAAATGAAACGCAGAGCTCTGGATGAGGAATTATTCCTCAATAACGAAGCTAAAAGGAGAATTCTGCTCTAGGAACAGATGTCACCTCCACTTCAGGGGGACTGAATCAACCAGGGCATCCAGCCAGAGGCAAAGAAATGCTCTAACACCAGGAAGTGCCCATTAAAAATGGGAAAGAACACAGGGATCCTCCAGCTTGGGCAGCCCTAGGAAACCACAGCCTCTGGACACGAGCTCTCACACGCTCCAAATGCTTGGAAAATCCTTCTTTTAGGAAGAGTTCTATCACCCCCAGTCTGAATGAGAAGCATTTTGTTTTTTTCTGAAGTGTCTCAAAAGAGACTGAAATTCCCTGGGGGCAGAATTGCCTCTCAGGAATTCTGGCCAGCAGAGATTTTTTCCCCCTTCCTGTATCCCAGGCTTGCCCTGTGATTTAAAACCAAGCCTAAGCCATGCCAGCTTCCTTCATTTTAGCACTAAATAAAGTCTTGCTTAAGAACTCAACACCACTTTCAGTTTCCTGATGCTCCAACAAGAAAGACCCCGCTCCCCAAAATCCCTGGGATTGATCTGATTTGCAGAGGTGGAACTTCCCAGGAGTTTTTCTGCCCCAAGAAGTT
>WBND01000201.1:803496-823405 GCA_013398595.1 Tychaedon coryphoeus | reverse complement strand
AGAGGCCACGAGTTCCACCGGGCTTGAAACGTTCCAGGGAACATTTCTCAGGCAAGGAAAACATGAAAGGACTCTGGGAGCTGGAAGGAACTTCAGACACAGACAGGATCTGTGCTGGAGGCAGGAGCTGTGTTTATTTTGTAGTTCCCTTTGGAGCTGCTGCTGAGGCAAACCAGCTCCTCTGAGGAGGCAGAACGGGGCAAACAAAGCTCTGCCAATCACTTGTTTCTCTTCTTACCACAAAAAAAAACCTTGGAATAACTTCAGCACATCCATCCCCTCGCTGGAAACAGCAGCTTTGTTATTCCAGTGCTGAGTTCCCTGCTAAAAACAGCTCCAGGTTTGGGAGCACATGCTGGATTGGAGGGTGGTGAGAGAGGTGAATCCCAACCCTTGGCACGGCTTCTCCTCCCCCAGGGTTACTCCCAGCTCCAGCCTTTCTTTGGAGAGATGGGAAATCATATCTCAGGTATGGCTGAAATCCATAAAACCACCTGGAAAGGTGGGAATTCATATCCCAGGTATGGCTGAAATCCATAAAACCACCTGGAAAGGTGGGAATGGATATCCCAGGTATGGCTCAAATCCACTAAAACTGTCCAGAATAGCCCAGGATCAGCCAGGGAAGGAGTATTTTTCTTCTCATCATCTCCAGCCTGAGTGATGCCACACCTGCAGTGGGGTCTCCTGCTGTTTTCATCCTCCTCAAACATATTCCAGCCATGGAAAGTGGGGAAAAACCTTGGGGAACTCCCAAATGGCTTCCCCAGCCACTTTCCACCCTCATTCCAACAGCAAAATTCCCAATGCTGAAGCTGCTCCTGAGGATGAGCAGAGGGCTCAGCCCTTCTGCCTCCATGGGTTCCCCCAGTCCTGGGTTTTAGGGATTTCTGAGGAGTTTGGGGATTTTCTGCTTGCCCTCAGGAGAGCTCATCCCACATATCCAATGTGGAAAAACCCCCCTCAGCTCCTCGATCAAACTCCTGGTCCCGAGTTTTCCCTGCTCTTCCTCTGCCACTCCTCCCTTAAACACAGCAGCAGCTTTATAGGAAAACATAATTAAGGAAACAATAATTAATAATAAGTTGGGATTTTTTTTTTTTTGTTTTGTTTTTTTCTGTCCCTGATGTTCCTTCTCGGGCTGGAATTGCACCCGAGTTCCAAGGAAGCTCCGCTCAGGAGAGCTCATGTTTTATTCAGAGCACTAAAACCGTTCCTAATTGTATTCTAGACAAATAACAACGAGCACAACAAAACCCCATTAGTGCAGGGGAGATGGCACAGCATTAATGGAAAGGGAAAAACGCCCCAACATATTCCAAGGATGTTTTAATTAACCCCAGGCTGGTCATTAGGAACGCAGGAATTCAGAAGTCAGGCAGTAATTAAAGCTTTCCATCCCTTCCCAGGATGTACTGAGCAGGTAGGAGAGCCTGGGCTTTCCAAAGCCATTTATTTATTGGGAGAAAAAAAAAAAAGTTTGAGCTTTGCCAAGCTTTTACTCCACTCAGTAATTCCCCGTGGGGGTGAGGGAAGTGGTGTCAAAAGCAGCAGGATCATCCTTGGAGCTGTTTATTAACACATCCTGCACAAACCAGCAGCTAGGGGAGATGGAATTAAGTTGTAAATCAGGAGGAGTTTGGAATTTGGGTGAACTCCCAGCCAGCTTTTCCCACTGAGATTTTAACCTCCTTAATGGGGTTTTTGGGCCGAGTTCTCCTGGTTTGCCCCACCCCTGCCTCACTCTGCTGGTGGCACGGGGCAGGAGTGGGGCTGAGCTGCTTTTTGGGTTTTTTTGGAGCGCTGGGACACTGTGGATCAGCTCAGGATGTGTTAGGATCAAAGGATTGCTCCAAACCCCCACAGCTCTGCCTGATATTCACAACCCACCCCCAAACCCAGCGAGGTTTTGGGGTGAGCATTAAAAAAAATCAGATTTGGGACATTCTGCCTCCCGAGGCATTCTGAAAACCATCCAGGACAATGCAAAGGTTTGGCTCCCAGGGATTGATTTTCCTGCCCTCAGGATAAAGGGATGAGGAGGGCACTGACCCTGCCATGACGATGAAGAAGTCCAGGCGGTTCCAGGTGTCTCCAAGGTAACACTTCTGCCCAAAGATGCCCAGGGCCACCATCTTGATGACCATTTCCACGGCAAAGAAGGCGAAAATGAAGTCGTCAAACGCCTGGAGGGCAGGAAAAGAGGATTTGAGTCAGGTCTGCTCTGCTCAGGGGGAGGGAGAGACCTGAGCGCTCCCACCATGGGGACATTCCATGTTCCCCTCACCAAAGTGCCACCTACAAACTCCAAAAGCAGAGCTGCAGGGTGCTGGCACACCCTGGCACAGCTCCTGGCTCGTTCCAGGGCTCGGGAAGTGCCCCCAGCTTTTGTTCATCCCTGATAAGACACGAGGATCTCACAGGGCTGGAGCCAGGCTGGGAGAGCTGGAGGTGCTCACCTGGAGAAGATCCAGGGAAAACTCAGAGCCCCTTCCAGGACTTAAAGGGGCTCCAGGAAAGCTGGAGAGGGATTTGTCTTAATTAACCAACTTCCCCTAAATAAACTGCTCAGGAATTTTGCTCCATAATTTCAGTTCATTTAATTACTG
Organism: Tychaedon coryphoeus; assembly: GCA_013398595.1. Taxonomy (NCBI): domain Eukaryota; kingdom Metazoa; phylum Chordata; class Aves; order Passeriformes; family Muscicapidae; genus Tychaedon; species Tychaedon coryphoeus. The sequence goes on along the minus strand of WBND01000201.1, from coordinate 820,796 downwards.
ACATCCAAACCCCTTCAGGATTTTCCACCTCACGTTCTGGCTTCCAAGCCCTCCTGCAGGCTGTGACAGGGGAGGGATCATGAGGATTTTCCAGCCCTTTCCTGCCTAAAACCTGTCAGGAAATTTCCAAGGCCAGGTCAGACAGGGTTTGGAGCAGCCTGGGATAGGGAAGGTGTGCATAGGGATGGAACTGGATGAGCTTTAAGGTCGCTTCCAACCAGTTTGGGATTCCTGGGAGGATCCCAGTGGCCTTCCTGTGTGGCTGGAACATTCCAAGGCAAGCAGCAGCTCCATGTGGGACCAAAGGCGCTGAGCATGTTTGTGATCCGGGCTCGATGTCACGCGTTGGGAATGAGGGAATTCTGTGGTTCCCAGCCTGAGGAATGTGCAGGAAGCCAAGGAGCTGCCCACACAGCAGATGATGCTCCAGGATGTGCTTCCAAAGCTGCTCTGGTGGGCAGATGGCAGCGAGGGGTGCCAGGAGGGCTGGGGGGACAGGCTTGGTGTCCCCTGAGCTCGGGGTGGCCAGCGGGGCTGGGGGCTGTGGATGGGGCAGAATCCCCAATTCCACTGCTCCTGAGGAGAGCAGGGATGGGCTCATTCCATGTTTTCTCCTCATGGAAAAGGAACTGGAGTGGCCTGGGGCCACATGGCATGGAGCAATCCCAGCTGGGTTGGAATGGATGGAGTGTGAGGGAGATTGGCCCCCATGGTGTTGGCCATGGAATCCTGGAATGGTTTGGGTTGGAAAGGACCTCAAAGCTCATCCAGGGCCAGCCTGCCATGGGGGGACACCTTGCACAGACCAGGGTGCTCCAAACCCTGTCCAGCCTGGCCTGGGACACTTCCAGGGATGGGAGTCCAGGAGTTTTGTGGTGTCCAAGGAATCCATTGGGATCTGGCTTCCCACTTTGGAGCTGCCCTTGTTAAGGATGGAGAGGAAGGATCTGATTGGGACACACCCAAATCAGCCTTTAGGCCTCACCCCAAGCAGATCCCACACAGGCCAGGCTTTGCTCTCCTTGTTGGAAAACCCATCCCTGTGGGAAAGCTTTTCCTGGGGAAAAGGAGCACGATGGGGCTCCCATCTCCCAGAGCAGCCACCCCACAAACGCATCCCCCAAAATCCCAGAGCAGCCACCCCACAGATCCATCCCCACAGATCCCAGAGCAGCCATCCCACAGATCCATCCCCACAAATCCATCCCCATAGATCCCAGAGCAGCCACCCCACCCTGCACCCCGCAGATCCCAGGGATTTGGGCCGTGGCTCCTCACCTCCAGGATGGTGCAGCGCTCCGACTGGCACTCCACGTCCTCGCAGGGCTGGAACATGCCCAGGGTGACGCAGTTGAGCAGGATCACCAGCATGCTCACGTGCTCGAACCAGGTGCCACCGGGTTAAGGACAGCACGGCTTCAGGAGGGGACACCCAGGCAACGCAGCCAGACCCTCCTCCCAGCCAAACCCCTTCTCCCAGGCTATTCCCGGCTCCAAATCCCGAGTTTCGGCAGGGAATCACCCCACAGCAGGAGAGCAGCTCGAGGGCACCACCAACCACAGCAGTGCCCAGTCCCTTGCTCCAGTCCTGCTCTCCTCCTCTGGAGTTGTGGGAATGAGGTTCTCTCATTCCAACCCCACTCCTACATCTCAGGAATGTCAGATTCCACTCTGAGGTGATGGTGGGAATGAGGTTCTCTTATTCTGACCCCATTCCCACGTCTCAAAGAATGACAGATTCCAATCTGACATCCTGATGGGAATGAAGTTCTCTCATTCCCACATCTTAAGGAATGAGAAATTCCACTCTGAGATCCACATCCTGATGGGAATGAGGTTCTCTCATTCCAGCCCCATTCCCACATCTCAAGCAATGACAGATTCCACAAAATCCACATCCCAGTGGGAATGAGGTTCTCTCATTCCAGCCCCATTCCCACACCTCAGGAAGGGATAGATTCCAGACTGAGATCCTGATGGGAATGAGGTTCTTTTATTCCAACTCCATTCCCACATCTCAAGAAAGGACAGATTCCACTCTGAGGTCCTGATAGGAATGAGGTTCCCTCATTCCAGCCCCTTTCCTACATCTCAGGGAATGACAGATTGCACTTTGAGATCCACATCCAACCCCATTTCTGCATCTCAGGAAGAGACACATTCCAATCTTAAACCCACATCCTGGTGGGAATGAGGTTCTCTCATTCCCTACATCTCAAGGAATGCCAGATTCCTATCTGAGATCCTGATAGGAATGAGATTCCCTCATTCCAGCCCCATTCCCACATCCCAAAGAATGTCAGATTTCCCATCCTGATGGACAAAGACAAAACAGAGCTAAGCTGGCGGAGCCAAGAATGGGAATGTTTGGGTTCAGGATCCAGAGGGCAAGAAAAAGAAGGAAAGAGCTCCCAGTTGGACATCTCCAGTCTTCACAATTCCCCTGTATTCCTTACAGGATCCACCAGTGCTCGATTAACCCGTAATTAATTGATCTGAGTAGGAAGTGGTGATTCGCATCACTGCAAAATAGGCCCAAAGTTGCTGTTTGCTGCTGGCAGGACAATTAAAAATCCCACAAAAAGATGGAATAATTCCACAAATTAAGCAGGAATGAGAGAATTGTTTCTAGGGAAAGTAATTGGAAACATCTGGATGTGAATAAACCTTTGTGCTTCCAAACCCACACCTGGGGGAGGCAGAGAGAGGCACAGACATTGAATTATTTCTGATAACAGCAGAATTTCAGAAACCTGAATAAAAAAAAAAACCTGAATAAAAACCTGAATAAAAACCCCTTCCATGTTGATTCCTTAGGAATATTTTATCTGTTTTTTTATCCCTTCAGGATAAAATTTATTGCAGCAGATCAGGGTTTCAGTCTCAGACTGGTTTTGGACGTTCTTATTTATCCAGATTAAAAAATAAAAAAAAAAGGTAAAAATCAGTGGGGTCAAATCTTGCAGCTCCCTAAAATCTGATCCCAACCTAATTCTTGTTTTAGAGGGGCTTGAATTGAAAAATAAATTCGATTTAATAAAAATTTAGTTGAACTAAGCTGGGAACCAACAGGGCAGACTTGGAAACCCACTTGTCTAAAATGGAAATAAATGTAGGAAACCTGAGAAATAAATGAAATAAAATCCCAGTCATCCCAGGAGTGAAGCAGGAGAAGTTCCTGATGGGATTTTTCCATCACTGAAATTCCAATGTTGGTTTAATTTCTCCCTCCTTTCCATGATTCCTCCCTGGTTTTTCCCATCTTTAGGAGCTTTTCCCTGACTGGAAGCCCAGGGATAATCCAACCCCACAGAACCCAAATCCTACCCAAAAATCCCAACCACTGCCAGATCCCATTCCCAACATTTCCATGGAGTGAGGGATCCATGTGAAATTCCCTATAAACAAAGCTCCTGTGCTATTTCCAAGTCTCCTGCAGCTGCATAAATTTCCTTTATTATATTTGCAGATTTTTCTTTCCCTTTAAAGTCCCAAAAATCAGAGCCTGTGGATTTGGAACAGTTCAAAGGCTCTGCGGAGCTCCCTGGACCTTTGATCAGGTGCTCTGCTCATCCCATCCCCAAAAAATTCCTTTTTTTTTCATCTTCTAACTGATCTAAAAGTGCTTTTTATGGTTAAATAATCACCAGCAGGAGAAGAATTGTGCCTGGTGTTGAAATCAGGTCCTTAATTCCTTAAAACCAGGCGGATTCCCATCCCTGTGACCCCAAAGCTGGAATTTTAGGATGGTAGAGGATTAATTGTTTGGATTTTCCAAGAGAAAAAGGAAGGGGGGAAGGAAAAGGAGGAGGAGCAAAAAAAGAGGGAGGAGCAAAAAGGGGGAGGAGCAAAAAAAGGGGGGAGGAGCAAAAAAGGGGGGGAGGAGCAAAAAAAGGGGGGAGGAGCAAAAAAAGGGGGGAGGAGCAAAAAAAGGGGGGAGGAGCAAAAAAAAAGGGGGGAGGAGCAAAAAAAAGGGGGGAGGAGCAGGCAAAGTTGTGCTGCCTTTGAAGAAAAGGTGGAGAAAAATCCCACGGAATTTCAGTTCACTGCTCCTTCCTAGGCCCCAAAAATTGGGATTGAGCCCCTGATTTCCTGCTTTTCCAGAGCCCCCTAAAGCGGGCTCCAGCAGCCCCATGGAGATGTCCCAAAAAATCCCCTGGGTGGGGAGTGATGCTGGGATTAGGGAGCACATTCCCAACATCCTTCCAGAGCCTGGAGCAGCTTGGAATATCCATCAAGGATGAAAAACCCGATTCTGGTATAATGGGAAAACCCCTGGAGGAAAAAAAAAAAAGTGAGGAAAAGGTGGAAAAAAAGTCCTGGAGCAGCACAAAGAGCAAGGATGTGGCTGGAGAGGGAAATCCCACAGAACATCCTTGGGGAGGCTCCCACAGTGCTTTTCCAGCTGGGAAGTGAGGGAAGGGGAGGGATGGCACCGGGATCCTCCTGGCAAATCCCCTAAAACCGGCAAATCCCCTAAAAGCAGGAACTCGGCAGTTCCCATGGCAACAGCGGCCAACATCCCAAATCCTTGGAAAGATCCTAAGGGGGATCCGGGCTGGAGGCACAGAGGATTGCAAAGGCAGAAATTCCAGGGAAAAGATCTCAGAACATCTGGGTCAAATTCAAATTCCCAGATTCCCTTTTGGGTTTCTTTAAGGCATTGACAGCAGCTCTTAGGCTGAGATTTAGTCCCAAGTTTAGGAGCAGCACCACAAAACCCAGGCTCTGCCCCCACCCAGTGCCAGCTCCATTCCTGCTGCTCCTGGAGAAGCTCTCCTGATATTCCCTGCCAGGTTTATGTGGGATTTATGGGATCACCTCCCAGCAAAGAGCAGGGATGGAGGATGAAGGGTTTTGGTGGCCTGAAATGTCCCAGCCTGGATTTCCCCACTGTGGGATCTGTGCTGGCCCAGCTCAGCTGCCAGGCCTTGGCTTGGTTTGAAAAAAGGTGGGAGGGAAATCAAGGATGTGTTGGAGCAGTTTCCCACATTTTAGGCAGGAAAACCATTGGAGAGTTCCTGTTTCTGGGAGGGTTTCACAGCATGGAATTGGTTGGGAATTTTTAAAGCTCATCCAGTTCCAATTTTTGACACTTCCCACTATCCCAGGCTGCTCCAAGCCCTGTCTGTGGACATGTCCAGCTTCTCTGGGAATTTGTGCCAGAACCTCCCCACCTTCCCTGTTAAACCCTTCCACATCCCTGCAGTGCTGAGATTTCCTGCTCTGGAGGTCAAAATCCTTATTGAAAATTTAAAATTTCTCTTTAATTGAAAAATAGGAGGAAAATTCCCAGCCTGGCTTGGCCAGAAGCTCCATCCTCAAATCTCTTTATAAATTCCCTCAGTGCAGACCAGGCCTCATCTCTGATTTTTCCCTTTGCTCCAGTCACTTCCCAACTCCAAATAAAACAGTGGAACCTCCCAGAATGTGGGTTCAGCTCAGGCTCAGCCATTCCAGAACTCTGGCAGTTCCTTCCCCTTTTTCATCATCTCCACCATCCATCCCTCAAATACTACAAATATTCCTGCAATAAACACAGCAAAAAAGAAACATTGGGATGTCACAAATCCACTGCTTTCATCCCGTGCCTTGGAGTGAAGGATTCTCTGCTCAAATTCTGGGGAGCAGCTTTGTTTAAAAATTCCCAAATTCTCATTCCACACTGGACAGAGGCTGGAGCCACAAGCCTGACACCCAGGAACTGAACAGAAGCAAAATCACAGCACTATTTTCCCATAATCTTATTATTTTTAAGCCACTCAGTGGATTTTAACCTGTTATTTTCCAGTGGATTTGGTTATCATGGATCAGCATCACCCCTCTCCCAAATCCTACAAATATTCCTGCAATAAACACAGCAAAAAAGAAACGTTGGGATGTCACAAATCCACTGCTTTCATCCCGTGCCTTGGAGTGAAGGATTCTCTGCTCAAATTCCCGGGGAGCAGCTTTGTTTAAAAATTCCCAAATTCTCATTCCACACTGGACAGAGGCTGGAGCCACAAGCCTGACACCCAGGAACTGAACAGAAGCAAAATCACAGCACTATTTTCCCATAATCTTATTATTTTTAAGCCACTCAGTGGATTTTAACCTGTTATTTTCCAGTGGATTTGGTTATCATGGATCAGCATCACCCCTCTCCCAAATCCTACAAATATTCCTGCAATAAACACAGCAAAAAAGAAACGTTGGGATGTCACAAATCCACTGCTTTCATCCCGTGCCTTGGAGTGAAGGATTCTCTGCTCAAATTCCCGGGGAGCAGCTTTGTTTAAAAATTCCCAAATTCTCATTCCACACTGGACAGAGGCTGGAGCCACAAGCCTGACACCGAGGAACTGAACAGAAGCAAAATCACAGCACTATTTTCCCATAATCTTATTATTTTTAAGCCACTCAGTGGATTTTAACCTGTTATTTTCCAGTGGATTTGGTTATCATGGATCAGCATCACCCCTCTCCCAAATCCTACAAATATTCCTGCAATAAATGCAGCAAAAAAAAAAAAATCTGGAATGGCATCACCACTATGATTAACCTACAGCTTTCATCCTATGAAATTAAGGATACAATTCCCAAATTCCCAGGTGCTCCAGAGGGAGCAGCTTTGTTTAAAAATTCCCAAATTCTCATTTGACATTGGAGAGAAGCCAGAGCCACAAGCCTGACACCCAGGAACTGAACAGAAGCAAGATCATGGCACTATTTTCCCATAATCTTATTATTTTTAAGCCACTCAGGGGATTTTGGAGACTTAACCCATGATTTTAACCCCTGGGATTTGACAGGATCCTGGTTATTATGGATCTATCCTGATGCTGAGGAAAATCCCAAAGCTCTAAATCCCAGTTTGGTTCCAAGGAAAAGCAAATGTTTATGGGAGGAGCAGCCAAGGGAAGTTTCAGTTTGGGTGGTTTGGGATGTGAGTAATGCACAGAAAACACACACACACAAATATTCTGGGAATTCCAGAGCATTCCAGGGATGTCCTGCCCCTCTGAGAGCAGCAGGGTTGGGTGGGGAATTTGGGAAGGGGAAAGAGGAAAAAAGAAGAAAAGGGATAAAAAAAGGGGAGACAGAGGGATGAAAAAAAGGGGGACAGAGGGATGAAAAAAGGGAGAATAACACGTAAAAAAGGGGAGAAAAAGAGGGAGAAAGAGGTAGAAAAAGGGGGGGAAAGAGGGAGAATAAGGGGTAAAAAAGAGGGAGAATGGGGGGAAAAGGGGAGGAAATAAAATAAAAAAAAACCAAATGAAATCTATATAAAAGCCATAATACGAGATAATAATAACATACAATAACAACGTGACAATAAAATGGCAGGGCTGATAACGACGATAATGACGATGATGACAATTAATAATGATGATAATAACGATGCTGGTTAAGATAATAACAGCAAAGCAAAGGGACGAACAAAGGACAGGGACGATCCAGAGGGGGAACCACGCCCTGACCCGGGCACGGTTTTCCAAGGGCCGGGAAATCCCGAGCAAAGAGCAGGAACGGGCAGCAAAGGGAAACCTGGGAGGATCACCCGGGGCAGGAGGAGCCGGCCAGGAGCTCATCCCTGCACTTCCACACCCGGGATCCCCATCCCCACCTTCCCCGGGGGATTTGGGCTCTGGGAGTTGAGCCTGGCTTGGGTTTTTCCCTAAAGCATCAGCGGCAGCAGGAACCCTGCAGGCTCTGCCAGGGAGTGCCATGGATTGGTCCTGATGTGGCACCAATGTCCTGGGAATGTCACCTGGTCCCAAAATTGCCATCCTGCCGTGCCCAGGTGAGAACACAGCAGATCCAAATGTCACCTGGTCCCAAAATTGTCACTTGGTCCCCAAAATTGCCACCCTGCTGTGCCCAGGTGAACACACAGCGGATCCAAATGTCACCTGGTCCCAAAATTGCCACCCTGCTGTGCCCAGGTGAGAACAAAAAGAGCCAGATGTCATCTGGTCCCAAAAATTGTCATTTGGTCCCAAAATTGCCACCCTGCTGTCCCCAGGTGAGCACACAGCAGATCCAAATGTCACCTGGTCCCAAAAATTGTCACCTGGTCCTCAAATTGTCACTCTGCTGTCCCCAGGTGAGCACAGAGCAGAGCCTGGTCCCAAAACTGCCGAGGCTGCTGTCCCCAGCTGGGCTGGCCTGGGAATGAGTGTGGCTAAAAGAGGTGACAAGGAGCAAAAAAAGGGACAACAATAATGCAAATCATTCCAGAAAATGGGATTTTGGAGGCAGGGCGAGCACACAGCAGAGCCAAATGTCACCTGGTCCCAAAATTGTCACCTGGTCCCTAAAATTGCCACCCTGCTGTGCCCAGGTGAGCACACAGCATGTCCAAAAGTCACCTGGTCCCCAAAATTGCCACTCTGCTGTGCCCAGGTGAGCACAAAGCAGATCCGAATGTCACCTCGTACCCAAATTGTCACCTGGTCCCCAAAACTGCCAGCTTGAGCCAGGGAAAAGCTGGATAAGGAGCCCCTGGAGCGAGACAGGGCCTGGAGCTGCCTCTGCTCCCCCAGCCCAGCAGGAGCCCAGAGCTCCCCTGGAAGCTCCCGAGTCATTCCCGGGGTGCAAAGGGAACATTCCCTGTCTGGAGCCGGCTCTGGGGGGATTTGTCTCCTCCAGCTCAGCACGTGGCTGGAGCAGATGCTGTGGACAGGAATGTGTGGCTGCTTTGGATCCAGGGAATGCTGCCAGCTCCCCATTCCTGAAATTTGGGGCCTGGCAGCGCCTGCTTCGCCTTCTCCTCAGTTACAGCTGGAAAATCTGCTGGATTTTGGAGACTGAACCCATGATTTTAACCCCTGGGATTTGGTGGGATCCTGGTTATCATGAATTTACCCCAAGGCTGAGGAAAATCCCAAACTCTGAATTGCAGGGATTCCCAGGTTCTCCCTCCTTCTCTCTGGATTTGGGGTGGCTGAATCAGCCCAGGAGCTGTGACACATCCCTGAGCTGCAGCAGCTCAATCCCAACATAAACACATTCCCACACATCCCAGGGATGGCTTTTCTGGGAATTACCAGGCTGCTGTGGGATCCCAGACAGGCTTCTGATCCTTCATTCTCTGGCTGAGTCACACACTTCCCTGCACCTCACCCCAAATGCTCTTCCACCTTCTCCTCCCTTGGGATTTATTCCCTTTTACCCCAGCTCTGCCCTTCCAACCTCTCCTCCCTTGGGATTTATTCCCTTTTATCCCAGCTCTGCCAGGATGACAAACATGCCCCCAAATTCCAAAGGAAATGAGGCACAAATGCAGCACAAATATCCCAGATAAGGATGGATCCCACATCCAACCTACCCCAAAAATTGGGAATTGGTCCCGAATCTCCTCCCAGGAGCTGCTCCTCAGGGAGCAGATCCAGGAATTTGGGGATGAATCCACAAATTCAGCTGTGAATCCCTGGATTCCTGGCTGGGGTTGAATCTTTGAGAGGTTCCAAGTGAGTTGGAAGGATAAATAAATAATTAATTAAATAAATGAATAAATTCCAAGTGGGTTGGAAGGATGGATAAATGAATAAATAAATTCCAAATCGATTGGAGGGATAAATAAATAAATAGATCAATTCCAAGTGGATTGGAACAATAAATAAATAAAAAAAATAGATTCCAGGTGGATTGGAAGGATGGATAAATAAATAAATAAATAAATTTCAAGTGGGTTGGAAGGATAAATAAATAAATAAATAAATGATTGAATAAATTCCAAGTGGATGAATGATAAACTAATACAGGGAAACTGAAGCTCTGGAGGTTATGGGATATGGAGCATCCAACCAGAATCCTCCAGTCCAGCTGTGCATAGATTTAACTCTGTCACCAGGAGAAATTCATGGACTCCCCCATCCCTCTGCTCCACAGATTGAAGATGCTCCACCAGCAGCATTTTGGCTCCCTGGATATCCCCAAATTCCGTGGACAAACCCCGTTATAGGAATGCTTCTGGCCCTCCTGGAATCCTCTCCCACCTCCAAGTGGGATCCCCAGCAGCTCTGGGATCAGGATGTCTCAGTGGGAAGAGGGAAAACCCCTGGAAGTGACTTTTGCAGCCATCTGTGCCCCAAAAGCTGTCCTGGGTGGCCACACCAGGAAAAGCTCCCACCAGCCTGGATTCCTCCCTGTGCTATCTCTTCCTTCAGCCTCCAACTGGAACATCCCCAAAAATAAACACAAGAATCCCTCTCAAGGTGCAGCTGGCAGAAAGGAAGGAGTGCTGGCCATCCCTGGAGGGAAAGGAGCCAATTCCCAGCAGATTTTCAGGCCACACCAGGCTCAGCCGTGCAGTTTCTAACCCAGACTTCCAGGTTTGCAGCTGGAAAGCAGCTCCAGGAAAAGGCAGCTGGGAAAGAGGGATGCACATCCCATCAAGGTGGCTCTGAGGGATAATGTAGGGTTCAAATGTTTCTAAAATCATGGGAATTGTATGCAATAGATTCAGGGGGTGGAAAGAAAGGTTGGGTCTGGTAGGCCTGGGAAAGGGAACTTATGATAAATAATGTGATTGTTAAATGTAATGATTGTTTGGTAATTGAATATAATTATTGTTTGATTGTAATAAGAGTCATGAGAAACGATGTAATCGTAACAAGAATCATGAGAAAGGATGTTTGGGGGTCCTGATGAGAATTACAAGAATTCATGCTTGGATAAGGTCAATGTATACAATAGAACAATATGGGTTTAATAATTAATATATAGTTATACAATGAAAAGGGTATAAAAACATGTCCATCTGGAATCCATGTGGGAATCAGATTTGGGTTTGTACCCCTGAATCCCAGAGCTCTTCAATAAAAGCCCCTGCATATAATCATTCTGTGATTATGTGTTTCTGTGCTAACATGAGCAGGACAGGAGCCCATCCTGAGGATGGGAATCTGGGATAAAAATTGCTGCTGGAAATGGGATTTCCTTCCCAGCTTTCCTACACCACAATTCCCAAATATCTGTGCACGAGTTCAGTCACTCCATCCATCACCCCAGTCCCACCGAGGCTCTTTTTTCCCCATCTAAAACCCAGCAGCTCCTCCCCAGGAGCACCAGCAGGGCTCAGGGGCTGCTCCCTGCCCCAGCCCCATCCATCCCCACTCCAGGCTGACACGTGGGATTCTCCAGATCCTCCCCAAAAATCCTGGAAGGAATCCAAGCTCCACTCCAAGGGGAGGTCTCACAGAGCTCAGCTCCACGGGGTTTTGTAAACAAACCCACCAAACAAAAGACTCCTAAAGCTCGGGATTAGTGGAAATAATTAATGGGAAAGTTGTTGGGCTGCTTTCCCCCCTTTTTTTCTTTTCACACAGCAATAAAAGAAAGCTCCTGAAAATCTCCCCCTGCAGCGTTTGCAACCCAAACAAACCAGGCTGTGGTGCCACATGAGGAGTGATGAGTGGGAGCTGCAAAGAGGTGACAAAATCCCTTTTCCCCTCCCTTTTTCCCTTTTCTCCTACCTCAGATCCCTCAGAATCACCAGGATTCCCTGGCAGGAGGTTCCTGTCCCTCACAGGTGCTGCCACAAACAGCACAGGAGGAGCAGAGAATGGGATGGGCAAAGAAAAAAGGGGGTGAATCCAGGAGGAGTTTGAGGGTAGCTTCTCCTTCCTCCTGCCAATTAAGGCCTTACCACTAATTAAGGCCCTGCTCATTAGCAGGAGGCTCAGGGAGCTGCAGCTGGCACAGGGGGGCAGTGCCAGGGCTGTTTCCTTAGGGAGGGATCACAGCTTGGTGTCTGAAATTGGGGAAAAAAACCCAAAACATCATTTATGAACAGTTATAAAATTCCAGGGATGTTTGCCCTGGAGAGCAACAGGTCCCAGCCAGGCCTGGATGAGCCAGGCTTTAAATTGGGATGGAAATCCTGTGGCTTTGTCCCCTCTTCCCGTGTGTTTGCATCCTGAGGGTGCTGCAGGGAACAGATTTCTGCTCTGAGCACTGATGGATATTTTAATGCTGAGCTGCAACCCTGAGTGATGGCATTTAGGTTTTAGTCCTGGCTCAAGCACATCTGTAAATCCAACCAGAGCTGGCCCAAATCCAGCAGAGCACTCAAACCAACGTTTTCCTGCGGATTTCACCCAGGTTTAGAGAGGGCAGGGCTGGAAATGGAAGGTGAGGATGAAGCAGCAGGAGGGGAGGATGTGATGGAGCAGGAGAGGAATTCCCAGGAAGCAAAGAAGGACAGGAATTGTCAAAGATGAACCTGAATTTTTCAAGTTCTGCCAGGGCACTTTTCATTATCTCCATTTCCCCCTTCTAAAAAAAACCTTTGGGGGTTGATTTCTGAGAAGAAATCACTCCAAGCTTTCAGCTGGAATTGAGGAATTCTGTGTGCAGGAAGAACAACTCAAATCAGCTTTTTTGGTTTTTTTTTTTTCCCTCTCAGTAACAGAGCAAAGCTAAAACAAGGCTTGGAATCAAAGCTGAAGGAATCCCAGGACTCCCAGAGCTCCGGGCTGAGCACAGCCAGCAAAAAACACGAGCTCCAATCAGCAATTCCCACCTCAGGCTGAACTTTTTGGAGCTGTCTATGCCAAGCTCCTTTTCTCGGATATAAATCCGAACATAAGTCAGGTATAAATTCATTTCCAAGCACAGCCAGGCTGGGGAAAATCCGAGCAGACACCAGGATGAAGCCGCCAGGGCAATCCTTGGGAAGGCTTTGTGCTGCTCCTCTGGGAGAACACGTCTCAGGGATTTAATTCCAACACAATACCCCATGTTCCAGTCGTTAATAAATCCAGGGAATGCCTCATCCCATTTCTCTGGATTAATTCCAGGAGGTTTGAGCTGAAGGGATTCGAGGTTTGGAGCTCGTGGCAGACAGCACCTGAGTTTTCCTCATGGGAATTCCCACCTGACCTCCAGCCCCGAGTGCTGGGTTTGAGCTGCCCCAGGAGCTTTCCCCAGCCTGGATTCTCCCCAAACCTGGATTTCCTGAGCCTGGATTCTCCCAAAATCAAGGCTATTTGGACGTGCAGCCCCTGGCACACTTTGGGTTCTTTGGAACTTTTCCGTGTGTGGCTCCTCTGGGATTTTCCAGGAGCTCTGGCTCATCCAACCTGGATAGCTCTGGAAACCCTGGGGGGCCCCAAACTCATTAGCAGCGTTAATTGCAGCCCTAATGAGCCTGGATCCTGCCCTCACCGGGGTTTTGAGGTCACTGCTGTCCCTACAGACTCCGGGTCGGATATTCCAGGCTGGGTCTGGATCCAGGAGAAGTCTCTGGAGATGTGGGATGGAACAAGATTATCCCAGTCTCTCCCACTGCTCCAGGGCATCCAACACCAAACCCAGCCTTCCCCAGGAGATTCCCGTGTCCTTATCCATGCCCTGAACGAGGTGGGAACGGCCACAGGCTCCTCCTGCCCTGGTTTGAACAGCAGGATCTGACTTTTCCATGTTTCCCATTGCAAACTCCAGTTTGGACAGCAGGGCCTCCACATCTCCTGCACATCTCAAGGGGTTCAGTCCCCAGCTCTGTCCAGCTCAGAGAATTCCAGGATGGTTTGGGTTGGAAAAGCTCATCCAGTGCCATCCCTTGCCATGGGCAGGGACAATTTCCACTATTCCCAGGTTTCTCCAAGCCCATCCAGGTCTTGGATTCATGAGCCCAGTCCTCCCCCAGCTTCCCACCACACCCATGGGGTCCAGAAACCAAACCCATTCCCACCATGAATCCAGCAGAAAAATCCCAGGCCTCGAGCAAAACCCAAACCCTACAATAACGACATCACCAGCAGGAAAACCAGAATTCTTCCCCAAAAAATTCCTCAGATCCAGCTGCAAGCAGCAAAAACTCCTCAGCAGTTCATGGGAATTTTCCAGTGCTTTTTCCAGCCATGAGTTAGATCCCCAAATCCCCTTTTTCCACCCAGGATGTTGCAGTAGCTGGAACACCAAGCTTGGCATCCCTCGATCCCTGCCGTGACCCGATGCTTCCCAGCTGGAATTTTCCGGATTGTCCCTCTCTGACTGTGCCAAACAACTTCCCCAAGCGAGGAAAATATTTTGCTGTCTCCAGACTGAGTAAAAATAACCCTCAATTCCCTTCTCAATTAGTTGAGGGCTGGAATGTGCAGTTAATTGGGCCTTTCTTGCCTCAAATGATCTCTGGGAAGCAGCTCAGTCCCACAGAAGCCCTGGGAAGCACAGCCAGGATGGGATAATGGGGCAGCTCATCCTGGGGGGGCTGCACAGGGAAGGGGAAAAGGGATTTGGGGGAAAAAATGGGAAAGGAAAAGGTGGCAAAGGTTGGAAGTTCATCAAATGCTCCAGCTCTAAAGCATGTGGAGGAATAGAGGAACTTGGAAGGAAAAAAAAACAGAAAGAAAAAACATTTCCAGGGGGATTGTACAGGGATGGGAAGAGGGATCTGGGGGGGAAAATGGGAAAGAAAAAAGGTGGCAAAGACTGGGAATTCATTGGATGCTCCAGCTCTAAGACATGTGGAGGAATCAATTGAATTAGAAGGGGAAAAAAAACAAACAGGAAGAAAAAAACATTTTCAGAAGGGTTGCACAGGGATGGGAAAAAGGGATTTGGGGGGGAAAATGGGAAAGAAAAGGGTGGCAAAGGCTGGAAATTTCTTGGATGCTCCAGATCTAAAGCACATGGAGGAATTGATTGAATTAGAAGGAAAAAAAAAAACAACCCAGGAAGAAGAAAACATTTCCAGGTTGTACAGGTATGGGAAGAAGGGATTTGGGGGGAAAAATGGGAAAGAAAAAGGTGGCAAAGGCTAGAAATTCCTTGGATGCTCCAGCTCTAAGACACGTGGAGGAATAATTTAACTTGGAAGGAAAAAAAAACCCAGGAAGGAAAAAAAAACCATTCCCTCGCGGATTAGAACCCGTTAATCGCAACGGAGCTAAATTCGGGAATTAGCTTTTTGTTTCCCAAGGAAACCCTTGGAAAATATCGATGGGGCCAGTCTGCAGTGGCTGCTGGGGAGTCACTGGGTGTCCCCTGGGTGGCCCGTGCCAGCTCGGGAGGTGCCACCCGCCAGCGCTGGCTCTTCCTTCCCTGCCTGTCAGCTCCTCTTTTCCCTCTGGCTGATGAATAATGGGAATAAAAACCAGGAAGAATGAAGCTGTGACACTCAATTAGTGGCTGTGATGAAGCACCCCCGAGCAGCTCCTGCTCCCGGCGCCGCTGGATGCTCCCGTTAAACAAATCCGTCCCTCCGGAGCCAGGGCTGGACGTGTAAACAGGGAAACAAAGCAGCTGCTGATTGATTTCCCCCTGTTTTCCTACAGAATTCACAGCTTCCAAAATGTTAATGGGTCCAGCTGGGTTTGTAGGGCAGCCTGGATTGGGGATTGTGAGGGTGGATCCTCGCAGAGGAGGGGTGGGATGGGGGGAAGGAGCTGCTTCCAAAAAGGCAGGAAATGGGAAAACACCAAAACGAGGATTTTTGGCAAAGCAGTGCTCGGGCCTGGTGGTTGTGGTTTGTTGGAATGGGGTTTTATGGGATATCAGGACGAATTTGGCCGGAGAATCTGTGGCTGCTCCATCCCTGGAATGTCCCAGGCCAGGTTGGAGCAGCCTGGGACAGTGGAAGCTGTCCCTGCCCCGGCTGGGGTGGCACTGGGTGATTTTTAAGGTCCTTCCCAACCCAAACCATTCTGGGATTCTTGGAAGGCCTCAAAATCCACTGATAACAAATCAGACTCCAAAACCCTCTCTGCACTGGATTTTTGGGATTTCTGTAATCCCACTGAGGGTCAAGTGGCAATTCCTGCTTCCCTGTTTCCAGCCTTGCTCCTGGAAGGATGAGGGTGGCAAATGTTCCCATTTGGGGTTTCCATCCCACCCTGCTGAGCGAGAGCCACGCCCTGGCACAGCACAGCAAAAACATTCCCAACTTCCTGAGAGCTGGGAAGGGATTCCTGGGAATGCTGAGAGAGGAGCATCCCTCTCCTCCCCAGCAATCCCACGGAGGCAGAGCTGCCTCCAAATCCCTGTTATCCCTCCAAATCTCCATTATCCCATGCAAATTCCTGTTCCAGCTCCATCAAAGCATCAGGGTAGGAAGGAAATGAGGATTTGATGGAATTGTGTTCGCAGCAGAGCAGGGACAGCAAGGGCAGGTGCAGATACAGATCCAGCTCCTGTCTCTGTATCCACAGATCTCCCTTTTCCATCTTTTCTGTGCATGGCTTCTTCAGGGGAGCTCGGGAGATTCCAATTAAACCTAAACACTGCCTGTGCTTCCAGAAATCCCAGAGCCTGTGGGGAGGGAAGGACAGCAGGAGGACAAACTGCTCCTGCTGGGGATGGTGGCCCTGGAGATCACCTTGGCCCGTCCTCCCCACCAGGATGGAGCTGCTTTTCCCAAAACCTGGGAAGGAGGTGCTGGGAGGAAAGGGCTGCACCATGGAAAGGGAATTTTGGCTCAGAGCTTTCCCCCCTCATCAGGGATTTGTTGTCCTGAAATCTCCAAAAGCAGCTCAAGTTCTCAGTAAAACTCGAGTTCAGTTTGCTTTTAGGACGAGCCTAAATCACCAAATGAGAGAATTCTAAATATGGGGGTAAAAGCTGAGCTTTGCCCCCTGAGGTTCGGGGCCCATCGATTCTTGGGGAATTAATTAATATTAATAATTAACCAAGTCCCACTGCCTTATCTCTCCTCATCCTCTGCAGTGCCACGTCCCCATCTGGCAGATCTGAAAGGAGCTGAGACTGACAGAAAATGGGGACATTTGGGGACAATGTTGGAAGAGATAAAAGCATCCCGCTCCTTCCTTTCTCCAGCTCCTGATTTATTCTGTTCTCCCATTTATTCTGTTCTCCATTTATTCTGTTCCCACATTTATTCCATTTTCACATCTCCTCACAGCTGTTTTGCCACGACAAACTTGCATCTTCCCCAAAACACAGAAACATGAGGCCCCTTTGAATCAGGACTAAACAGCCCTTTGAAGGATTAAAAATGAAGGAAAAATCAAGGAAAAATCTAAGTTGTTTTTTTTTTTTTCTCCCTCACAAGTGGTCCCTGCACATTAAATCTCAGAGGGAATATTTTGATATTGGGGAAAGTGGTGCCAAAAAAGATGTGGCTGCTGTGGGGTAGCCAGGGAAGAGCTGAAGAAATAACTTGGAAGAGTAAAGCCAGACTTAAACTAAAACCCCACAGGGTAATCAGTCAGATCAGGAATCTGCTGTGCCTGAGGGAAATGAGGAATTCCGAGCCTGTTCTCCCTCTTTCCAGGCTCCAGAAAAAATGTGGAGCATACCCCTGGTTCAAAAAAATCCATCCCAGATTAAATTTTGGGAGCTTTGGCAATGCT
>WBND01000201.1:793096-803293 GCA_013398595.1 Tychaedon coryphoeus | reverse complement strand
CTGGAAAATGACACGTTTTTAGATCCATGAGGAATTTGGACTTGCAGAGCGTTGGGAATGGAGCAGACACAAACCCCATCCTGGGATTGCCTCTCAGCAGGGAATTCTGGCTTGGGGCTTTCCTTTTCTGGGAATTGTGACTTATTGGGAGCTCTGATACAAGGATACAATTAAACAACCCATTTTCCCCGAGGATTTCCTTTCCCTGCTGTATTCCCAGGATTCTGGCACATCCCTGTGGCTCAGCACCTCCGAGCTGCCAATGGTTTTTATCCCACAGCACCCTCTGGAAAGCTCCTGTCCTGGATTATCCACACAAAGGAATCGGGATATAACGAGGTTGAGTGATTGGAACTAATTATTCCTGGGGGATCCAGGGTTTTCCAGAGGGGAGCACCTGCAGGAGGGTGATGGAGGGATGCAGTTCCAGGGGGATGCAGTTCAATTCCAGGGGGATGCAATTCCAAGAATTTTGGGATGGACAAATCCATGGCCATGACAATCCAGGTGACCCCACCCCACCTTCCATCACATCCATCAACAAAGAGCTCCACACAAGGAAATTCCTGGGATGTGGAGAGCAGCACAAGCAGGGAATATGGATGGCTTTAGATCCAGGCATGAGGCAAAAAATTCCACCCTGGAATTCCGGAGCACCTGGACTCCAGGGAGAACAGGGGGCTGAATTCAGGGCTGCCCAACCCAACCACCAAATTCCTCCCAATTTTGTGGCCCGGCAGCCTCGCTCTGGGTTAAATCCAATATTCTTTGGGAAGCGGAATTGCCGGGTGTCGTCACAGCCTGCCCTGATTTAATCACGTTAAAAGCCACGGAGACGGAATTATTCGGGATTAGGGATGAATAAGGCTTTTAAAGCCTGACTCCAACCCTCCTGATCTGCTTACAAAAAAAAAGCCTTCCAATCAGGGAAAAGTCCAATTGCTGCTCCCAAATGCACTTTAAAGCAATCCAACTTCCAAATGCAGAACTGTTTGGAACACGGGAAAGCTGGAGGAGGAGAGGACTCTTCCCAATCCAGAGCATTCCTAATCCTAGGACACAGAGCAGGTAATTTAGGTCAAGGCTTAAGACATTAAACCATTGCTCCAAAGCTTGGGATTTAATGAGATTTGGGACTTAGCGAGCGAGGGATAAGCAGCAGAAGTTTAAATACTTCCAGGGATATTCCTCTTCCATGGAAAGCTACACCCTGGGAAGTCTGGTGAAAAGGAATCCTTCATCCCTTGGGGAAGTTCCCTGGGAAAGAGGAACTTGAGGATGGTGAGGGACCAAAATGATCTCTCCTCAGCTCTCATCTTTTCCTGGAATTCCAATTAATGAGGAATCCATCCTGTGCAGAGTTGCCAGGTTGGCATTTCCTGCTTATCCAAACTGAAACACTCAGAGCAGCCCCTTCCCTGAATCCAGGGAGAGACAGAAAAGAAAAGGAAAGGAGGAAAAAAAACCCATCCTCGTGTGTGGGCTGTTCATTCAGGTCCCGGAAAAATATCAGGGGGTTAAAGGAAAAATGTCATCGCTCCAAAGGGGCTCCTGGGGAGGAGTGTGGGAGGGAAATGCTGCTCCTTCCATCTGCTCTGAGCACGGAGCTGGAGCCGCTCCTGCTGCGGATCCGGGCCCTGCCTGGAGCTCGGGGCTGCTCCGGGAAGTTTCTTTGGGAGCTGCCATTCCAGGGGATGAGCAGCAGTGCAGGCACCACCAGGCAATTCCATGGCATTCCTGCCACGAGCACCAGTGCAGGGAATGCTGGGGAGGCTCCTTCAGAGCCCTCCTGAAACTTGGGAAGAGCTGTCCCTGCTGAGAGTGAGATAAGGGATGCCAGGGAGAGAATTCCCACCAAAAAGCAGTGGGTTGGGTTGGGAAGGACTTAAAGCTCATCCAGTTCCAATCCCAACATCTCCCATTATCCCAGTGCTCCAAGCCCTGTCCAGCCTGGCCTTGGACACTCCCAGGGATCCAGGGGCAGCCACAGCTTCTCTGGGAATCTGTGCCAGAGCCTCCCCACCCTCCCAGCCAGGAATTCCTTCCCAATATCCAATCCAAATCTTACCTATTTGAGTTTAAAACCACCACCCCTTGTCCTGCAAGGAATCCAACTCCTGCCTCTCACAGGGAATTTTACACTTTGGATCCCAAGCTTCCCCATCCACACCTCGTGTGGACATCGCTCCGAGGGATTGGCTGCTCCAAACCCATTCCCTCTCCCATGGGAAAACAAAAGGTCAAAACTCCCAAGCCTGGAGCTCACCCTTCAGAGATGTCCTCCAAAGGAGGAGCCCATTGGAGAGCCCTGAGCTCTGGCTCTGCCACTGTCACCATCCCGGGAATGCTGCTCTGCATGGGATCCTCAGAGTTCCCCCCCTCCTGCTGCCTGCTGGAGCTGCTCCAACCAACTCCAGCCTTTCCCAAACTCCCCCCACGGCTGGCACAGGCTCAGCCATTCCAGTGACATTTACTCCCACCAGGATTTGGAGATCAGCTCGACATTTGGGATGATTCCTCCCAAAAACGTTCCGGTGCCTGCTCACTCCGAAGTTCAGCCGAGCTCTTCGGCACGTGCACAACGGTTTAGGCTCGAGCCTATCCAGCTAAGCTCAGTTTATCCAAATCCCACCCTGGCTGCTGCTTAGGGATGAGCAGTTATCAGACAGCAAAGATTTTCTTCCCAGGATCCCAGAATGGTTTGGGTTAAAAGGGACCTTAAAGCTCATCCAGTGCCACCAGGAACACCAGGGGGATTTGGTGGGATGTCAGGGAAGGGGTGGAACACTGAGGCTGAGTTCCTGCTGGACACGTGGATGGATCCAAGGCCATGGAACAGCCTGGGATAGTGGGAAGTGTCCCTGCCCATGGCATGAGATGATCCCTAAAGTCCCTCCCAACCCAAACCATTCCTTGATCCCACAGTGCCACAGCACACACATCCCGAAATCCCATTCCAGGGATCTGGGAAGTTTTGGGCTCCTGACATGATTAAAATGAGCAGGCAGGAGATTTCCATCAGCAGATTCTGAGACTGCAGGGAAGGGAAACGGCACCAAAACAGCAAAATCTGGATTTGCAGGAAGCAAAACCCAAAGGAAACTCTGTGGGGGAAAAGCCAGGTCTGGGTGGCGCCCAGATGGGAGCCAAATCCCACGGTGGAACAAGACTCCAAACTGGATTTAGATGACCCTTCAGATCCCTTCCAACCCAACCCAGTCCATAATTCAACTTCCTGCTGTGTTTATCCCAGGATTTGGGATGTCCTGAAGGCAGTGGGCACATGAGTGGGGTGGATGCATGGAGGATCAATCACCAACAGCTTCCCAATAATTCCCAACAGAAAGGGACAGGGATTCCCAATCATTTCCAACAGAAAGGGACAGGGATTCTCAATCATTCCCAACAGAAAGGGACAGGGATTCCCACAAAATCCCAACTCTTGGGGTGGGACACGACTCACACAACACAGCCTGGGGATCACCAGCCCCTGCCCTGGCCCCTCCACAAGTTCCTTTCATCTGCTGCAAGAAAAAAAACAAAAGGACCACAATCCCAAATAAAGCTGTTTTATGCCCAACTTGCTGCCAAAAGCCCATTATTGGAATCCTCTGCTTTCCCCTCCCTCTGCGCCCGCCTGTTCCAGCTGAGTGAACAAAGGAAAATCCAAATAAAATCAAACGAGCGAGCCTGAGACAGAAATGGGCCCTTTCAAACAAACCCAGCTCGATGGTTTTAAGCCCCAGACGGAGCCACAATGGGATGGCCTAGATTCCTTCCCCAGCTCCTTTTTTTCCCCTCTGGTTTCCTGGATTGAGACAGGGAAGAGAAACCCTCGTGTAAAAACCTTCCTTTGGAGCAGATGGATAAATTAATAAATCGAGGAGGAGAAGGAAGAGCAGAGCTGGCAGGGAGCTGCAACCAGCCCCGAGTGCCACGGATTGAACACCAAGTTCATTTGTTCCCCCTTTTGCTGGAAAACCTTTGGCATTTTTCCCGCTGCGTCAGTCATTCCTCGGGATGGGGAATGCTGGAGGTAACCCCAAGTTCAGCCAGAGCAGCAGCCGGGGGAATCCAAGCTCATCCTTGGCAGCCGGGGCCGGGTTTAGTTACAGGGTAAATCCCAAGGGTTCCCCCCTGCGAATTCCCCGATCCTGTTGGATATTTGATCCCTGGGACGTGTCAGAGCTAAAAATACCGGCTGGCTGTGAACAAAAGCGGGACGAATCCTTGGGGATGGGACTGTCCCTGTGATGGAGTGGCCGGATGTG
Source organism: Tychaedon coryphoeus (assembly GCA_013398595.1). Classification (NCBI taxonomy): domain Eukaryota; kingdom Metazoa; phylum Chordata; class Aves; order Passeriformes; family Muscicapidae; genus Tychaedon; species Tychaedon coryphoeus. The sequence continues at coordinate 799,022 of WBND01000201.1, read as the reverse complement.
GAGTTTGGTGTTTCTCCCACACACCTTGCCATTCCCAGCTCCCGCCGTTGCCAAGGGAACGCTGCTCAGGCGCTTCCCAAGGACCCGGCAGCTGCCACATTGGAAAGGGCAACCCGGGAATGTGGGCGAGGCTCTGCGGGTCCTGCCGAGCAGGCGTGGGCGGGAGCTGCACCTGAGCATCCTCGGGGTTATCCCGGAGTGAGGCACGCTCAGATCATCCCAGAAACTGCTGCGGGATGAGCTTTGGGATCCTTGGATTCTCCCTCTTGGATTCTCCTTTTCTGTTCAGTTAACGACAAGGATGCCCTGCTCTAAGCTCACATGGTGAGGGATGAGCAGGGCACAGGAGGCAAAGGGAATTTCTTTGGAAGATTTGGCTTGGAAAATGAAAAGGGGCCAGGGAAGGCTTTGCTGGAACCTTGCCAAGCTCTGGAAATTTGGGATGGCAATTCCAGTGCTTCTTCATGGAACAGCCTCTGGAGGCAAATGAACCAACAGGGGAACGAGAGGGTCCAGCCTGCTCAGGCTTCTCCTCCTCTGTGCCATGGATTTATCCCAGAGGATGAGGAGCTTGCAGGGTTTGGAAGACCACAGGGGAAAGGATTCTCTCAGGGAAGTCCAACTTTTGGTCAGGAAAAGCCAAAGCTGGGCTGTGGGAGCTGCAGGATCTGTGAAGCAGCAGGGAGTGAGTGCATGGCCGGAATGCCCTCGGCCATGGAAAACCAGGAAATCCCGTCAAAACAAATCCTGGGATTTCAAACAAATCCCAGGAGATGAAAGAGAGGGAGGGAGGGAAGCAGGTGATCCATCAGCCTCGGGAAGAACCCAGCAGGAAAACCAACACTGCCCAGAGAAAGTGAGGATTTGTCAGGACTGGAGCTTGAGATCAGTCCAGTTTTCCCTGTCTTTCCCCAGTCCCACAGCCCCCAAAAGGCTCGTTTGGCAAATCCTGGTGATCAGTGCCCCACAGTCACGAGGAACACCGGGAGCAGGGATCATAAAGAACCACCTGGAGCCCTTGGAGTCGGCGCTGCCACGCCCGGCACGCGGCTCTCCCGACCCACAGCTGTTCCAACGGCTCGGGAGCAGCTTATCCCAGCCATAAAATACGGGGAAAAAAACCCTGGGAGTAATATCTCTGCTGCCTTCTCATCCCTGCCGCTCCAGGGAACAGCTGAGAAACAGCTGAGTAATTGCTGGGAGCAGGGATGGAGGATGGGAGCCACGGAGCGGGGAAGCCCTGGAAGATGAGCTGGGAGTGGGAATCCGGCTCATGGGGGCTGAGTCCTGCTCCTGGAGGGTGGATCATGCTCCTGGAGGATGGATTCTGATCCTGGAGGGTGGATCCCGCTCCTGGAGGATGGATTCTGATCCTGGAGGATGGACCATGCTCGTGGAGGATGGATCCTGCTCCTGGAGGATGGATCCTGATCCTGGAGGATGGATCCCCCCAAATTCAAAGCTGGGAGAAGCCAATTCAGGGACATCCATGGCTGGACTGGTGTGCTGTTATCCCAGGATAACACAGACTCTGGAAGTGTCCATGGGGTGATGGAATGCTGGGATGAAGGTGCTTCTGCTGGGATAACCCTTCCCACCCTGGTTATCTCCTCCTGATGCCACACAAATTTTCCCTTCTGTGCTAAAACCAGGTGGAGAAGATCCATCCCAGATCCTGCAGGAACCTCCCTGGGGCTCCAAAGGCCGGAGCTGCCCATGCAGAGGATGGAGAATCCATCTGGTGGGGTGGGAAGGGTGTGCAAAATTTAATTCCTGAAATTCCTCAAGGGATCTTAACACAAAACCCTTGGGAAAACAGCCTTGTCCCAAAAGCACAACCTGAAAATCAGTTGTGGTTTGGATCACGCCCAGCTCCAGCTTTGAACACAGATATTTATCCCATCTGGCAGGGACATCTTCCAATGGATCAGGTTATTCCAAGCCCAAATCTCATCCCAAATCTCGTCCCAAATCATCCCACGGAGCCCACCAGGAATGTGTTATCAGACAAGGATGGTTTATCCCATGGTCACAGCTCGTCCAGCAGCACCTTCAGCTCCTCCCTGTGTCCCCACACACGACCCTTTCCTTTTCCCAGGAAAATTAATGGCATTCCATAAATGCCCTGCCAGCACTTTGCCAAGACTTCACCCATGAGCTGCTCCAGCTCTTTGCTCCCAATGAGAATCAGGGAATCTCCTGAGCTGGGATCCCAGGGATCAGCAAATCCCACTCCTGGTCCTGCCCAGGACAATCCCAATCCCAATCTCACCCTGTCCCTTAGTGAGAGGGAACAGTGCCTGCCCCAAAAATGGGAATTTCCATTTCCAGCTCAGCCCTGCTCACCCTCAAGGTGCCATTCCATGTGGTCTGGAGACCCTGGAATACTCCAGACAATCCAGGTTGGTGGGAAATGCATCGGAGAGTGACCCAGCCAACACATCAAGGTGCAAAAAGCTGGGAAAACACAAATGAGATCCAAAGAAAAGTTGGGCAGCAGCGGAGAGGAAAGGAGCAGCAGGATCATGGCTGGAATTCCAAATGGGAATACAAGCCCTGCTTAGACATTCTGTGTGGAAAGGAAGCAGCTTTGCAGCCCAATGCACCGGAGGAAAACGTGGCCCTCCAAGAGTGGCTGCGTTGTTTAAACTCCCTCTGACATTTACTCGCTCTAATGTCAGCTCTCCGAATCCAAACATTCCAGCAGAATTGTTTCCCAACCTTTCCTCTGCCTGCCCTGATTAAGGTTAACTGGTCCCTGTGCTCCAGCCCAGCCCCACGTGAGCCCTGTGCAACGAGGCTGCAGGTCCAAGGGGAAGCAGCTCTCGGCACTTCAGGTGCAGAGAGTGATCTTTCCTCCAAGGAGAGCTGGATTTTGGACACACAAAAAACTGGGAAAAATTGGCCTGGATGGGCTTGGATGGGTGGGACAGGTAGGAGAGCCTAAATGGAAACTTTGGGAATGCTGGAGGGAAGAAGGGATGTGGGAAGAAGTTGTCCTGCACAATCTAGGAACACAGGTCATTAATGTGGACTGATCCCTCTGCTCCAGAACCACGTGGGACGAGGCAGGAATTCCAAGGGAAGCACTTCAGGTGAAGATCCAACCTTCCCTCCAAGGAGAGCTGGATTTGGGGCACGCAAAAAAGTTTGGGATGGGTGGGACAGGTGGAGGAAAACCTGAGCTGGAAACTTTGGGGATGCTGGAAGGAGGGAGGGATGCACAGGGAACAGATGGCCTTTGCATGGATAATGCTTTATCCTCAGGGTTATTTAAAGGAACTGCCCAAATGCAGCTCCCCAGCCTTGGAAAATCGTGTTTTCCAGGAATAGCAATGGATAAAAGGGATAGGAGCTCCTGGCTGCCCCTGCTGAGGCAGCTCTGGTGAGGAATATCCCAGAAATATTCCAAAATCATGGCTCTGGAACTGGGGGGGATGATGGGAAGAGAATTTTACCAGGGTGGGGACAGGAGGGAATAAACAGATTTAAAATGGATTTGAGGAAGGAATTCTTCCCTGTGAGGGTGGGGAGGGGCTGGGATGGAATTCCCAGAGAAGCTGTGGCTGCCCCTGGATCCCTGGAAGTGTCCAAGGCCAGGCTGGATGGGGCTTGGAGCACCCTGGGATAGTGGGAGCTGTCCCTAAACATGGAATGGGAATGGAAGAGCCTCAAGGTCCCTTCCCACCCAAAGCATTCCATGATTCCATGATTCCATAACATCCCACAATTTAGGGAACCCCCAAATCCTCTGGGACTTTGTGGAAATGTCCAAAGGAGCAATCCAGACTCACCCCAGCATCCCCAGATTAAGGAAAACGCCAACTCACAAGGATGGAACAGCAGCCTTGGACACTACCAGGGATGCAGGAGCAGCCACAGCTTCTCTGGGAATCTGTGCCAGGGCCTCCCCGCCTCCCAGGGAAGAATTCCTTCCCAAAATCCCATAAATCCACCCTGCCTTCAGCACTGCTGGTTCACCATCCTGCCATCTCGCCTATTTTTGGAAAATCAGGAATTTTGGGAATGGATTTGATCGATTCTGTCCCCAGTGGAAATTTGTCCCTACGGATTGCCAATGGCAGTTTGGGATCCCAGCTTGGATTGGGAATTCTCCTCTCCATCCCAGCCTGGCTAATTACTGCACCCCTCTAATTACACCTCGAAGGTTATCCCTCATCTAAGTGTAATTTGCAGTGCATTAATTACTTAATTAATTCATTAATGAGCTAGGCTAATAACGACCAGCACTAATTGTTATTCTCAGCCACCTCTCCAAGCCCCTGCTCAGTAGGATTCCAAGAAAAGTGAATTTTTCCATTAAAATCCACTCCATGGAGGAAAGAGGGATAAACCCAGCCTGGATGAGCCTTGGAAAGGGTTTAGGTGGGAAAAGCCATTCCCAAATTTGGGATCACCCCATGGAATGGCACATCCAGGGTGCTGCTCCTGCTGCTGGCAGAGGAGCTTTGACAGGCCAAGAAAATCCAAAAATGGGGGAAAAAAACAGGGAAAATCCATCTGGAGGCCAAAGGGGTGGGAATGGCTGGGATTTTGTGGTATCCAAAGGCTCCTGCAGATCCCGGCCGGCGGCTCCGTTGGGAATTTCTGCTGTTTGGGAAGGGATTGTGATGAGTCACCCTCCAGCCAAAGTTCCTGCCGGGAGGAAAGGGGGGGCCCAGCAGGGAGATTTCCAAACATGGCAATGTTTATTTGGAATTCGGGCTGAAGGAGAGATTCTGCAAGATCCAGAGGGAAGATTGGCAGGGGATGAAACCTGCTGGCTACTGAATATCATCAGAAATCCAGGGAAAAAAAAAAATTGGGATTGCTGCAAAGCCCAGAGCACACGGGGACAGAAACACTTCCAGCAGTCCCTCTCCATAAAATCCCGGAATTATTGATGTTGGAAAAGCCCTCCAGGATTGTTGATCCCACCTTGTGAGCCCAAAGCACCGAGTGCCACATCCAGGTATTCCTTGGACACCTCCAGAGCTGGAAAATACTCAACAAGGAACCACCAGGAGTGGGAGTTTCCCAGTTTGGCCCATTCCAATGGGATTTTGTGCCGCGTTGAGCCAGGCCAGATGTTGGGAATCACCTCCACAGCTGGCCCTGAGCCTCTCCCAGGATTCCTGACTGAGTTCCCGTCATTCTCATCCCACCACGAGGCTCCCAAGCCGAGCTCAGCAGCAAATCCTGGCGCCAAGACATGGAAAAACACAGGTGGGAAAATGGGAGCAGGGAGCAAACTGTAACAGCAGCCTCAGCACCATTCCCTAGGGAACAACATTCCCTAGGGAACAACATTCCCGATGGAACAACAATGGATCAGACATCCCAGCTGCCAGCGGGGAGCAGGACGGGGAGAAGGGGTGGAACACCCAGGAAAATGGGAATACACCGAGGGAATGAGGATTGGAATTTCCTTCTCTGCTGGGAGAAACCCTTCAGGCCTAAAATCTCTTCCAGTGCATCCCAAAATGTGAAATCCAGGAATTGCAGGGTGGGAAGATCAGGGATATTTTAGGCTGAGGTTAAGGCAAGGACTGAGCCATTCCAGCAGGAATTCCCAGCTGGGAATATCCATGGGGACAAGGAATGAGCAGTGAGCTCCTCCAATGAAACCAAAGCAATCCCAAAAGAAGGAGAAAGGAAATTTCTGGAAAAATCCTGTATTCCCACATCAGGATGAGTCCAGCTCCAAGGGTGGGAATCTCCCAGCTCCAGGGGTGGGAATATCCCAGCTCCAAAAGTGGGAATATCCCAGATACAAAAGTGGGAATATCCCAGCTCCAAAGATGGGAATATCCCAGCTCCAAGGCTGGGAATCTCTCAGATCCAAGGGTGGGAATCTCCCAATTTGCACAACAGAATCTCCCATGTCCCTGTGTCCCATGTCCCTGTGTCCCATGTCCCTGTGTCC
>WBND01000201.1:777091-791501 GCA_013398595.1 Tychaedon coryphoeus | reverse complement strand
TCCAAAGGGTGCTGCCTCCCACTGAGCCAAGGATACCTTGGGATTTGCATCCCATCCTATCCCATCCCATCCCATCCCATCCCATCCCATCCCATCCCATCCCATCCCATCCCATCCCATCCCTTCTCCGAGGAAAAATAACAAGGAAAAGCAGCAGAGGAGAAATTCCTGATTTCTCTTGGAAAATGCAGAAATCCCTGATTTTCCAACAAACCCCAGGAATGTGCCAGCGGTGGCGTCGTGTCTAACGTGAAGTGACTTCGGGAATGTTTTCCAAGAGCAAAAATATTCCTTGTTTTTCCAACTGGGACAAAGCCTGGCCTCGTTTCAATCCTGTTCTGACCTGGCTGTGACCAGAGGTTGAACTCCCAGGAAAAGTGGAGCAGGGAAAGGCGGGAGAGGGGATGGGAGGATGAAGGGAAAGGTAAAATCGGGTGGAAGTGTCACAGGATAGCAGAGACAAGAGATTTTCTGGGATTTCATGGACACAGCTTAGGAAAGCAGTGTGGAAAAGCAGAAATCCCACATCACACATTGTTTTCAGGGATAAATATCCCATTTCCAGGAAAAATCATCCAAATCCAGCATCTTCACAGCCAAAACCTGGCTTTTACTCAAGTTTAAACCCAACTGAATCCAATTCCAAAAGAAATTGGCTTCTCCAAGAAAAACCAGGATCAGCAGGAATCTCCAATACCAAACTGCAAACAGCTCCACGCGTTCTGGATTGGGGATTTCCAGAACATCTGAACCTAAATATTCCCCAAATCCTCAGCACCATCATCCCATGGGAGACAGGAGCCAGCCTGGAATGAGCCCAAAGGATCCCTCCCATCAACAAAATTCCAGCTTTTCCCAAAATCAGATTTGCAGGATGTGTGGGAGAGGATGAGTCAATAAAACTGGATTTTAAGATGCTTTTACTTCTCCAAACCAGCCAGAAAATTCCTGAAAATGGGAATTTGACTGAAATTTAACTCTGGGATGAAATTCCCACATCATTTTTAGGCAATGAATTCCTCTCAGTGCCTGCTCCTGAGATCTTGGAAGGATTTGGGAAGGGATCCGAGGTTCCTGGAGAATGGGATGCTGCATTTCCAGGGGATATGGATGGGGCTTCTGTGCCAGAGGAAAAGTTTAGATGGGATATTGGGGGAAAAATCCTGCCTGGGAAGGTGGTGAGAGCCCAGATTCGCAGAAAATCTGTGGCTGCCTCATCCCTGGATTGTCCAAGGCCAGGTTGGACATTTGGAGCATCCTGGGATAGTGGGAAGTGTTGGGCTTGGAACAAAATGATCTTCAAGGCCCCTTCCCACCCAAACCATTCCATGATTCCATGAATTCTCCAGTGCCAGCCAACCCCACCCCACATCCCCATCCCTGATGGATCAGCCCAGCTCTCCCACTGCGCCAGAGGAAATGAACCCATCATTATCCCCGGCAGAGGCACCTTGGAAATGCCAATTCCCATCTCCTTCCCTGCATTTCCAGTCCCGGGATATTCCAAGGATCAATAGCCCAGGGATGCAGAGGAAGCTGCTCCCAGTCCAATATCCAATAATTATTGGATAAGTCAGCTCCAGTGTGGGTGGGTTGCCAGGTTATGCCGGCACAAAATTCCATTTCCAGAGGGAAAAAAACTCTCCCCGGACATTGGGATTTATGGTTGAAGCGGGATGTTTCCATCCTGTGAAAACAGGGACAGGAAAGATGGGAATGCTTTGGTTTTCCCTCTTCTCTTCCTGCTTTTCCTCCTCTCCCTTAGGACATGAGGAGCTGATATTCATGGATACAACACCAATATATTCAGGATCAAATTCTAATTATCCCAAATCCACCATCACAATCCAGGGAATGATTCCATTGAACTGGGAAGTTTTGGATGCTGCCATGGATCCCTAATTCCAGACTGGTTTGGAACTGGAAAGGACCTTAAAGCTCATCCAGCTCCAATCCCAGCACTTCCCACTATCCCAGGCCGCTCCAGCCTGGACTTGGACAATTCCAGGGATTTTTTTTCCCAGTTTTTCTGGGAATCTGTGCCAGTTTTCCTCATGGATCAGCTCTTCCCTGCTCACACACTCATGGAGCAGAGGGAATATTGCTCTTCCTTTGTGATCCAACCCCAGGAAATCAGGGAATTCTGGATGCACCATCTGACTCTGCCAGCAGGAGCTCCGAGTGCGATCCCTGCAGGTGCCGGATTTAGGATTGCACAAAACACGGATCCATGCAGAGATCAATTACCAGAGGTGGGAGCTTTGTACCACACACCAAAAAAAAGGGAAAAAATGGGAAAAACTCCTAAAAATGCTCCAATCCCAGGAACTCCTGCATTCCAGGGGTTTCTCCTTTCAGCTTTCCAATACAGCCACAGCGACTTCCAAATTCCAGGTGGGAGTTTGACATGACAAAAGCACTGCTTGGGATTCCAAATTCCCAGAGGCTCCTAATTCCAGCTGGGGGCTGTTTTGGGAGCTGGGAGCTGCAGAAATCCTGGGATGCTGCCACTGTTTAGATTGGAGCCCTGCTGGGAAGTTTCTCCTGGAAAAGCCCCATATATGGATGACCCAGGGAGAACAAAAGGCAAGGAAGGAGCAGGATTTGGGATTCCTCAGCCAGGGAATGGGGCTGGATGTGTGCCCCAGCCCCCTCCAAACCATTCCCAGTTTCTCCCTCCTCCCAGATCCTGATAAAGCTGCCGAAATTCCAAACTTTTCTACATTTTCCCCTGCTCCCAGGATCCATAAATAGCCCTGGCATTTCCAGTGGCACGTCGTGCCTGTGGAAATTGGATTGCAGGGGAAAATTGGCCGGAGTCCTGATTGAATTCCCGTTGTTATCCATCTTTTCCGATGTCCTTCCCTCCGAACCCCATCGGAACTCCAGGTGGAGAAGTGAAGTCGTTAGGAAAGATTTCCTGACAGACCTCGGGAACACCAAAGGGTTCTGGGCATTTTTCCCCTCTCATCAGATAAGCTCTGACATCTCCATGCTCTTCCCAAATTTTCCTTGCAGCCAATCCTGCTCCTGTCCAGCCCAGCACAGGGAAAGGCCAAGGTTTGTCAGTTTTATCTGAGATTTATCAGATTTTGAAGAATTTTGATCAAAGAGGGAAAAATCGAAAAATTCCCGGAGTTCTTTTTCCTTTAAAAGCTTCCTCCCTCCCAGGATGGGGGAATGGCTTTAAACTGGAAAAGAGGAGGTTTCAATGGATTTGGGAAAGAATTCTCAACTGGGAGAGTGGAGAGCGGATGGGATGGAATTCCCAGAGAAGCTGTGGCTGCCCCTGGATCCCTGGAAGTGTCCAAGGATCGAGTTTGGAGCACCCTGGGATACTGGGACGTGTCCCTGCCCATGGAATGGGAATGAAGGAGCTTCAAGGTCCCTTCCAGCCCAACCCATTCCAGGATTTGGGAACTGAACAGGACTTTTCCCAGGGATCTCTGTTAAATCCTCTTTGGTCTCTCCAAGCTGTCCCTTGATTCCCAAGCACATTCCCAGATCCTGTTCCACATCCCCCTCTTCCCAAAATCCCTGACCACGGACAGGAGCACCCATCAATGAGTCTCTCCCAGCAAAACCAAATCTCTGGATTCCAGAAGAGTTTCCTGCCATGACCATCCCAATATTCCTTTCCAAGAATCCCATCCACGTTATCCCTGAATTTCTCCCATTGATTCCCTCAGCTATCCCTGGAGGATCCCTGGATAGATTTTCATCTTCCCATTAAAAGCCTGGAAGTGTTTTCAGGACAAATTCCATTAATTGACATGAAATGAGGATCATGGAATGTTCTGGATCTGCTCCCAATCCCCAGGATCAGCTGGAAAGGAAGAAGGTTGATCCAGAGGATCCAAGATGGGATTGGCTCTGTTGTTTCTCATGCCCACGTGGAGATTTTAATTATCCCCACGGAGTAATTAATGTGGTCACTGTCCCTGTGCCAAGCCAAATCCATGGATTTCTGATTTTCCTTATCCCAACATCAGCCTTTCCTGCTTAACACAAGGAGGATTAAGCATCCAACCATAAAAATTTGGGAAAAAAGGAGAAACACCAAAATGGCAAAATCTGATGAGGAAATTGAGATTAAACATTAATAATTATGGATTTTTCCATTAAATACATGGATAAAAAAGGGGTTTTGGGAGTCTAGATCCACATCTGGGAAGAGCTGGAAGTTGCCCAGGATGTTTGGAGCTGGCACTGATGTGTGGGTGAGTGACATTGGACTGGGGACATGGAACGGGATCAAGCGATCCCAATAATTTATTGGGAATCAATGAGGCTGCACAGATCGAGCAGCACTGCCACATTCCCATGGACCTGCAAATGGATCAGGAATGCTGGGAATATCCTCCCTAATTCTTCTAAATCCTCTTTTCCTCCTCCATTTAGTGTGGAAGAGCTGCCTTTTCCAGGAGCCCCATCGGTTCATTCCCTGGAAATTAGCGGGAAAGGGAAATCGGAATCCACGCAGTTCATGGAAAAAGTTCTCCGGGATAGAATGCCCAGGATGGGAGTGGGTGGAACCAGGAAGCTTCGCTGATTTTTGATTTTTTAGGAATTTGGATTTTTGATCCTTGGCCGAGGATGCTGGAAGAAGGATGGGGGCAGGGAGCAATTCCCAGGTTTATCTGGAATTCAAGTGAAGTCGAGGGGAAAGGATAAATTTAATCAAAATATTCCATTCTGCATTTCCAGCCTGGTTTTTAATTCCAAATCCCAGGGGAAAAAAAAAAAAAAGCTTTAAAGCCCCTCCCACACGGAATGCAATCGTCCTGGAGAAAAAAAAAAAAAAAAAAAAAAGAGGGATTAGAGCCTGAGGCACACGGATATGGATTATTCCATCCTTTGGCAAATGGAAAATAAATCATCCCATTGGAGCCAGAGCCATGAGGGCGAGGGAGGGGGCAGAAAAACAGGAATGATCCTATGTGGATTCATCCCAGAGCATCCTTGGGATGGGACAGATCAGCTTCCCACAGAATCGAGTGCTCCCAGAAAAAAAACGGATTCAAAAGAGAGAAAAAAAAAAGGGAACAACCAACAAATTAAATGGAAAAACCCAACAATGGATAATTAGCAGATGGAAAAGCAAAGCTGCAATTTAGGTGTCTCCAAAGGGAAATCCCAACAAGTGGCTCCGTGGATTTATTTTCCCTTTTTCCTTTGATCTTGCTGGCTGGGAGGAGAATTCCTACAAAACTGGAGCAACCGAGAGCAGGAAAAAGCCGGAGCAGAGACGTTCAGAGTCCCCCCTCTCCTGACCCCTCTTCCCGCCCCCGGGACTCATTAAACAGGGAAAATCCCACGGGATCCCAAGGTTCTGGCAGTGAACACACAGAGATGTTTTCCAGGGCAAATGTTGGGCCATAAATAATGGATCAGGAACAGGGCTGGAATGAATGGATTTATCCCCTCCGGAGCTCCGAGTCAGAGGAGGTTGGGATTTCAGTGGATTCCAAGGAATCCAAGGTTTTTTAGGAATAACCTTCTTTTTGAGGATTTTCTTTTTCAGGCTAACTTCTGAAGTCAGGTGTCTACTCCCAGAAATTCCACATAATCTCAAAATTCCAACATCCAGGCTGGCAGTGCTCTGGGATTTGTGGCACAATTGTGGAATGTGGGAACAGCCCTCAAATCCAACTCCAAAATGATCTCCCTGAAAATCACTGCTGCATTATTCCTGGATGTATTCCAGAGCTTTTCCCATTTTTCCCAGCAAAACACGTGGAATCCTGTCCTTGAATTTTCAACACAGCCATGGCTCATCCCAGGATGTCAAACCCTTGGGACATTGAGCCAAGGGTTTTCTTGGAATGGCCAAATCCAGGAATTTTGGGGATTTGGCCTGGTCCAGGCTGCATTGAAGGCTTTGGATCTTTATCAGGATTTTGTCAGGGCTCCTTTTCCCCATGTCCAATCCATTCCTACGGAATGTGGACAGAGCTGCCACCAACTCTTCCCTCTGAGGTGACATCCAGCCCTGTATCCACGGCTTCCTCTGGAATTACTTCCTTCTTCATGAACCAAAATTCAATCCCTACCTGAAATCCCGATTATTTCAGTGGGGAGGAGAAAGGATGGGAGAGAGGGAAGTGGTTTTCCAAGAAAATCACGGATCCGGCAGATTTTGAGCCACCCTCAGTCTGCCACTGGAATTTTGCTGAGGAGGAGCTCATGGATCCCATGGATCCCAAGGAGCTCACAGATCCCATGGAGCTCACGGATCCCACACCATGTCCCATGTCACAAATCCAACTTGGATTCAAGGACATTCCCAGCTGGAATCTGCTGGAATGAGGCGTTGGGATAAGGGAGGAGGCGCCTCTTGTTTGCTTCCCCTGATATTCCAGCTTTCCCTGTCATTCCCACTTCTCCTCGTGACCTTCTGTGGAGGACAGGCACGGATACAAGAAGAGCTCCCTAAATTCCATTATCTTCCCAAAAATCCCTCTGCCTTTCAATCCAGGCCGCCTGAATTCCCAAATAATGAAATTTCCTGTCAGGATGATATGATCCAAAGTGACATTGGAGAAAGAAAGGGGGGAGGAAAAATAAGGATTAAAAAGGGAGCCAGGGAGAAAAGGGTTGTCCTGGCAACTGGCGATTCCTTCCCAGCATTCCCAGATTATTTCATGGAATGAATGTTTTCCAATTAAATTGATAAAAGGTGGAATTTAGCCAAGGGTGACCGCTTAAGCTTCAGTTGGAAAAAATTCCTTCTCCAATAATTGGAATGATTTTTTTTATCATGCAAGGACTTAATCACGGCCTAGATTTGCTGGAAAAGCAAGAATTCCATCTTTTTTTTTTTTTTAATGGAGTCAATTTATTTTCCCTTTAAACAATCTGAGAGGAAATAGGGAATAAAGCCTAAATCAGCTCCTTGGATTAGGAAGGAGCAGCTGTGAACGTCTCCCGTGGAATGATCTAATTCCAAGGTAATTATCCCGGATTTTTAACGCTCCGCTAAAATCCCAACATCAGCATTTTCGGGATTGACAGGCTGGGAATTCACGCCAAGGAGCCAAGTGAGAACCAGCAGTGCTGCCCAGCTTCTCCTCCAAGGTCAAGGATGCTGGAACATCCTTGGAAAAGCTGCCAGAATCCATAAATCGCCCTCAAATCCAACCTTTCCTCTCCAGGGAATCCGGCACGGAATGGACACGGAAAACAGGCTGGAAAAGTGTTTGAATTCCAGGACCTCTGGAATAAACAATTCAAATTAAAATCCAAACCTTCCAGGCTACCTAGCAAAGCCATAAATTGGGAGAAACCTTTGGAAAACAAGGAATCCACTGGAGATGACCATGGGACAGGAAAACTTTGGATGGTGACTCCGAGTGACCTTCCCTGGATTGAAAGAGAAACAGACCCAACTTTCCTTGGAAAAGCAGCTCCTCAGAGCGCTGCTCATCCAAAGAAACCCATTTGGATCCAAATCCATTTGGATCGGGAAGAGGGAAGAGCTCAAGCTGGGAGGCAGGAATTGGATGGAATCTTTGTCATGCAAAGGCAAGGCAGGAAAGAGAAGGGGAATTTTTCAAAGGAATGAGCAATTCTGAGCAGTTCCCCCCGTGCCTCGTTATGCCGCCACAAAATTCCCACTTTTCCTGGATTTTTCTCCCAAAATTCCACGGTCAAGGAGACCAATAATCCCCTCATGCCTCATTATCCTGTCAAAATTCCCACTTTTCCTGGGCTTTTCTTCCAAAATTCAAAGGGGATCTGCTCGTGCCTCATTATCCCAAGCCACAAAATTCCCACTTTTCCTGGAATTTTCTCCCAAAATTCCAAGGTCAAGGGGACCAATAACCCCCTTGTGCCTAATTATCCCGTCACAAATTTCCCACTTTTCCCAGGTTTCCTCCTAAAGTTCCAAGGTCAAGGGGATCCCCTTCTACCTCAGTATGCCACGTCACAAAATTCCCACTTTTCCTGGGCTTTTGTCCCAAAATTTCAAGGCCAAGGGGAGGGCGAGAAAGATGAGGCAACGAACAGCACATGGGAGGTGAGGGCTGGAGTTGGGATGAGAAACTCCCCAAGAAAAGAACAGGATCAAGTTGGGAATTTTTGCTTAAAAAACTCTCTGGAGTAGCAGGGATTGTTTTCCCACGAAAAATTCCTGGGATGATGGAGAAAGGAGCTTTTTGTGCCCTTGCAAGGCGGTGGCCCGGGAGGGATCCGTGCCGTCCGTTGCCATGGGAATGATATTCCCAGGAAACGCGGCTGGAGGTAGAGAGGAAACCCCAGAGATCCATTAGCAACAGGTTGCCATGGCAACGGCTCCAAGCTCATTAATTCCTCCTTTCCTTCCCCCCATCCCAAAAAAAAAACCACCAAACCTGAAACAACTTTTCCTGGGCGTGGGGTGGAAATGCCTTCGGGAATTTCGCGGGGAATGTGCAAGGATGAAGGAACAGCACCAAAATTCCCACTCGTGTCCCCAAATCGCCTTTGCCAACTGGGATTTCCAATCAAATGAGGATTTTAGGGATAATTCCCATTTTTTTTTGTGGCCTGAGAGCTGCTCCCAAAGGGAAAAAAGAGATTTTTGCATGAAAACTGAGGAAAAGCAAAAAATTCCGTGTTTTTTTCCCCTCCTCCCCCATCACCTCATGTCCTGCCAAGTCCCAGTCCTTGGATAAATTTGTTCTCCCTGGATTGAAACTGGGAATTCCCTCATCCTAAAAAAGAAAAAAAAAAAGGGTTGGGAAAGGTTTTAAAAGAGGAACAGGGTGTGGAAAAGATGGGAAAAGGGAGATGGAAGAGGATGAGGTTCTAACTCTGGTTTGGAATTCCCTCCTGGCATTCCCAGGAAACACAAAGCCCTCCTGGAAAATCCCCTGGCTGGAGCTTTTTTCCAGGAAATCTGGCTGTCCTGTGGATATCCCAGTTCAGCTGGGAGAGGAATGGTGGGAATCTGACTTGGGAAAGACAGGGAAGGAAATGGATTTTGAGAAAAAAATTGTGGAAAATTCATTGATCTAACAGCAAAATTCCTGGGAATGAGGGAGTGGAACTGTGTTGGGAGCTGCTAAAGGGAAATTCCCTAGAAATTCCAGACTCTGGGATCAGGCAGCACAGGGAATATTAAAATATTCCTGTTTTTCCAGCCCAGTTGAACTTTTCTCCATCATCACCTCTTGTTCCCAACTGGAATTGAAGAGACAGCAACGCTTGATCCCCAAATCACAAAATTGCTTGAAATTCTGTCCCTTCCACACTTCTATGCCTCTTTCAATCCCCAAAATTCCAGGTAGGATTCAATCTATGGAATTTGTGTGGAGCTCAGCTGGAAAAGAGCCTTTTCCTCACTTCCTTTTTCCTCCTATTCCACAGGTTTTCCTTCCAAATTAAACCTCTGGAATTCCAAAACCTTTCCCAAATTCTTATTCTCCTAAACCAGAGCTAAGTCCAATCCCACTCCTAGGATTTTTCCTACAGAATTCAAGGAATTAGGCCGTGCTTGGAATATGAAGTGTTCCAGAGCAGTTTTGTAACAACTGGAATTTCTCTCCGAGCCTGGTCTGGAACACTGGGAATCCTCTGGGATAAAAGGGATTTCCTGGGGATCCAGAAATGTTTTGGGATAAAAGGGATGCCCTGGGACACCAGGAAGGAAGGTGGAAAATACTCAGATCCCAAGCTCTGATCCCAAAAAGCATTGCTAGAAAATCTGGGATACCTGGATCACATCCAAAGGATTTGGGTCTAATAGTGGCAGTCGAGGGGAATATTCCAGGATCTGTATTCCAAAGGCTGGAAGGAGCTGCTGGCTCTGGCCTGGGCCACCAGTTTGGGAACTGGGATAGAGCAATTCCAGCCATTCCAAAGCCCCTTTGGTGGGAATTCCAGCATTCCTGCCATTATCCCACACTTTTCCAACCCTCTGCAAACAGCATCTGGAAATTCATGGATCTGCCAGGATGTAAATCTGAGCATTGAGGCCATCCCAGATAATTCCACATTTATCCAGGTTTCTTTCAACCTGGAGAAATCCCATTCCCAGTAATATTTATGGACTGGCAAGAACTTCAATTGAAAAACCAAGTTTTTCTCAATATCCAGAATAAAGGAGCTCGGAACAAGCTCCTGGTAAAAAACCAGAGCTTTGGGAAAAGCTCTTGGCTTCCCATCCCTCTGGAAAGGGCAGCACATCCCAGAATTCCAGAGGAACCAACCCCACTGGATGCGCAGCCAGATCGAGCTCATCGCTCTTGGCAGCCCTGGCCCTGGAGCCTCTTTAGGGATTCTGGTCCAGCATTCCCAGGCAGACAGAATCCCAGGGATGTCTGGGGCAGCAGGAATTGTTGGCACTGGATCGCTCCAGGAGCCATGGGAAGGTGCAGAAATCCTGGAAAACATCCAGCAGGAGCTGGGATCAGGACACGCTGCTGGGCCAAGAGCGTTCCTTGATGTTTCCCTGGTTCCCGAATCTCCCTGATTCCTGAACCTCCCTGTTCCCAACTCCCTGATTCCTGAACCTCCCTGTTCCAAACTCCCTGATTCCTGAATCTCTGATTCCCGAGTTTCCCTGATTCCTGAATCTCTGATTCCTGAGTTTCCCTGATTCCCAAGTCTCCCTGATTCCTGAATCTCCCTGTTCCCAACTCCCTGATTCCCAAATCTCCTCAATTCCTAACTCCCTGATTCCTGAACCTCCCTGATCCTGAGTCTCCTTGATTCCCAACTCTTCCTGTTCCCCGACTCTCCCCAATTCCCAACTCCCCGTTCCCGAGTCTCGGGAAACACAGGGTTAAGCCTGGCTTAAACTCAGGTGTGAGGTGACTCCAGCAGGGATGATCCTGCCTTGTTTTCCCTCAGCTCTGTCCCAAGGGAAGCTGGAGATAGATTTGGGATCCCCAGCAGGTCAGGATTTAACAGCCCCATCCCACCTGAGCTGGCAACCCTTGGAATGAGCCCAATCCCAAAGAATTCTCATTTGTGGCACCAAATCCCACATTTTTCTTTGTCTCCCATCCTTCCCTCCCTGTCATTCCCAATAAAGGAGGTGTCAGTTCCTCCTCCTCTCCAAATCCTCGGAGACAGGAGCAGAAATCCACGGATGCATCTGTGTTCTCATCCCAAATCTCCCAGGAATTCCTGGGACAGCAGGAAAATCCAAACAAACAGAGGATCAAAGAGTTTGGGTACAACGAGCTGCACACGAGTCCCACGGGATGCTCCTCCCCAAACATCCCTGCTTGTCACATCCATCCAACATCCTCCATCCCTCGGGAATGGGGCTGATATCCCAAAAATCCACGCTGCAACTCCTGCTTCCAGCAAAACCTCCCAGGATTTTTCATATCCGGGCAAATCCTCCCTGCCAGGATGGAGGGAAGGGACTGGGAGCAGTGACCCCGCTGGAATCCCCGCACACACACAAAGCCATCCCACTCCTCTGGAATTCCCGGGAAAACCAGCCAAATACTGGGAGCATTGTGAGCTCACACAATTCCCATCTGTCCGTGGAAAGAGGGAAAATGAGATCCCAGAGCCGAGCGTTTCATCCGCTGCCAAATCCCTGCTCCTGCTGCAGAGACCAGACCGGATTTTGACCCGGGAGTAAAAGAGGGAAAATTGTCTTTTCCAGCTGCTTTTTGTCAAAGTTTTCCAGATCACTCCAGAGTGACCATTCCCAGATTTCCAGGAAGGTCAGGAAGAGGCCTGGAGCTCATCACCCTCTTTTTCCCTTTCCTTGCTTCAGGAAAAGGATTGGAAGTTCTGGAATTAACTCCTGGGTGGGATCATGGAATAACCCTGGAGAAACTTCCCTCCTATCCCAGGCAGCAAAATATTCCCTCTGAAGTGTCTTTTCCTTAAAATCCCAAAGATTTAGGGATTGGGGATTTAGGGATTTGCCCCAAGCAGCAGCTGCTGCCTTAAGAATTAAGAGCAAAATCCAAGTTTCCAACATTTCTGTAAATATTTGGAAAATATTCCTCTCGTGAGGAATTCCAGCCTTGGAATGGAATTCCAGGTGATGGAATTCTGAGGGATTAAAAGAAAACACACCTGGATGGCTTTGGATGGACATTCCTGAGATTCCTCCTGAATTTCCAGCAGCCCAAGGAGATCCCAGACTGGGAAATGGGGGAAATCCAAGGAAAACTCTGAGTGGGCAGCAGGAATTCTTGGCTGCAGCAGGGACTGGGAAACAAATCCCAAATCCATGCAAAAATAGGGAGAAAATCCCAGGAAATCCCACTGCAAACAAGAGCCATCCCAGTTGTTCCAATGGAATTATCCCACTTGGAGCTTGGAAAAGTCAGGATTTGGATCCCAAAGGATCAACCCCAGCCCCCAAACACAAAGCCAAGGGAAAGGTGAGTTTAAATCAATCTAATCCCATTTTTCCATTAAAAAATTCCCTACAAAGCAGCAAAAATTACTGAGGAGCTGGATGGCCACTCAGGAAATATCCGTGGAAAATTTGGGATCCCACGGCCCTGAATCCATCCCTAGGGATGAGCTGGAGCCTCGGATCTGCTGCATTTCCTGGGATACACTGGTCCACATTTCCAAGGAATTTGCCATCCTGAAATTCTGGAAAACACACCTGGATTCACATCCCAAAATTCCAAACCAAACTCCAAACTGGAACGGGATTTGTTGATTCCCAGAAAACTTGAGGGGAGGCAATTGGAAAAGCCAAGTGGAGTCTGGCATTTCCATGGATCCATGTGTCCATGAATACCATGGAAAATGGGAATTAGACTGATCTGAAATTAGTCTGGAATAGGGAATTAATTGAGGATATTTCCCAGAGATTATGAGGAATCCTCAGGAAAATCCAATGGGATGCACTGGAGGGAATTAAGCCCAGGAGAAATCAGGAGAAAAGGAAAAGCAGCCCCAAAACCACCCTGGAATAATTGAATTCCTCTTTTCCAGGAAAAATCCTGGATTTGGGGAGGCAGGGATAGATAAGTCTGGAATCCACTGGCAATAAAACATGGATTAGGATAAAGGGATCCTAGCAAAGCCAGGCTTGGGAGCAGATTCCCAGTGCTGTGCTCCCACCCCTCCATCTCATTTTCCCAGTTTTCCAGAGGGAAAACCCCTTGGATATGTCCTGGGATGGATTCCAAGCTTTCCTCCACATCAGAGCCCATCCAGGATCACATCCATGACCCAAAAATCTGGGAGATGCTTCCAACCCCTCCCAGGGATTCACCCCTTCCTTGCTAATCCCAAATATTCAAGGAAACCCCGCTTGACATTCCAGGTTTCCATGGATCCACTCGGGAAAAGTCAGGGAATGACCCTGAGGGGTGACAAATCCCAAAGGGAACAGCACAAAATGCCACTCATGTCCCTCCAGGAATGAACAGATGTAGGAGATCCAATCTGAAGGAAAATGAGGAGGTTTGCTCCCAATTTTATGTGGATTAAAAAAAAATAAATGGGAAATTCAAAGCACAGCAGGGACACAGAGGGAAAATCCAGCTGGGTTTGAGGGAAAATCCCATTTGGATCAGGGCTTGCATCCCAGAAATGACATTTGGGTTTTGTGTTTGCTGTGATCCGTGATTTCGGGGTGGGAATTGGGATTGGAGGTGACCCTGGAGCTCGAGAAGAGATTCCTGCACTCAGAAAAACCAGGAATAAATCCAGGGAATGCCACTGCACAGCAAAAGTGACACCAGAGTGTCCCTGCTTGGATTAATTGAATTAACACCCTCCTCATTAGTGCTCCCACTCCCCCAAACCAGCGCCTTTCCTCGAGAATTCCCAACTGGAATATGTTAGCAACACAAACCTCTGGAAGCAGAGGGGGAGGCAGCGCAGGATCTTTTCCAGGATGATTTTCCCAGGTTGTTCTGAGCATTCCCGACGGCGGCGGCGCCGTTCAAACCCCGAAGTGCAGCTCCTCCCTCTGCCCCATCCCCGTTTTCCCGCTGATGCCTCTGGCTGGGAATGTTTCCCGGGAATGCTCCCGGCTCCGTAAGCTGATCCTGCCCCACCTGTCCCCTCCAGAACCCGGCTCCAGCTTTTTTTAGCCACCCCAAAGCCTCCCAGTGACCCCTTCCCGCTTAAGCTCCACACAAATCACGTTTTTTGGGAAGATTCCCACCTGCTCTGGGCCACAGGGCTGGGATAGCTCTGATTCCTGAAAATGTCTGGGAGGTTCTTGGAAAATCTGGGTTAGAAAGGGAGATTCCCACGGGATTTATTGGGTGGAAGCACAGTTGGAAATTTGGGTGCCTCATCTGAAGGCAGTTCCATTCCAGGAGTATCCCAAGGGATTGGAGCTGCTGGAAATTTGACCCTGGAGCTGGAATTTCACAGGAGGAGAGCTCCCAAACCAGCAAACACAGGGAGAGGGGTGGATCTGGGATAGCTCAGATTCCCACAAATATCTGGAGTGGCTGGCAGCTCTTGGAAAACCTGG
>WBND01000201.1:690216-701754 GCA_013398595.1 Tychaedon coryphoeus | reverse complement strand
ATAACTGCCTGAAAACCACAAGCAAAAAATTCCCTTTGGAAGTGACAATTGCTGGAGCTGATCCCTCACCTCCTGCTAAAAAAGGGTGAACTCCTTTGGGATCATCCCGATGGGCGAGCACACCACACTTTTTGGGCAAACATTTTTTGGGGGGGCACTGAAAGAGTCACCACAGCATTACTCATTCCCAGAAGGGCTGAAAAACAGCTGGGAATCAAACCCCAACCCTCGACCAGCCAAGAGTTAACGTTTATCTCTCACCAGAGGAACGGGAAAAGTTGGAGCGCGGCGGTTCCGCGCAGGGTGAAGTCGAACTCCCAAATTTTCTCTTAAATTAGGCCCGGCGGGGGCGGCAGAGCCTCCCTGGGGACCACAGAGCTGTGCAGCAAACGATGGCAGCTCCACCAACTCGCGTTCATTATCCGTGTCGCTCACTCTTGTCACCTCCACAATTATTTTAGGACCTGTCACCGGGAACATTCTCCCACCAGCCAACGCTTCCCGCTCGCTCCTAATGGGGAGGATGAATTCCCAAGCAAAAGTTCCCTCCTCCCTCGCTCTCTCTGCCTTTTCCCAAAGCTCTGGGAAGCTCTGCAGGGAGGGGATGTGGGGCTGTGCAGCTTCCCAAATCCCCATGGAAGGGGAGATGGGATGGGCAGAGCCAGGATCCAGTGAATCCAGCTCTGTGATGGCAAAATTCCAATCCAGAAAGCCCCAGATTGGAGGGGAATTAATGCCAGGCTCCTGTGGGTGGAAGAGGAGGTGAGGGAAGTCTCCCCACTTCTAGGGTTGTCGTCCTCATCCTGATGGTTTGGATGCACGTTTTGGAGCTTCCAGATTTGTGGAATGTTGTGGGAAGTTGGAAAACCCTGTGTCACACTGGGGCAGGTCTGAAGAGACCCCCCAGCTCCCTAATCCAGCCCAAAAGAGACAAAAGCTGAGGAGGAAATTCCAGGGCTTCACCTAGATGAGCATCAAACAGCTCCAAGCGTGGAGGAGCCACACCTTTCCTGCGTCCCTGTGTCAGGACTTTCCCCCTCTTTCTCCCCTTTCCCCTCTTTCCCTTTCTCTCCCCTTCTTTTCCCCAGTTTCTCCCTATTTTCCCTTCTTTCCCCCTCGTTCCTCCTTTTCCCTCCTCTTTCCTCCTCTTTTCCCCTCTTTCCCTTTCTTTCCCCCTCTCTTCCCTTCTTTTCTTCTCTTTTCACTTCTTTTCTTCTATTTTCCCTTCATTTCCCTTCTTTCCCCCTCTTTTCTCCTTTCTCCCTTTTTCCTCCTCTTTTCCCCTTTTCCCTTCTTTCCCCTCTTTTCCCTTCATTTCCCCTCTTTCCCCCTCTTTCCCTTTCTTTCCTCCTTTCTTCCCTTGTTTTCCCCTCTTTTCGTTTCTTTTCTCCTATTTTCCCTTCATTTCCCTTCTATCCCCTTCTTTTCCTTCCTTTCCCCCTCTTTTCCCAAATTACATTGATATTTTCACAAATTGCATCGACACGTTCACAAATTGCATTGGTATTTTTGCAATTCTATTGATATCTTCACAAATCAAGCTGATATATTCACGAACCACATTGATGTTTTCACAAATTACATCAATATTTTCAGAGATTATATTGCTATCTTCCCAAATTGCATCGACATCCACAAATTACATTGGTGTTTTCACAGATAATATCTTCCCAAATCACATTGATATCTTCACAAATTACATCGATGTTTTCACAGATGATGTTGATATTTTCCCACATTGCGTTGACATATTCAGAAATTACATTGATGTTTTCACAGATTCTCTTTGATATCCTCCCAAATCACACTGACATGTTCAAAAATTGCATTGAATTTTTTCACAGATTATATTGATATCTTCACAAATCACATTGATATCTCCCCAAATCTTATGGATATCTCCACAGCAGGGAAAAGGGCTGATGATTCCTTTGGTGGAAGGGATGTTTTCATGGAATCAGAGAATATCCTGAGCTGGAAGGGATGGGAATCATCAAATCCAACCCCTGGCCCTGCCCAAAACATCCCAACAGTCCCACCCTGTGCCTGAGAGCGCTGTCCAAAGGCTCCTGGAGCCTTGGGAATGTGACCATTCCCTGGAATCCTGCTCAGTGATCCCATCCCATTCTCCAGGCAGACATTCCCTGGGTAACCAGGAGCAAACACATCAGAGCCCATTTTCAAATTTTCCTTCACTCCAAGTCGAGCCGGAATGGGATTTTCTAGGGAAGAGCACACAATTTCAACACTCCACAAGCCAGCAACTAAAAAAACCCAATAGCTGGCAAGAGATTTCCATCCTTTTGGAAACATTTCTGGGGAAGAGAAAATCCTTGGAGTCAAACCAATGGCCCCATCTTTCCCCCACCAGCTCAGACACCACCAGACACCCCAGCCTGAGACAACAGGTGAAAAGCGAATTCACGGAGAATTTTTCCTTCCTCCAGTTTCCCTTTTCTCCCCCTCCCGCCTTTTCCAGCGCAACACATGGCGGGGGTCATGTAACAACAAGAATTCCCAATGTCAGGCAAATAATTTTTCCATCTGTGGGGTGTTTTTTCCCTGCCCAGTTTATGTTTTTTAACGGAAGTGGCATCTGCGAGGTGCTGGCTGTAAACGATCCCTGCAGGAGCTCTGCTTCATGCCCAGCATCCCATTTTTGGCTGCTCCAGCTGTTGTTCTGGAGAGGGCAGGAATGGGTTCAGCTGACAGCTGCAGGCACTCCGAGAAAAGGAAAGTTGTTTTTTTCCTGGTCTCCAGTTGTCTCTCCCTTCCCAGACAACCACGGAGAGGTTTTCCAACAGGCAAAGGTTAAAACGATCAGGAATAAACACAAGTGTCGTCTTGGTTTAAATCCTGAGCTTTTTCCCAGCCTGATTTACCTGGTTGGGAAATGCTCAGGACACTGGGAAGGTCTGAGCTGCTGTGATTTGGGATAATTCCCATCAGGAATGGCTTAAGAGAGAACGGAGGGAAGAAAATCCTCCAGGTTCAGAGTTTGAAATGTTTCTGTGGAAACCAGCTCAGAGCAGCAAAAATGAAAGAATTTCAACACGTGCTGTTTCCCTGGAAATGGACTCCACTGGAGAGCCCCTGTGGGAGCTGGGAAGGGGATGAGAGGATGGGAGCTCCTCTGCTCTGGAGCCAGGCTGGGAAAATGGGGATGGAGAAGGGAAGGATCCAGGGAGAGCTCAGAGCCCCTTCCAGGGGCTCCAGGAGAGCTGCAGAGGGACTGGGGACAAGGGATGGAGGGACAGGACACAGGGAATGGCTTCCCACTTCCAGAGGGCAGGGATGGATGGGATACTGGGCAGGAATTATTCCCTGGGAGGGCAGAGAGGCCCTGGTACAGAATTCCCAGAGAAGCTGTGGCTGCCCCTGGATTGCTGGAAGTGTCCAAGGTCAGGTTGGACAGGGCTTGGAGCAGACTGGGATGGTGGAAGATGTCCCTGAACATGTCAGGGGTGGCACTGGATGATCTTGACATTCCCATGGTCATGCCACAGCCCTTCCATTCCCAAACCCCCATCCTGGGAAATTCCCTCCATGTGAGAAGGACCCAGCAGAGCTTTCACCCATTGACACATCTGAGAAATCCAAGGGTTCAGCTGTGCCAGGGGAGGCTCAGGTTGGACACCAGCAGCAATTTCTTCATGGAAAGGGGGCTCAGGCATTGGAATTACCCAGGGAGGTTTGGAGTGCCCCTCCCTGGAGGTGTCCAAGGAATTCCTGGATGTGGCATTCAGAGCTCTGGGGCTGGTGACAAGGTGGGGATCAGGCACAGCTGGGACTCGATGGTGCTGTAGGTCTTTTCCAACTTCAGGGATTCTGGGATTCTGAGATTCTGGGATTTTGAGAATATGGGATTCTGGGACTCTGGGATTCTGAGATTCCGGGAGTCTGGGATTCTGGGATTTCAGGATTCTGGGATTCTGGGATGCTGAGATGCTGGGATTCTGGAATACTGGGATTCTGGGATTCTGAGATTCTGGGATGCTGGGACTCTAGGATTCTGAGATGCTGGGAGTCTGGGATTCTGGGATTTCAGGATTCTGTGATTCTGTGCTTCTGTGATTCTGGGAATCTGGGATTCTGGGATGCTGGGATTCGGGGATTCAGGGATTTCAGGATTGTGTGATTCTGAGATTCTGGGATTCTGGGATGTTGAGATGCTGGAATTCTGGAATTCTGGGATATTGGGATTCTGGGATTCTGAGATTCTGGGATTCTAAACCCCTGGACAAGTGGGCTCCTCAGCTGTCCCCCCATCCAGGGAAGGAGATGCTCTGGGAGAGCCCCAGCCACACTTTGTGCTCCTAAAGGCACCTTCAAGGAGACAATTCCCGAGGTTTGCATGGAAAACCTTCCTGCACCATGGAACAGCTCACACGGACCCCGTGCCGTGACCACATCCCATGGGAAGCTGTCACCCCTCACGGATCCAGCAGGATCCTCACCCGGAGCCCTGTGTGGTGGCAGCAGTGACACATCCCACGTCCCACCCCCTGCGCTCCCACCCCGTTACACAACCCCAAACCTCGCCAGCGGGTCCCTCTCCTCGCAGGCAGGGTCTGGTTCCTCCTGAAATGCCGTGTGGAGGTGGGAACGCTGCTTCCATCGCTTCCCTGCCCACGCTCCTCCTGTGACATCCCACACACGTGGCAATCAAAGCCGGGAATTCAGCCCGAGCGCTTCTCCCCCAGGCTGGCGTGTTCGGGAATGTTCAGCTCCAAGGTGGCCAGGGGCTCTCTCCTCCACGGGAATGGAATGATTTGGAATCTGAAATACAGGAGGAATATTTCTCCTCGATGTAATCAGGCAAAAAAATCAAGGTATTTGTTTATTTTTCCAACACAGGCATCATGGAAGGATCATTCACTACCTGCTAAAATCCTGAGAAAATGGAAAAAAAAAATACTCCTCATCTCTGCCTGTTTAACTGGAAAAGCATTCCCAGCATCCTTCTTTTATTAAATGCCTTTTTTTTCAAATCCTATATGAAAAAAAAAAAAAAGACTTTATTGGGTAAATATAATGCAACAACCATGTGTTGTTTCCCACTCCACGGCAAATGTTTCCACTTCCTGCCAGGATTGATTCCAGATCGAAAAACGCTGCTTCATCCCAGGACTTTTCACACAATCTGTTCGACTCAGCCTACGAGCCGTGGAAAATTTCCTTTTCCATCCCATTTCCCTGATTTTTATCGCAATATTTGGGGAGCCAAACCTCAAACTCAAATATTCCTTCCAGATCAATGAATTTACCCTTTGTGTTTCCTTTTCCTGATTGCATATCCATGAAAAGAGAATTTCCTGATTGTGGAAAATGAAGGAGAAAAGGAATTTTGTGGGAAAGTTTATTCCTAATTAGCCAAGTGCTGGTGCTGACCCTGACTCACCTGAGAGTAAAAGACGAAAACTATAAAATCCTGAAGTGTGGACCACTTGGAAAAGCTTTTCCCTGAAAATATATGGATTGATGGATCCTCTGGACTAGCAGAAGGGATGAAATTCCCTGTTTGAAGAGAAAAACCCAGAATTCCCACATTTCAATTCCATTATTTTGGGGCTAAATTCCATCAAGATCCATGAAAATTTTCCCATGCTGATGGAAAATTAAGCTGAACATCCAAATCTTCTTTGAAAAAGCAAATTTCCAAGGACGTAGGATTGTATTTTCCTTCAGGAAAGCATCCACAGAATCCCAAATTCCGATGGATTTGCCCAGATCTGGTTGAGCCATCAGGAAGGAAATCCTGTGATGGTGAAATCAGGTTCCTTTCCTTGGGAATCTCTGCTTTGGGATGGCTGCTGATAAGGAAAACCTGCCAAGACTGAGATCTCAAAGCTCTCCTGTGCCTGATTTTCACGTGGGGACATCCAGACCTAATTCCAGGTGAAAAAGGTGGGAAAAGTTCCCACTCTCCATCCCTGGGTTCTGCAGCTGAGCCCAGCTCAGAGGGTGGGAAGCAGCTGCTCTGGGTAACAAGGGGTTAAAACATTCCCAAACATCCATCATTCCCTCACCTCTGCCACATTCCTGGAGTATGGAATATCTGCCATCTGTGGAATATCTGCCACCCATGGAATATCTCCATCCATGGAATATCTGCCATCCATGGAATATCTCCTATCCATGGAATATCTGCCATCCATGGAATATCTCCATCCATGGAATATCTGCCATCCACAGAATATCTCCTATACATGGAATATCTTCCACCTATGGAATATCACCTATCCATGAAATATCTCTCATCCATGAAATGTCTCCCATCCATGGAATATCTCCATCCATGGAATATCTCCCATCCACGAAATGTCTCCCATCCATGGAATATCTCCATCCATGGAATATCTCCCATCACTGAATGCTGGAGGGTTTTCCTCCAGCTCTTTGTCCTGGGAGTGTTTTCCACCCTATCCGTCTCAGCTGGTCTGGAGGATCCCATTCCTCCTGGATTCTTCTTCCTTGGCTTTTCCTTCCCACATGTCCAACCTGCTCTTATCCATGACACAATCCCAAATCCATTCCCATCTTTTTGTCCCTTTCAGCCTCGCTCCACCACAGACAAATGCCCCCCCTCCTCCGTCCAATGTGCTGGGACACAACTTCCTCCACACTGGGAAAATCTTGGCCTCCAGATCCCAATAAAATGATTTTTTTTTTTTCTGTTGTTTTAAGTTATTGATTTATTGAAGGCTCCACATCTCCTCAGCATTCCCAAACATCCAATGATTTTATTCCAATTGCCTGGTTATCCACAGCCAAGCTGCTTTTCCACTCACCCAAACCTCCTTCGTTTATGAAACACAAAAACCATGGAATGCTGGATGTTTATTTGATCTCTTTTCCCCAGAGAAGGAGTTTAATAATTTAGCAGCAGATCTGAAACTGCTCCATGAGGAATAATTTGCTTTAGGGGGGAAAAAAAGGAGAGGATTTTTTTCCCTCTCCTTCTCCCACATTCCTAAATAAAGGTCTGGTTTGTTTTGGATCATGTTCACTCTCCGAAGATTTCGTTTTCCTATTAAAATCTTTATTTCACTCCAGATTATTCTACCATTCCTTTGTCTCTCTGCCTTTGGAATGCAGCTGTCACCATGGCTTTTAGGATCCTTCTTCCCATTGGTTCCTGGGAATGCTTTATATCCCCTTGGAAGGAGCCAATAAAGGAATTCAGGTGTTTTTGAACCTGCCAAGTGCAGCTCATCAAGGGATGCATGGAAAGGAAGGGCAGGAAGCAACAGATTTGGGACCACGATTTATTTACTGAGAGCATTTTTTGGGAGTTTATTGCTTGTTTGGGCTCTTGAGGAATTGTTTTTCCATATGGAGCAGCACCTCGGTGCTTGGAGTGTCCCAAAATGAGGGATAGCTGTGCCCATGGGCATCCAGAATGTCACTTCCATGGACAGCAGGGATCCATAAACCACTTTTACATGTCAAAGCCCTTCGACACAATTCCCAAAATTTTTTGAGGTTTAACGACCTCTGAAATCACCGAGATTTTCCCAAGATCCATTCCCAGAGGATCTGTAAGACTCGGAATCTCGGCAGCCTCAGGGACAGAGCCACACAGGGCTCCTTCCACCAGGAAAAATCCCAATCCCTGCACATCCAAGCTCTGCTTTTCCTCAGCCCAGCCTAAAACACCGAATCCCTTTGCTCCCAAATGTTTTCCCCCTTCCCTGAGGACACCCCCCGGAAAAAAATGAGGAATAAATCAACAAATCACAGCTTTTCCAAACTCCTCCATAAGATCCAGTTCTTATCTTTCCCAAATGGAAACTCTGCTTTATTTTATTTTATTTCATTTCATTTCATTTCATTAAACAATTATTTATATAATAGTTATAATATATCTATAATTTAAAAATTTTCTTTTTTTAAAAAATATTTCTCATGGGTTCCCTCCTCCCCTCAGTGATTTTTAATGTGTGGCACATAAAAATACGAGGCTGAGGACACTGTTCTGATAATTCCTTGGAAAACACTCTCCAGATGTGTTGTTATTTTTCCACAGGGGGAATGCATTGTGCATATCTGGGAAAAAAACAAGGGGGGAAACCTAGAATTTTCCCCTAAGTTTGGCTTTTGGTTTGAAATAAAGGAAGATGAGCCACACTTTGGGGCTGGAGATGAAAACCAGCACACTCAAAACTTCCAGAACGTAAGGAGGATCCAGGAGAGGTCGTTTGAGGAAGGAAAAGTGGGAGAGAATAAAAGTAAGGAAAAAATCCCACCCAAGCTTAGGAATCAGGAGCAGAAATAGGAGCCTTGTTTCCTTTAAGCTCAGCTAATCTGAGTCAAAACCCACATGAATCAAGTTAAGCTGAGCTCAAACCGCTGCTCCTGCCAACTTGGATGCACTCACATGAATTTCCCAACATTTTAGTGGCTCCTGATTTGCTGGGAATCACATTTGCTCCGTTCCCACTCCCGAGAAGGGCTGGGATTGTTTGGATTTTTCAATAATTGGGCTTTCACCTCCGTGAGTGTTTCCAAAGCATTATCCAATAATCCTCCAGGGAGGTGGGAAGAGTCACGATCGTCATTCCTGTTTTACAAAACTGGATTGAGGGATCCCTGCCTTGCCCAAGGAGAGGGCAGGATGGGATTAATCCTAAGAATCTGCTGGTCCAGGATCCAGTGCCCCAAGCTTCCCTTGGGGTGGGAATGCAGGGAAAGATGGGACAGAGGGAGGGAGGGTGGGATGAGCAGGAATTCTGCACCGTGAGTCACTCCAAGGGATTTTTCGCCCCAAAAGGATCCTCTGGGAAGCTCAGCGGTGTCACCCTGATCCTGTCCTGCAGGATGCTGATATTGGGATGGAGGGAAGGAGTTTTCCCGAAGTCCTTTCTGCCCCAGCTCCTTCGGACAAACCCGAGCTGAATTCCAAGAGGGAACGAGCAGCAGGTCCGTGCTAACGGAGCTCTCCGGACCGAGACGGATGAGGGAGCGCTGACCCCGGCGACCCCGCTGGCAGGGGAGCAGGGACAAACAGCTGGGAGCTGCAATTCCCTCCCCCGGAACAGCTGGATCTGAGGGAGGACATCTGTCCGCAGTCTGGGTGGTTTGGGAGGAACAACAAGCCGGGATCCTCGGGGTGCGGAACACGGATCCGCCGCTGGGGCCACGGGGCAGGGATGGGGATGGGGATGGGGATGGGGATGGGGATGGGGATGGGGATGGGGATGGGGATGGATTGGGCCCCCCACGCAGCAGAGGTGGGAGGAAGAGCCCTGGTAGGGGGTCTTGCACTCCAGACCCTCCTCAGTGTCCTGGGATTGCACAGGAACCACAAAAATTCCGTAAATCCAATGGCGCGCACAGAGACTCCTCACCCCACCGGGGCCAAAGAGCCAAACAGGTGGAGGGAAAAGTAGGAAATCTCTCCAAACTTTTCCCACAGCTGCTAGCTTAGCAAAGCTGCTGGAAGCTTCTGCAGCCCCAAGAGGGATTTTTTCCCCATGGATGTGCCAATCTGCATCGCATGGCTGTGCCCAGAGCCTCGTGGGTGATGCAAAACCACCCGAGGATCCCAAATCCAGGAGTTTTCCAGCCTCTCCCTGGCTTCCAGCAGCGGATGAAGCGCCAAGCATGGGTGTGAGCACCTGCCCAGCCTCTCCATCCCAGTTTTTGGGAAGCTCACAGATACTTCTGCCGAGTTTCCCCTGCTCCAGAGCTGCTTCCCGACTTCCCAGAGCAAATCCCAAAGCGGCACTCCTCAAAAATCCCTGTAAGAGCCAGCAAGTCCGATTAGTGCAGGTGCTTCATCAGGGAGGAAAATGAAGGCAGAGTTTGCACCTCCTGAGACATCAAAGCCTCAGAAGGGCAAGAAATCCATGTAGGAAGCCAAGCTCTGGAACTCAGGGCTGTTTCTTTGCAAGTTTATAGGAAATTCTCTTGGGACAACCTTCTCCACAGGAGCAGGAATGTTAAGGTTAATGGTTAAGGATTAAGTCCGGCTCTGTTTCCTCAGAAATGTTATTGACTGGAGCAGTATTTGCATGGAATGGCTGTGTTTGCCCTGGGAGAAGCCAAGCATTCCCTGTTGGAGGCACCTTCACCTCGATCCCAGGTGGGATGTGGATGACAAACCTTATTCCAGTCAGATTCCCAAGCCAGGAACAGTTGGACATAGGAGTGTCCTACCTGCTCCACCACCCTTTCCAAACTGGCACCAGAGCCCACCAGGAATCCAGGGTAGGAATTTATTGACTAAAAATCCATATAAATCTGAGCTGGCCAAGAGGCAGGACCAGTGCCCACCGCACCAAGCAGCTCCCAAAAGCTGGAATTCCTTCTCCTGACTTTGGCTGGAAGTTCATCCCAGTTCACAGCAGTTGTGTTTTCCCTTTGTTCTGCTTCCCTGCGCACGAGCCCGTGGCCTAGAGGGAGGAATGCTGCTTGAATATGCAGGAAACCTGGGCCAGATTCCCGTTCTTTTGCTCCTCCAACTCCTTTAAAAGGAAAAGGAGCGGGGTTTTCCAACCACACGGGTGTCACCTCCACGGATCTCGTTGGGAACTCGCTCTCCAAGCCTCATTCCCTTTTTTCTCCTGCTCCAGGAGCGGGGCCGGGGGTGCTGCCAGACCGTGGAATGCAGCGCTCACCCCTTGAAACGTCTTTCAGGAATTCCAGCTTTGCACAGGCGTTTGGAGCCAGCCCAGCTGCCAATTCCACATGAGACAATCCCGAGATAAAGGGATGTTTGTGATCCTCCAGGTGCTGGAAAAGGGAGGAGTTGGTTGAATTTACCTGCTCGGGGTGGTTGAACTGCAGGGTTCACCCACAGCTGTCCACACTTTTTGCAGAGCCCCTTCTGCCCTGCTCAACACTGCAATTCCCTTGATTCCCTTCCCTTTCCTGGTGTTCCCAGCTTTGGGAAGCCTGGAGAGTTTTGCCAGGTTTCCCATCACTAACAGGAGAGGAAAATGGTCCTGCAATTGGGAATTTGGGCTCCTTGTCACTGTCAGAGGAGGAAATAGCCTAAAAAAATAATGAAAAAATGTTTTGGCTTGAGAAATCCCACAGCAGATTCCTGGGATGCTCTTGGATCTTCCCAAGGGAAGGAGCCACCCTCTCTGGTGACCCTTCTGGCCCTGGAGCACTCAGAGGAGAACTTCAAGCAGGTAGAGCTCACCTGGCGTGGGGATTTCATGGCAAACCCATCTCCAGGGCCAAAAGTTGGCTGTGTGGGGGGAATCTTTCTGAAGTGGGATTTGCTGGCAGGGAAAGGCTCAGCCCCGAACTGCCGGAGCCCTCGGGCATCACTTAACCCCTGCCTGGCCCTCTCAGTCTGAGCCCACGCTAAGCCTGGCTTTGATACAGCCCCACACCCCCCGACAGCTCAGGGGGCATCAAATAAACCCCAGAGCCCCAGGGGCTGAGCCCTGCCCCCTCTGCCAGGGCCGTGGAGAACGTGGGGCACATGGAACATGTGGAGAACATGGAGAACATGGAAAACATGGAACACATGGAGAACATGGAGAACATGGGGCACATGGAACATGTGGAGAACATGGAACA
>WBND01000201.1:676372-686594 GCA_013398595.1 Tychaedon coryphoeus | reverse complement strand
AAAAAAAAAAAAAAGTCATTTCCATCCTCTCCCCCTGGAATCTGTGTGTCTCCTCTTGGATCCAGCTCTTTCCAAAAATCTCTTCCCATTTAAAAAATTGATTTCCTCAATCCTAAATCTGCATTAAGTCCCTCAGACTGTATTTTCTGAATTACACGTTCTGCTCCTCGTGTCAAAAGCCATCCCCTGAGGGGTTTGTGACTTAAACTGTGGCTTTTGACCCACAGTTGGAGCTTCCTGGAGTGTTTTTATTTTGCAGTTCTCCCACTCCAGGAACTAAAAAGTAGCCAAATGAAAACCTGCCCGTTTTATGCAGCCACAACACATTCACACAAATCATCTTTTTATTCTTTTGCTGTAATGTTTAGTATTGCTGCGTGTCACTCAAATTAAATGGGACATAGAAGTAATCAAGCTGAATTTGTGGTGATGCCTTTATAATTTAATTTTATGTTTCAAAATTTTGCTGTGAATAGTCCAGAGCAGAGATCTTGTGATGGTCTCAAGGACAAAATTAGGGTGGAGTTGGACATTTATATAAATCCTCAGGGAGAGATATTCACACTCACAACATCTCTTGAGTTGTTTCCTCCGGACATTTCCAGCCCTTGGACTTCTCCACCACTTTTCCATGGCTTTGTCCACCCCTTTTCCATGGCCTTGTCCACCACTGTTCCATGTCCTTGTTCACCATTTCTCCATGATTTCATCCAGCACTTTTCCATGGCCTTCTCCACCATTTTTCCATGGACTTGTCCACCACTTTTCCATGGCTTTGTCCACCACTTTTCCATGACTTTGTCCACCACTTTTCCATGTCCTTGTCCATCACTGTTCCATGTCCTTGTTCACCATTCCTCCATGGCTTTGTCCATCCCTTTTCCATGTCCTTGTCCACCATGCCCACTCTCCTCTGGGCACATTCCAGGTGACACCAGGCCATGGATTGTCCCCCAGGATGCACCTTTTTGCAGTCACAGAGCCAGAAATCCCAAATCTCCCCACACTTTGTGCCCAGCAAAGGGGACAGTCCCCAGCCCGGGCTCTGCACTTCCACATGGATCCGAGCGGGATCGTTTTCCCTCTGGAAAACCGAAGGCCCAGACTTGGGGATTTTATTGGAGAGTAAACTTGGGCAATTAAACTCTTCAGAGAGGAGATTTCTCGAGGCAGTTTCATCAAGCACCTTTTTCCAGCTGAGCCTGGGCCCCAAAATAACGAGAGCCCGAACACAGAGCCGCTGTTTGCCGGTTGGGAGCGCGATCCCGGGAATGTCAAACCGGGAGCCTGGTGAGTTTTCCTCCGTAATGAGGTGTGAAAAGTCAACAGGTTTTCACAGGGGAGCCGTGGGGATGCTGTTCCAGGGCCAGCCCCTTCCACCCTGCCCTGCTCCAAAGCCCCACAATCGCCCTTTGACAGCCACGGATCCAGCCCTGCTTCCCTTTTCCCATGGCAAAACAGGGAGAGCCTGGAAATCCTGGAAATCCTTGGAGAGCCCGGCAGTGCTGGCTCCATCCATTCCTCCAAAGGTTTCTCTGCTGAGGGGATTCAACCCCTGAAATTTGGCTGATTTTGGGTGTGTTTCGGCATATTTTGTCCTCCAGATCCAACTGGAACCATCGTGGTCATGGACAGGAGCAACACTGAGACTGAGGCACTGGGTTATTCCTTATTTCTGGGTTCCCCAAGAGCTGGAATCCTAATTAAATGCTGAAATTAGGGCACTGTGCTCCCCATGGGAAGTGGCTCTGGAAATCCTGGAACCCGTAGAGCCTGACAGCACCTTGCTCCATCCATTCCCCCAAGGGTTTCTTTGCTGAGGGGATTCATCCACTGAAATTTGGCTGATTTTGCAGGTGGAATTTGTCCTGCCAGGCTCCTGATCCAGCTGGAATGATCCTGGTCCTGTAACAACTCAGGGGACTGAGGAACTGGGTTATTCCTTATTTCTGGGTTCCCAAAGAGCTGAAATCCTCATTGAATGCCAAAATTAGGACACTGTGGGCTGTGCTCCCTGTGGGAAGTCACCCAGCACTTTGTGCCATCACTTCCAGGGCTAAAGCCACCAGAGAAAATATTTTTCCTGGTGCTTATGGTAGAAAATTCCGGGTTAAAGCCAGCTGCACACTGGATTTTTTGAGGGAAATTTCCAATATATTCCCCTACAGACTCTGAGATGAACTCCTCAGGCTATCCTGGGATACTTCCCCAGTCCAGGAGAAGCCGAGGGAATTTCCACAAGGAAGAGAAGCATCCAGAAACATCTCTGGGAGCAGAGGGATCCAGGGAAGCAGGGACAGGTTGCCTCCGAGCCGCTCCTGGCACATGTTCCCGGCCGCCTGTTGCTGTCTCCGAACAGATGTGGGCAGTTTGTGGGATGATGAAGTATTGGATCTGTTTCTCCTTCAGGGATTATTCCTACCAAATAAATCTGCAGGTTTATATGTTTAGCAGCTGACGGAGATCCCTTTTCCCTCCCCTTCCCCGTTCTGTTATTCCTTGCAGCCGGAGCCAAAACAAGACTTTTAAGGCAGGGAGAGGAGGGGGAATGCTCAGGATGGGATTTGGGAAATTTTGGAGACAGCACTGCAGCAAGTGGGGGCAAAACATCCTGCCCAAAACACAGCTCATGGATCCTTCTCAGCTTGTTCCAGGATGGGTCCTGGACTCCAGGAGTGTTCGTTTAACCACCAGGTCATAAATTCGTCTGGGAGCTTTAGAATTTGTGGCCTGGGGAAAGATCTTTCCCTCTTTCCTGGTGGTATTTGATTTATTTATTTTTTCCCCCATTTCTTTCTTTCTTTCGGAGCTGCCTTGAGCTTGGATTTACAGTGGTTTAAATTCCTCTGAAAATATTCCCTGATCAGCCCCAGAATGAAAGATGGAGATCGTGTGATGAAGGAGCCCAACCTGTTGGCAAGGGCATCCCAGGTTTTCTTTGGGAATGGCAGGTTGATCCAGAGGCATGAGCTGAGTCATGGATGTTGGTGTTTGGATCCCTTTTTAGGGAGAGGGTTTGAACCTCCTCTAAAGCCCCTCCAAACCCAGCCTGGAAGGCTCAGAGCTGCTTCCGTGGCTCCTGGATGTCTGGTGCCAGAGATCCTCCTGCAGGGCTTTGCTTCCTAAATCCTTCTTCCAGTTCCTAACTTTCCCTTTTTCCCCAAACATCCTATTCCAACTGCTGGCTCTGGAGGAATAAGGGACGTGCAGGAAACACTTGGTCCTTCAAATGATGCAGCCACTGCTGCACCTGAAAAGCTCCAGGACAGTTTTACCTGGAATATTCCTCAAGGGGTAGGGGATTCCTGGGGATTCAGCTGCTCTGGGAAAGGAGCCCAGTCCAGCACTCAGACCCTGCACAAGGGAGCCAGGGAGCAGCTGCTGAAGAGTGTCCTGGAATCATGGGATATCCAAACTTGGAAGGGATCCACAAGGATCAACAAATCCAACCCCCAGCCCTGCGCAGGACATCCCAAAAATCACCCCACGGTGAAAAATCACATCCTGACACTTGGCCATAATCATCATCATCGTCCTAATCCCAAAGGCACCACGAGGAGAGGGAAGTGGTTGTGGATTCAGCTCATCCAGAGCCTCGGGAAGCCGAGGAAGCAGATCCCACTTGGGTGGAGCAGGAAGGTGCGTGGGGCTGTTTGACTTGAAAAGCTGAGAGCTCTGTGGGAGGAAGTCAAGATTCCATGGGGAGGCTGTGAAAAATGGGGAATGAGGGTTTGGAGAAGGAGAAATGCCCTCAGTGACAAGGGCACAGCTGGATTCATGCACTGTTGGAATCGCTGATCTTAAAGGGCTTTTCCAACTTCAAGGATTCTCTGATTCCATGTTTTCCTCAGCTGCTGTGTTTGGGATGGGGATGTGGCCGTGCCCATCCTTCCCCTGGGAACACATTCCCTGTGGCTGCTGAGGTGTTTTTAGGACAAAGGGGATACTTGGAGCAAGTTTGG
This sequence comes from Tychaedon coryphoeus, assembly GCA_013398595.1. NCBI lineage: Eukaryota > Metazoa > Chordata > Aves > Passeriformes > Muscicapidae > Tychaedon > Tychaedon coryphoeus. Next base: position 682,632 of record WBND01000201.1, on the reverse strand, counting down.
GACAAATCACTTGCCTCATGGGTTTTCCAGCCTCACCCTTTGCTGCCTTTTCCGCCTCTCCATTAAAATAATTAATGAGACAATTAAACGAGCACGGATAAAATAACGGGATCCATGTGGAGACGGGCAAGCTGTTGGAATCCTGACTACATCCCTGACTCCTGTGGCCAATCCAGGGAACGTGCCTCTGGAGGCGTCTCCCAGACCGTGCTGAATCACCCAGCAATTTGGGCAGAAAAAACAGCCAGAGTGGTTCTCATGTTACCCACGAAAAGCCAATGGAAGTAGGACAGAGCCACTTCCACCATAAAGCCTGGGGTTAACGCATTTCACAACAGCAAAATCTTTCCCCAGCTTGTCCCTTATTTAATGGTTAAATGGGGGGGAATTGCTGTGGAATCCCACAGGGACAAACCTGCTCTTGGATTCATCCCACAGCAAAGCCAACCAGGAAAAAAATCTTATTTGTAGAGTGTTTTAGACCCAAGTAACACAAAAACCCCCATTTTTTTTTCATTTTACACCCCAATTTGCGTGGATGACCACGATATTACACAGCTTTGAGGCAACTTTGGCAGCTCCTCTCGCTGTTTTACAGCACAGTTGTTCTTCGAAACAAAAGGTTTGGATTAATGGTGTTTTAATGTCCAGGATATGACAGAAATGAAATGCAGGAACAGTTGGCTCGCACACTGGGAGCCGAGTCAAGCTCAAATTTGGCCGCCAGCCCGCGGAGCTCCTCTGGGACACCCGAAAGGGGTGTGAACATTAACTCATAGAGCCATAACCCCGCTGCTCCCGAGCCTGCTCAGCCTCCCACTAATGCAATAATTGAATCAAAACCATCTTCAATTGTGTTAAAAACAACTTTGAACGCTGGAGAAAGGCTCAAAAGCCCAGCAAACCACACATCCCGAGCTATTTAAAGGTCTGGATAACTCAGTTTTCCTGCTGAAGGTGAACCTCTGGCACAGGGCGAAGCTTTGGTTGCATTTATTAAGATTTAACAAATTACCCCCCAAAAAGCAGCACTGATTTGGCTTTTTTGTTGTTCCAAGACAACATAAATCCTCTAAATACCCAGAGCAGAAGGCAGGGATAATTATCACTGAAATATCTCTGACATTTCCTTCAGGGTTTGTGAAATCCTCAAGGCCTCTTTCTATCTTTGTCAGTGCCTTCCTCTGCTTCCTACGACCACGTGCCTTAACTCCTCCATCTTTCCAGCCTCCAACTCTTCTGTTGCATTGTGTGCTTGACTTCATTTCGGTGCCAGCTTCTTCCACTCTGTTTTTCTTTCTGCTTTTATTTTTTTTTCTTCATTTTGGTAATTGGGAACAGGCAGAAGTTGGGGTATTTAAAAAAAACCCAACACACACACACACAAAAAGGGGGGGAAAAAAAAGAGTGTTCCACGTAATTGAGAGAAGTTAACAAAGCGTGAAACGAAATAAAAAACATCATCCGGTGCTGATGTCAACGTTCATAAATGCAGGAGTGCTCAGAGCCATCCAGGAGGGATTGGAGCTGCATCCCTGCTTTAGGAATGATTTTGTTGCTGTTGTTCCATGGTATTTTTAGGAGTTTTTGATCAGATCACTTTTTGGCCCATGGGATCTGCTCGAATGCTTTGGGTGCTTGGTGCTCGCTGGTGTCACTCTGAATTATCCCACACACGACCTTCTGGGCACTGGCTGGGGGTTTGATCAGAATCCCAGAATCCCAAAATCCCAAAATCCCAGAATCCCAGAATCCCAGAATCCCAGAATCCCAGAATCCCAGAACTGAGGCTGAAAAAGCACTTCAAGATCCTCGAGTCCGATTCCCAATTCCCACCTTGCCACCAGCCCAGAGCTCTGGGTGCCACATCCAGCAATTCCTTGGACACCTCCAGGGATGGGCACTCCAAACCTCCCTGAAAGCTCCTTCCAATTCCTGACCATCCTTTCCAGGAAGAAATTCCTCTTGAATTGTGGCCACCCTTGATGAACTCACCTTCTGCTCCTGCTGAAGGTCAGGAAGGCCCATGAGGAGGAGGAATTATTAGGGAAGAGACTCAATATCCACAGGAGCTCCATGAGAGGATGAAGTCAGGCTGGGAGTTGGAAGCTCCAGAGCCAATTTGACTTTGTCACCGACTGAAAAGTCCCCAAGCAGAGAGGAACCAGCAGATTTTCCTCTGTTTTTTTCAGCATTTTCTCTCAGCTTGTTTCTCCAGCAGATTTCCCAGTGGCCACATCCACGAGGACAATCTCCTCCAGCACACCTTTGCCGGTGTTTTACTCCTTGTCTCCAGGAGGATGGATTTCCCTGGAGCTGGGGGTGTCCTGCCAGTGGATTTCCCCCCAAACTGGAGCCCTGTGGTCAGTTGTGCCTCCAGCAGTGCTGGTGGCAGCTGCTTTGTGTCTGTCTGTCTGTCAGTGTGACCTCAGCATAACACGGCAAAAATCGATTCCCTCTCCGTTCCTCCTGTCCCCACCCCGAACCCCTCAGCAGCAAAGTTGATTTCCTGGTTGTGATTAGGGATGGTTTACATCCACTTCCTAAAGTTGTTTTCCTTTTATTCCTATCATTTAAACAGAATTCTGGGGATCGTTTCTTCGCCCGGACATCTGCACTTCCAACATCGCCAACTTTGGGATGCTGAAATCCAGCTCATCCCGGAGGATTTGCATGGGCTGAGCCTCCGACCTGGACTTCTCCCTGTGAAATCCCAACCCCCTCTGTCATCCCACCACTTCCAAGTGGAGCTGGAAGAGGCTCTTCAGGAATTAGAGCACTTAGAGGAAAGTGTGATGTTAAATCCCTACGTGCCAAAGCCACCGGGATGAGTAATAACGAGGTGTCAGACTGACACTGATCCCCTTCCCACGGAAAAGGGGGGGATGGAGCTGGCCCGAGCCGGGCACAAGCAGGAGGAGCTCTGGGGATGGATGAGAAGCTCCTTCCCTGCTCATCCTCCCTCCAAGGCAAAGCTGGATGAGCTGGGTGAGCTCTGTGCAGATTTCTCTCCTCCAGGGCTCAGCCAACGCTGTCAGCACGAGTCCAACCCTCCCCTGCCCGTTCCCATTCCGGGAGGAGGGAGAGGGAAGGTGAAAGGGAAACTGGCAGTCCTCGTGAGCTCATTTTTCCCTGCTGAATTAAGTCATGCTGCTGAGTAAAGAGGTGGATTCACTTCTTCCATGAGGGAGTGGAGCTCGTTCCTTCAGCGTATCTGGGAATTGTCTGTCCTGAGTTTCAGGCACCTCTCTGCCTTTTCCAGGGAGAGTTCATTCCTTGCTGAAGGCAGAGCAGGAAGTTCAGGTGGATTAGGAGGCTGCACCTTGGGGAAAGGTTATTTCTACAAAAAAGGATGATGGAGTGGCAGTCAAAGGCAGAGCACCCAATCCTCTGGGAGAGCAGAGTGGATTTAGGATCCACTTTGGATCAATCCAATTTGGGCTTGACTGCACCCACACCTCATGGGATTCCGTCACCTCACTCAGCTGGGAACCTCATGGCACTTGCACTCTGGGATTTACCTCCTTTACCCCAAAAAGAGAGGCAAAATATTTCCACACTGTGTCCCATTGGGCAAGTCCCACTCAGGCAGCCAAAACAAAATGTTCCGACCTTATTCCCACAAAATTGTGTCAGAATCTTTGATTCCTCCTCCTCTTGTGCTGGTGTGGCTCTGTCCTTTGCCTTTGGCAGCATCCCTCTGGTTTTATGAGCTCTGGGAGGGGTCATTAGCGTGATTCCCTGACAATCCAATAAAAGAAGTGCTTTCTCCAGCCCTCAGATCCCAGCTGCCTCCAGAAAAACAAGTGGCATTCCCAAAAAACCCTGTGCTGGGCAGTGCCTTTGCTCCCAGCCAGCAGCAGGGAATATCTGGGAATATTTCCTTGTTTCAAGCTCTCCTCTTTTCCTGATTTATCACCCTTATAAATCCCATTCCTGGGGGGTGGATACCTCCCTCTATCCTATAAAAATCCAGTTATCCTGTTTGTTCCTGCTGTGAAGAATGGATTGAAGCACCTGCTGTGTTGGCTCAGGCTGGAAGATCCAACTTTCCCCGTGGTTAAAACCAGAGTTGTGACAACTTCAGGAGCACGCAGAGAAGGCAGGAGAGGGATTGTGCTCCCTCCATAATTCCCATGGATATTTCAGGAGTAGGGACCACACAGTCATGGGCACACAGAGGTTCTAATAATTTTATTTTTTTCTTCATATCTGCCTCAGATTCACAAGGAGTGTTTCAGAATTGTCTTCCCAATTTCCTGGCTTAACTCTGTGAGACAGAGCCAGGAGATGCCAAGGCAAAACCAGGAGGGCATTCCAGTAATTCAGATGTAGTGATAAGGGGAAATTTCGGGAACAAGTGCCAGCAAGCCAGGAAAAGGCATTTGGGCAGGAAAACTGCGATCACAAACTCTGCCTGTGGGAGCTCCATATTATCCACAGATCCATCCATTCCCCTCTGGAATCTTACAGTTATTGGTTGTAAGGCTCAGAGTGGATCCCTGCTTAATGAATCCCAGCTCCACTGGGATAGTGGAAGATGTCCCCATCCTGGGAGATGGAATGGGAAAAGTTTTGGTTTGTTCCAACCCAAACCAGTCTGGGATTCTAGGAATGTCCTTTCCTCTGGATCCAGAGCAATCCCTGCACTGGTTTTCCAAGGAATCACATAGGGACAACTCAGATTTTTCCACCTCACAGCATGGGATACACAAACCCCAGCAATAATCCAGAAATAAATATTTAGGGGATAAAACCCCCACATTTAAAAAATTTGCAGTTCCACAGGCCTTATCCATAAATGATCCATATTCCTCGGATTGGGAAAGGGCTGGGTGGAGAAGGCAGTGCTGTGTTTGCTGTAGCTGCCATGAAATCCCATTCCAAGGCTGGATTTCTTTTCCAGGAGGTGCCTTTGAATTAAGGGTTTTTAGCAGCATTTCTGACTCAACCCTAAACATGGCAACTGTTGCTAACAGCGGGCAACAATTAACAAATTAATCTCAACGCAGGCACACGCTGGGGACCTGCTTTTCCTGGGAAATGAGAGGGGATTTTTGCCCTGCTCCTTTGATTTAACCTGTTTTTTACAGCCCCCAAATTTTGCACCCGTTTGGCTGAGTCACCTTCCCCTGGAAAAATCCCAGAGGGATTTCTCCTCCGAGGGGAGAAATTGTCCTGCTCAGAGGTCCCATCCTCTGATGGAGCAGGAGGAGACCCCACTCTGGGGTTTTTTATCTTTCCAGGATGTTTTCCTGCCAGGAATCTCCTGTTCATCTTGGGAATGCTTTAAATGCTGCCAAAGTGCTCCTGGAATAGGGGATTTTGTGAGCACTGGGATGAGAGCAGGGATCGATCACCACACCTGATCCTCAGGAAAACTCCATAATGGCCCCAATTCTGGACATTTCCTGTGTTTTTCCCGAGCTCTGCAAGGGAGGATTTTCTTATCTCTCAGTAGAGGTTGCAGGAAATCAAAGCACCTAAAATCCAGAGGAATTTTTGGTGGTGGAAAATGCAGGATGGAGGAAGCAGCCAGAGCCAGCTGGGAGCATATCCCCCTCACCCTTCACCCACCAGAAGCCTGAGGGAAAATGTCATTTTATTAAGGTGCCATTTTGTTTAATTTTCTCTTTATTAAAATTTCCTTTTATTGAAATACCATTTTATTAAAGCTTCAGTAGTGAATCAGAGACTGCAGAGCTGCTGCAGCTCGGCTGCAATCAAATAAATCAACCTAAAAGCACTTTTTGGTCATAAATTTCTGTGTTTCAAGCAAAGAAAAATAAAAGTGGGTGTGAAGGATGCATTATCCAGGGAATGCTGCAGGGCCACACAGCCTGGCGTGTTGGTTTATTTACAAAATAGAATTCCGAGGTGAAAAGGGTGAGGAAAGGCTGAGGAAGAGCTGAGGAAAGGCTGAGGAAATGCTGAGGAAATCTGAGGAAATGTTGAGGAAATGCTGAGGAAATCTGAGGAAATGTTGAGGAACTGTCAAAGAAATGCTGAGGAAATCTGAGGAAATGTTGAAGAAATGTTAAGGAAATCATGTGGAAAGGCTGAGGAAATGCTGAGGAAATTCCCAGGAATGTCTCCCATTCCCCAGCCCAGCCCTGGGAACAGAACCCATCCAGCTGGGATCCTGCAGTTGGGAATGCTCCATCTCCGTCCCCATCTCCATCTCCATCCCCATCCCCATCCCCATCCCCATCTCCATCCCCATCTCCATCTCCATCTCCATCCCCATCTCCATCCCCATC
>WBND01000201.1:629785-641448 GCA_013398595.1 Tychaedon coryphoeus | reverse complement strand
AGGGAAGGGAAGGGAAGGGAAGGGAAGGGAAGGGAAGGGAAGGGAAGGTTTGCTGGCAAAGAGCCGTGCCTGCTGCTCAGCCTGGTCTATGGGAGCGTGCCCTGCTCATGGCAGGATGATCCCAAAGGTCCCTCCCAGCCCAAACCAGGCTGTGGTTCCAGGAATTCTCTCAATGGGAAGCACATCTGGGAAATTCTTCCTCTGGAAGGAGCAAAAACTGTCCAAGGTCTCCATCTAAGAGCTGCTCTCAAAGGTTCTTTACAGATTAAACCTTGGTCTAAACTGAGTGCAAAACTCGTCCTAAACTCCCCTTAAAACTCCAAACTTAGAGCAGAGGGGCAGGGACACCTTCCACTATCCCAGGGTGCTCCAAGCCCTGTCCCACCTGGCCTTGGGCACTTCCAGGGATCCAGGAGCAGCCGCAGCTTCTCTGGGAATTCCATCCCGGCAGGAGCAGGGATTGAGGATGTGTGAAGTGACTTTACAGCCATGCTGCTCCGGGAGGGCAATAACAGGGCACAGCACAATTACCGAGGGTTAATTAAGCAGGGAGCATTTAAATGAGGTGCATCATTGTTTGTGTGGCACGTGTTTCATTTTGTCCTTGCAGCACTGCCCTGAAATCACTCAGCTCTGCTGGCATTCCTGAGCAGGAGGGGAGGGAATGGAGCTGCCTCTGTAATTTTCCTTCTAAACCTCCCCCCCCCGGCTCTGTCTGTGTGCGGCGACACTCGAGACAATTAATTCCAGCTAATTAAAGGTGTGAGTTTCGAGCAGATCAGCTCAGCCACCCTGAGCAGCCCTCTCCATTCACAGCTCACACGATCCGGCTCGGATTGATTCCCTCGGCATGGGATGGAGGGAGTGGAGTGAAATGTGTTTGAGATGTGAATGAACGCCTGCTCCAGCCTTTCCCAGGGATTTCCTTTATCCATTTCTTCTCTCTGAGCATCCCTGGCTTTTCTGGAGCTTTGGGTGGGCAGCTCCACTCTCCCAAATTCCAGCATCCAAAGTGCTGCTGGTACTAAATCCCTGTTGGTGGCACTGCCAGGCTCTCCATGCCCTGCTCCATCCTCTCCCAACTTTCTACCCTCTGGAATATCTCCTGGGAGATCCACTCTGGATCTGTTAGGGAAGGAATTCCCCTGCAAACTTCATCCTCTCTGTCCAGCCTGCAAATCCCTGGATGCAGCCACTGCTGGGGCCGGGAATTCTCTGGCCATTGGAAAATTTCATCTCCTGCTGCATCAGGGATGCTCCTGCACGTCTGGAATAACTCAGAGATTCCCAGCTCCCATCCAGCACCACTGGGGTATCCAAACCCACCCCCAGCATTCCCAAAAATGCCATCACAGGGCTCAGCCTGCTTCTGGCTCGGCTCCATCCCTATGCACGCTCAAGGAATTCCTCCTTATTCCACAGGAAAGTCTCAAAGTTGGTGGCAAATCCCCCTAAAATTCCCCTCTGGAGCTTGGAAACATAGAGTGTTGTTCCCTGCTCCACAGGGGAAAACTTGGGATGTGCAGGCATGAAAGAGCCCTTGTGGTCCCCACGAGGCTGCTCCTTGTCATCCCTTCAACTCTGTGCGCACTTTTCCTGGGAGGGAAGCGAAATTCCTGCCCCGGGATTGGCGCCGCTGTGCCAGAACAGCAGTGACCTCTGTAACCACACAAGATTTAGTGGTTACTTGATTTCAGCTGTAATGAGGCTTTGGAAACCACCACCAGCCAAATGTTTTCTTCTCCTTTAACTCTTGGTGGATCGTGGGGGATAAAGAGCGGAGCAGGCACAGAAGAGCTGGCCGGGCAGGAACGGAGAATTCCCGGAGAATTTCCCGGTGTCTGAAGTGGGAGCACGGTGGTACCGGGGCAGGGAGGTGCTGAGTGAGAAGTTATTGGGAGAAATGAGGCCTGAACTCCTTCCACCAGGAGCTGGGATGGCTTGGAATGTTGAGGAGAATCTGAGATTCCTCCCTGCACTGAGATCCAGGGATTCACTGAGGGGTGATTTCCTCCTGCTCAGGCACATGGGAGAGGTCACCCAGCTCAGGCAGCGCCATCCCATAAAATCCTGGAGTGGTTTGGGTTGGGAAGGGACCCTAAAACCCTCCAGTTCCCACCCCAACACCTCCCACCACCCCAGGCTGCTCCAAGCCCTTGGACACTTGGACAGTTCCAGGGATGGAGCAGCCACAGCTCCTCTGGGAATTCCATCCCAGCCCCTCCCCACCCTCACAGGGGTGAGTTCCTTCCCAATATCCCACCTAATCCTAATCTCTGTCCATGTGAAGCCATTCCCTGGGTGCTGTCCCTCTATCCCTTGTCCCCAGCCCCTCTCCAGCTCTCCCTTCAGGCCCTGGAAGGTTCTCAGGATCTGACAGGAGAAGCTGTGCTCATCCTTTTGATTCCCACAGAATCACAAAACCAATTAGGCTGGAAAAACCCCTGAGATCATCAAATCCAACCTAAATTTCTGTACAAGCAGGGGATCCCTTTTCTGTAAAACTGGTCCTGGCTGGACTCTGCCACCAGGATCTGCCTCGAGCACCAAAGGCAGCCACAGACCCAGAAACCTCCTCACGGTGATAAAAAACAATTTAAAAAACCTGGGGTTTGCACTTTGCAATGAGTGTCCAAAGTTTTTCACTCCCCAGCAGAGCTGCAGGAGCTGGGTGGAGCTGGGGCTCCCCAGCAGGGCAGCAGAGTGGCAGTGTCCCCAGATGAGGGATGCCACCAGGCAGGGTCTGCGACCCAATTAGCTGGCAGCAGCTCTGTGCAGGTTTAATTTGCTGCATGACTGAGTCTGAGCTGTGTGAGGGCTCCGTGGGGCAGAGGGGTGGTGGAAATGGGGCTCCTCTCACAGTGCTGGGATCCACCAGGGACATCCCAGAGCTGAGCATCCCAAACCTGGGATCCCAGAGCAGCCCCTGGGGTGCAGGCAGTGAGAGCCTGCCAGGGGTGAACCCCAAGGCAGGGACTGCTGCTTCCCAAACTGTTGGGAAAGATAAGGATTGGACAGGAAGGTCTCACAGATATCTGTGTATAACAGAAATGTAGAATTGAATGTAGAATCTGAAGAAGGAATAGAAATAATAGCGAGTTTTGATACAGAAGAAAAAAATTGCTGAGCCAGTCTTACTGGATAACTAAGAAGGCAGAAGGCAAAATGAGTTGGAAGAGGTTTTTATCACTCAGAGCAAAAGATAAATCCACCTCAAACAAAAGATGTTTTTACCAAGCAAAAAGATTTTCGCAGACAAAAATGTCACGTTGCAAATAAAAAGAAAGATCTCAGAATTTTCCACCGCAAGAAGGCTGAAAAACAACTTCTAGCTTGAACTGTAACACACTAACATTTTGAGACTGGAAAATAGTAACATGAATATGGTAATGTGAGTTATGATGGGCGATAGGTAATAGTAAAAGTATTGATTGGTTGTCATGTTTTAAAATGCTCTGCAATTAAAAGTATTTAATGCATTGTAACCAGAATTAGGGTGGCTTCAGACAAACCCACAGCTCTGGGCTGGGCTCTTGTCACCCACCACCCGTGAACTGCTGCATCATCTGAATACAACAAACAGCATTTTAAAAAGTCAATCTCAAACCCCCATTCCTCATCTCAGCTCTTACACCAAACCCCAGCTCAGGCTGGAAAATCAAACCGAGGGAGGGCTGAGCTTTCATCGGGAGCCTGGCCCGGGGAAGGTGAAGAATTCCCATCAAATTCACCTGGTGGGCATTTCGTGCCCAACCTGCAGCAAACTGTGGCTGAGCAGGGGCAGCTTCCAAAGCCTTGCAGGGATTCACTGCATTTTTCCAAGCGCCCCATCCCTTTGTTGGCCTGCTGGTGAACCAACCCAGCCTGATCCTCCCGTTTTTTGTGACAGCCATGACCTTTTCTATCCTGATTCCCATCTAACTCCAACCATTTTGGCAGCTCGGAGCTGTTTGCTGTAACGATAATCCTGAGTTTATAACCTCGTGTGCTGCCCCAGCTTTTATTTAAATAGATAAAGCCAGATTCTCACCTGCACTAAGTTGGAGGGAAGTCAATTTATGCCATCAAAAGAGCTGGCCCCAAGTTTTAACTCCATCAAACGCCTCTTTGATCTCCTTTTGGAGGAAAGGGAAAATAAAATCACTTTGTAACTGCGGGGGGTGGTGCCCCACGTTTTATCTCCTGCCTCTAAACCTTCCTGAGTGGAATTGTGCTGGTATTAATTCTAGTGATTCCCAGCATGGATTCTGGAGCTCAGGATGGCCAGGGGATCACACCTTCAGCTCTTCCTGCAGGACAAAGCTCCTGCTGAGCTCCCAGGGCGAGAGGAGAGGGCTCCTGCCCGCTGCAGGGGTTTGGCAGGAATTGATCCCTCAATTTTGGCACTGCAAGGACGGGCTCTTATCTAATCCCATCTCAGGTCAAGCCAGAACCTGACCCTGCCCCTTGTTCTTGTACCAGGAAGATCCCTCTGCTCAGCCCTGTGGTGGCTCCAAACAAAGCTCCTCTGTTGGACACCCAGCACGTTCTGCTCCTCCTCCTCCTCCTCCTCCTCCTCGCCTTCCTCCCCACTCCCTCCGTGACCTCCCATGTTCCCTCTCGTGATCCCTGTCCCATCCCATGGAGCAGCCCCTCAGCCCAGTTGTCCTGCCCACCTTCCCAGTGGGATTTCTCTGGGATGTGCCATTTGGCTTGCAGAGGAATGTGGGGATATTTCCAGAAAGCTCTTCATGCCTGCCCAGCACCATTAAGAGGCATTTTCCCAGTTCAGTTCCTGGGTTTCCTGCATTTCCTGAGCTGCTGGGAGGGTCTGCAAGCCCAAAGTAGGTCACTGTGCCAAGCTGGCACTGCTGTCCTGGTGACCAGTGTGCCACCTGCAGCCCAGCATCCCCAGCCCCCACCAGCCCAGGCTGGATCCAGAATCCTGGGAAGTGATGGGTGCATTGTCTCCTCAACAAACCAGCGCTGCTGGAGCTGCAGGAATCCCCAAGCTGGGCTTTGAGGGAGGAATTTAATCAGGTTGGGTCTCCCTTATCCTCAGGCCAGCTGAGAGGGACATCAAGCAGACAGCCAGCATGTCCAGAAGGGAAAGGTTGTCCTTCCCCCTGCTCACTGGAGCTCTGCAGAGCACTGGAGCATGAGAATTTATAATCTTTCCCAGCTATTGCTTCTGGGCTTTTCCTGAGGCTCTTCCTCCTCCCTCCCTGCAGCTCCAGCCCATCCTGACTCACCTGCCACGGCACAAGGCCCCAGCCAGCCCAGACAGGGGTTGTGCAACGAGCTTTTGGAAAGTCTGAAAGGTTAAACCATCCTCATGAACAGAAGGAAGGTTATAAAAGTTGTGGTTCCAACTCTCCGCCTCTCCCCGCGCGCCTCGGAGTCGTTTTCTTTATGGCAAAGCAAAACAGAGCTTTTAACTCAGGTCTGTGCTGAGACCCCTGAACACTGGGAAGAGGGCACTGGGTCCTCTGCTGCTTTTAGAGAGCTAATTAATTTTAACTAACTTTGCCACGAGCCCAGCTTTGCCTTTGTCTGGGCAGAGCAGGGCTGGAGCCGCCCGTGGTGTGCGAGAGCATGGCCAGACCTCACCTGAGGAGCTGTGACCCCCAGGGACAGCCCCAGTGCATGAGGTAACCGGGCTGGGAGACACTGTCTGTGCAGCAGCAATCCCCACAGAAGCCCCTGCCTTGTGAAGTTGTCAAACTGTAAAGTTAATGAGGTAGAAACGAGAGCCCGGCGCAGGCGTCTGAGCGCTGGAATTGCTCCCCCGACGGGTTCCCCTGCTCTGAGTGCAGCCCCTGCCAATGGAGTGGCTGAGGGTCCCCCTTGGAGCCCGGCCAAGTGGCCACTGCTGCTGCAGGGAGCTGCTTCTGCAGCTTCATAAACACGGCGGGAGGAGCGTGTGGCTCCTTGGAGCGAGACAGGCAGGAAAAGCAGACAGACATTACACTGCTGCTGTCCCGGGCAGGAAACACCAAAGCACGGCAGGAACGCCCTCACTGACAGCCCTGCACAGGGCTGGGACAGAGCTGGGGGGCTCCTGGGGCCTGGGGACACTGGGGGGCACTGGGGGACACTGGGGTACAGGTCTGCATGGGAAAGGTTGGATGGTTTTATGCTGAGTAGTGGTGGTGTGGGACAGATCAAGAGTGTCCCAGGAGCTAGGGGACACAGGTCTGGATGGCAAATGGAGAGTTTTATGCTGAGCAGTGGTGGTGTGGGACAGATCAAGAGTGTCCCAGGAGCTTGGGGACACTGGGGAGATGAGGACACAGGTCTGGATGGGAAAGGTTGGAGAATTTTGTGCTGAGCAGGGGCAGGGGCATTCCAGGACCTTGGGGATGCAACAGGGCACAGATCTGGATGAAAAAGGTTGGATGGTTTTATGCTGAGCAGTGGTGGTGTGGGACAGAGCTGGGATATCCCAGGAGCCTGGGGACACTGGGGGACACAGGGGGACACAGGAACACAGGTCTGGATGGGAAAGGTTGGAGGGTTTTATATTGAGCAGTTGGTGGTGTGGGACAGAGCTGGGATATCCCAGGAGCCTGGAGACACAGGGGGACACTGGGGGACACAGGTCTGGATGGGAAATGTTGGAGGAGGTTGTGCCCTGAGCAGAACTGGTGTGGGACAGATCAAAGGTGTCCCAGGAGCTTGGGGCTGCAACAGGGCACAGATCTGGATGGAAAAGGTTGGAGGGTTTTATATTGAGCAGTTGGTGGTGTGGGACAGAGCTGGGATGTCCCAGGAGCTTGGGGACACTGGGGGACACAGGGACACAGGTCTGGATGGGAAATATTGGAGAATTTTATGTTGAGCAGTGATGGGGTGGGACAGAGCAGAGTGTCCCAGGAGCCTGGGGTTTGAACAGGCACAGATCTGGATGGAAATATTGGGAGATTTTTGTGCTTTGCCTCTGAAAAAGGAGCCTGGGTGGATGGGTTTGGTCAGAGCTGTGGGGGGACAGCCCTGTGCTCCATCCCTGCTCCTCCACCACCCCAATGTTCCCCTTTCTCTGAGAGAGGAACCAGCATGAAAAGAGGGCAGGGCTGGAGCCTTCCACCTCCCTGCACACCTTCCTCCTCCTCCTCTTTCATTTCTCCACAGAATCAGGGATTCCCACACTTTCCTTCCAAGTGATTTCTTCAGCTTTCATCACTCCCAGGGACTCCACACTTCCCTGCCTCCCTGTCCCACGGCTGTTGGTGTTCTCCCCTCCAGGGACAGACATTTCCCCTGCCTTCCCTTCTCTCCACACCCTTCAGCACCCCTTTACCTTCCCCAGCACAAACCAGGGGTTCCCTTTATTCCATCTGTCCCCCAAATCTTGTTTTCATCCCACTTGGTTTGTAGGAATTCCTAAGCAGCAGGAACTCAGGAGAGGGATTTCAGCAGGAGCCAGGCTGCAAAGTCCCATCAATCCAGCCTCATTCCAGCATTTTCTTGTCACCTGCAGGGATTTGAAAGTGGATGTGGCCCTTGGGGACACGGTTTAGGGGGAGAACATTTGGAATCAGTGATCTCTTCCAACCCAAATTCCACAATTCCAGGACTGTTTTCAGCAAGCCCTGCCAGGCACTGGTGGAGCTCCTTCCCACCATCCCAGACACGGCTCTGGATGCTCATCCCGCCTCTGCCTCCCCTCAGAGGGCACAGAAACACCTGGATTTTATCCAGGAATATCATCCCAGAGTCTCCACCCTGCAGGGCAACGCTCCTTGGGAAGGTGGGAACTGCTCCTGCTGTGCAAATCCTGCCTTCCTGAGCTCCCATCCCAGCCCTGGAATTTAGGATTGGGTTTAGGATTTTTAAACACATCTTAAAAGCTGCAAGGAGCCAAAGCTGGAAAAACAGCTTTCTTCCTCTTCCAGCACCCCAGGCTTGTTTCTGCTGCACCCAAACCCCGAGCTGATGCCATATTCCCAATTTCACACCCCCAAACCCCTCCCTTCCCCAGTTAGGCCCAGTTTGCTGTGCCCCCAGCCTGGATTTCCCCTTCCACAAGGGCTGAGCCACCGGGAGAGCCGTGAGCAGCCTCCTGCAGATGTTGCTCACGGCGCTGTCACAGCTGGACATCCCATTAATAGCAGCAATATTTGGGTTGAGCCGTTTTAATTGAAACCACGGCTGGGATTTTTTAGGGGTTTCTTTTTCCCCCCCCCCCCTCCTCCTAACTCGTAGGCAAACGTGTTCCTGTCGTCCTTCCCAGGACAGTTATTGCTCAGAGACATCTGGTTTCCCAGTTCCAGCGGCGCAGACGGATTTCCACCGTGTAGTTCCTCGCCTGTTGACAGGGCAGAATTTTTTAATATGGGGTTACTATCATCCAGACTTCCTCCACCTCCTCATTTTGGTGATGGAAACCTCTAAACAGTCCCTCAGCTCCTCCATCTTCAAGCTGCTGGCCCCGGTTTATGAGCTCACAGACACGACACCTCCATGTCTGATTTCCCTCCTCCCTCCCCTTCGAGGTGAAATCCAAGCCCCAAATGTGAACTGGACCTGATTTTTTTAAATTTTATTTTATTTTATTTTTTGCAGGGTTTTTTAGCCCTTTTGTTGAGGTTTGTTCCATAGAAACCAGAGCAGCAGATTGGAACACTGAGGGAAAATCCTCCCAGTTCTTTAAGGGGGTTTCTGGAAGAGGGAGAGGGGATTTTATATGGACAGATAGAGAGGACAGAGGGAATGGATTTAAACTGACAGAGGGCAGGAAAGATGGGATTTTGGGAAGGAATTCCTGGCTGGGAAGGTGGCACAGATTCCCACAGCAACTGTGGCTGCTCCTGGATCCCTGGAAGTGTCCAAGGCCAGGCTGGACAGGGCTGGGAATGCGGAAGGTGTCCCTGCCATAGCACGGGTGGCACTGGATGGGATTTAAAATCCTTTCCAACCCGAATTATTTTGGGTTGTGTGATCCTGGAGCTGCTTCAGCATTTCCCTGTGACACCCACGGGAACAGCACCACAGGATGGAGCTGAGACCCAGAATGGTTTGGGTGGGAAGGGGACTCAAAGATCACCTTGATCCACCCCCAGGGGCTCCTTCCACCGTCCCAGGCTGCTCCAAGCCTGGCCTGGGACACCCCCAGGGATCCAGGGGCAGCCCCAGCTTCTCTGGGCACCCCATTCCCATCCCCTGAATCCTTGCACCACCCAGGAGGGGTTTAAGCCCAGCTCACAGAGCTGCACTTCCCCTGCAACAATCCCACCTGCTTGCCCAAGGTGTGAACTGGGCTCTCTATTTTCTTTTTAGGCTTTATTGCCCCCTCCTCCAAAAAAAGGCAAAACCCAGAAAAAAAAAAAAGTAGTTATTAGGTTTGGTAAAAACAAACTTTACCTTTCATTCCTGCTTTTATTGGTTACTGGAAAATAAGTTTTACAAACTATCTCTTGCAGAGGACTTGTTTGCAGCTAGTTTATATAGTAGCTTTTGTTCACATAAAAATTTAGAAAGCTCCTTTCCTCTTCTCCTTTTCCCCCCAGCCCCTGCAATCCATAAGGGAGGAATTACAGTGTGAAATATATCCAGCACTAGCAGGGCTGTGTTGTGAAGCTAAAATGAACACAGTAAATTCTGAGAAGGAATTTGTTTAACCTATAACCTTAAAGTAATAAGTGGAGTGCTAAATGTTTTGGCTCACACTGATATATTTTTATAACACTTGGCAAGGCAGCTCGGAGGCTGACAGGAAAACTGGAGTGCTGCAGGAACAGTTCCCTGCTTCTCCAGCTCCCAATCCCGCCTGGGCACCCACCCCAAAATCCCGCGTGGGCAGCGCGTGGGGCAGGGCTGGGGGTTCAGGATGGGTGGGTGCACCCGGGGCTGCAGGCTGCACCGGCTGAGTTAGTGCTCTGAGCTGAGTCAGGAGGGGTTTGGGGCTGTGAGGGACCTGGGCACCAGCAGTGACCCCGCGGGCCCCGCCGGGAGCAGTAATTCCCCTTTTCCCGTTCTCCCGCGGATTCGGGGCGCTGCAGGGCAGGGGCCTGGCTTTCCTTAGTAACACCCCCTGACACGGATCCAATATCCCAGCCCTGGCTGTGCCACTGCCGGGATCAGGAGCTGCCCTGGGATCCGTCCTGCTGCCAGCCCAGCCCAGGGAAAACCCGGGATCCCTCCGGGAAAACTGGGATGAGCTGCTCTGAAAGCGCTGGGAAGGGTCAGCAGGGCTGGGATGGGATGGGATAATGGGATAATGGGATAATGGGATGGGATAATGGGATAGATGGGATGGGATGGATCCTGCTCCACATCCCAGTCCTGCTCCCCATGCTGGTCCTACCCCTCACCCCAGTCCTGCTTCATATCCTGGCTTTCCTGCTCCCCATCCCATCCCATCCCACCCCATCCCATCCCATCCCATCCCATCCCATCCCATCCCATCCCATCCCATCCCATCCCATCCCATCCCATCCCATCCCATCCCATCCCATCCCATCCCATCCCATTATCCCATCCCAGGCTCCAGGGCTCTCTCTCCTGGAGTCACTGGGGTGCTTTGCCTGCAAACCCACCCAGCTTAAAGCAAACCCTTATTTATTTCTTCCCAAACAACCTCACTCTTGTTGCATCCCAGCCTGAGGTGATGTTTTTCCTGGGAAGAGCCCAAGAGCTGGGCTGCAGGGCCCTGCTGAAGGTGCACAGCTGGCAGGGAGCTGTGGGGGAAGGAGGGGCTGCACCCCAAACCCCATTCCTGGGGCTCTGTAGGGTGGGAAACATGGGAAACACACCAGGACCGAGGGCAGGCTGGGTGCTGAGCAGGGCTTTGGGGAAGGGAGGGTATCCTCATGGGATCTCATCCAGCCAGGGTGCTCTTGGTGATTAGGAATCCCCAATATTCTGTGTTTAAAATAGGGAAACTGAGTCACAGCACTTTTTAGTGACTCTCTCCTTGTTGTAAGCTCAGGGCAGGTCAGGACAACGTGAGGAGCTTGACCCATCCCTGTCACCCTCCAAAGCTCCTGGGACACCAGGCAGGATCCATCCATGACCCCTGTGGGTCCCTTCCAGCTCAGGACATTCCAGGATCTTCTGAACTGAGGCATTTTCCCCCCCAGAAAACCAGGGAGCAGCGACAGCAGGAATGTGTCACCCCCCTCCTCCTCCTCACTCCTCTCTTTAATTTTTTTCCATTTTAATTTGGCATTATTAACCTCGAGAGGGGGAGAAGGGGGTAGAAATAACCTCCCTCCCCTTTCCCTGCCTCCCCTCCCAGATCATTTCCCCTGGATTAATATTTGCTAGCTCGTTTGCACAGTAGCCTGTGGATTTTCAGCCCCGTGGCAGGAGCGATGTTGACTCGCCGAGAAATTGCAGGGGCTTTGCCCTGGCACAAAGCAAACAGTGTGTGCTGTAATCAGACTCAACACCTCGGCAAGGAGTGAAAAGAGATATTATGTGGCTCTAATTTCCACGTGGGATTAGGTGTTTGTCTTGTAAAGCGTTCAGGTGGGGGAACAAGGGGGGATTTGGGGTTAAACACAGCCCCAAAGAGATGGGGCTCCAGGAGCTGGGAATTGGCACAGGGATCTGGATGTGGCACTGGGAGCTGAATGTGGCACTGGGATCTGAATGTGGTACTGGGACCTGAATGTGGCACTGGGATCTGGATGTGGCACTAGGATCTGAATGTGGCACTGGGATCTGGCACTGGGATCTGG
>WBND01000201.1:516494-530170 GCA_013398595.1 Tychaedon coryphoeus | reverse complement strand
CATTTTCCAATATCCAATTTAATTTCTCAGCAAACCTACAGTTTGTTTGTAAAGGCAAATATGTTTTTTTTTTCACATTCATCAATCAGTGGAATCCTTCCCATTGATTCTTTTGTCTCTCAGTGCTGGTTTTATCCACCAGCACACCCACAGCTTGACAAATTCTGTCATTCCTGTCCTCAAACCCTTCCAGGGATGGAAATCCTGTTATTCCTCTCTTTCCAAGGGAGAAGCAGCAGGAATTGAATTCAGAGAAGTTGGTGGGAATATCAGGTTCACACCTTTGGTTTGCTGTGCTCAGCTGTGCCTGTGCCACCTGTTCCATGTGGGACATTCCCTAAAAAAAACCAGAAAATCTGGGATCCAGCTGATCCTTCCTGCACCACAGACCTTGATCCATCAGCAGGGAGGGAGATGGGGAAGGTCTGGAGTCCTGAGGGAGTTTTAGACCCCCCAGCTGAAGTTGGTTTCATTGATTCCTTGGATTTAGGTTCTTCCAGCCCTGCCCTATAATCCTTAAATGATTTTATTTTTAGATTTCACCTTGGGAAGCTCCTTCCTCTCCCACGAGCTGGGGTCTAAATTTGTCTCAGGATGCCCTGGTGAGGGTTTGGCTTTCACAGAGATGGTGAAACCACTTTTCCTGTGGGTAGCAGAGGTGGGAAGTGCACAGACTGGGATTTTCTCTGCAAGCGTTCCTTATTTACAGCAGGAGCAAGATGAAAATCTGGAATTTAGCTGGGAATTTTGGGTGGGGTTTTTGCTCGTCTTTTGTACAGAAAGGTCTTTAAATTGACTCTAAATTTATAATAATTCCCCACCCTTCCCTCTGGAGCTGGGATCAATAGGGAATTTTGCAGACATAGCTTGAGTCACCAAGCTTTTGCACAGCTTCCCGTGCTATTGGCCTGTCTGTACCATTTTTTTCAGAATTAATTTTGGGCTGAAAAAGTCTCAAAGAAGTGCTTTGTTCCTCCTTGACACTCACTCCAGGGAAAAAAGAAAAAAAAAAAAAAAAGGAAAAAAGGGAAAAAAAAAAAAAAGCCCGTGGAAAATCTGACATCTGCATTGTAGAGAAAAATCAATAGATAGGGAGGAATATAATTATCCCCCACTCCTGAAGGAATTTTTCAGATATTTTTTGGAACAGTGACTCATATGGGCTTAGGGCTTGAATGACATTTTAATTATTCTGGGTTTTTTTTTTTTCTTTTTTTTTTTTTTCTTTGAATCACCCAAGTAGAGCAGCCTGGAAGGGGCACAGTTGGGTGCAGCATCAGGGGAAGATGAAAGGGCAGGATTTGGGGTTGGAGCTGAGCTCTTCCCTCCCTTCAGGTGGGGGCTGCATCCCCCTGGATCCCTGATGGATCCCCCTGGATCCCTGAATTTCATTTGTTGGCATCTTGTAAATACAGGAATGCTCCCTCTGCTTTGGGAATGTTTTATTCCATATTCCAGAGCAGGGCTGGTGGTGGGGGCAAAGTGATTATTGCACCCAGGAATTTTATTATCCACCATTAAAGTAAATCTAAAATTTATTTTAAAAAATCCTAAATGTAATTTTTTCTGGGAGAAACTGGATTTAAATCCTTTTAAATCTGGATTTAATTCCCTTTAATTTGAGGAGTTTGGGGTTTCCCAAGTCCAGGCAGGTGCTGCATCTCCACCCTGCCCCGAGCTCCTCGGCCGTGCCCTGCAGGGAGCAAACCTGGCAGGGGAGAAGGAATTGAGCCCATATTTCATTCTGCAGCTTAATTCAATCCAGGGGGCAACATTTTCTACTCCTCCTGCTGTAAATTCCTGTGACAAGGACCTCAAGTTCCCCCTTCCCAGGCTCATTATCCCGAGTGCCCTGTCCCTGCAGCCACCAGCCCAGCAGTGGGAATTTAATAGAATTTAATAGAATTTAATAATCCTGGCTTCAGAGCGAGGCCACAGAGGTGAAAGGGCCTCTGCTGGTTCACTTGGCCACCTGGTTGCTTGCCCTGAGCTCAGATTTAATTTGTATTCCTGAAAACTTCCCCATTTCCAGGAGTCTCCTGGATGTGCAGCCTGCTGCTCAGAGATCTTTTCCAGCCTCAGCATTTCCAGGATTTTGTGATTCCTCCTCCTTTCCTGCCTCTCCTCAGCAGAGCTGGAGCCTCAGAGCACAGAGGTTTTCTGTGCACGTTTTGCTCTTGTTCCTTGGTCCAAATTCCTGGGGAAAAATGGAAAACTCAAGTGCCAGTGTGGGAGTGAAGTGGCCTCGAAGACAGCTCAGGGTAAAGCTGACTTGAAACCCCTCAGTGATGAGAGTGGGAGTTTTTTATGCTGCAGAGCATCTCTGATGTGAAGACTTTCCTGTCTGAAAGCTTTCTAGTAAACACAAAAAAAAGGATGAGCTGCCTGAGTGAGTCATTGCAGGGAAAATCAGGATTTTCAGAGCGTTGCTTTTCCCCCCCATCCTCGTTTTAATTGGAGTTTTAATTATCCCTGCTGAATAACAGAGCTTGATAACAGCCTGGGGAAGGGAGGAGGGAAGGTCATCAAGATAACTGTCCTGTTTTAATATTCCAGCATTCCTGCACAGAGCTTCCTCAGTGTGTCCTGGCCCTGCCAGGCTGGAGCTGCAGCACATCCTGGCAGATGCTATCACCAGATCCTGTAATTTTAGAAAAGCTTGGAGGGCAGCACAGGCTGGGGAGGGGAGGATGGAGGGGCTGGTGACAGTGAGGATGTCCTGTCCCAGCTGCAGAGGGATGGATGGGATGTGCTGAGTAAATCCCTGGAGATAAAACTGCTCTGCCATCCCAGAAATCCTGCATTTTGCATCCCTTTTCTGCCAGGCAGGAGTTCATAAACTCTGCTCTGCCTTGTGCTCTCAGCTGTCAGACAGACAGACAGACAGACAGACAGCCCTGGGAACTGGATATTCCTGGATATTTCTGAGGTCTTGGCAGGCTTGGAGGGTCTTTAATTGCAATTTTGAATTTCTTTTGAGCTCCAAACGTGTTAATTTTTTTTTAATGCTGCAAGTGAAGATTTGTTTCAGTGTGAGCAGGGAGGTTGGAGCAGAGGAGCCACTGTGGTCTCTTCCACCCTGTTCCAGTTCTGGGCATTGAGATGGAATTCATAAAAGCTGGGATCTCTTCTTCTGAGCTCAGATTTTAGCACTGAAGTCACTGATCCCTTCTACTGCCAATGGAAGGAATGCTCAGGATGCTCCTGCTGGAGCAGCCACGGGACCTTCCCAAAACTCCCAGAAACTCCCAGAAATCCCCAGAAACTCCCCGGGTTTTTCTCCCGGGGCAGGCAGGACCATCACAATCAGGGCCATGGCAGAGTAGGCAAATACCCCCTAATTGTATGCAGATGACAGAGCTGCCCCAACCTTTTGACCAGTGAAGCTTTCCTCAATTTGGGATGTTGTGATCCTAATCAGGGACCTCTCCCGGACATCAAAGCCAGCCTTGATTGCTCGGCTTCCTGCTCCAGCCCATCCCTGCCCAGGTGTCTTTCCTGCTCTGGCCCACTGATTCCTTTCTGCTCTTCATCTCCGAGGCAAAGAAATTCAATCCCAATATTGCTGCCAGCCCTGGGATGGACCCAGTGATTTGGAAATGTCCCCTCTTGTTGTTGTGAAGTCCCAGGGCAGGGGGTGGCTGCTGGTCCAGCCTCTGAGCTGGGCTGGGGCAGAGCTGTCAGCAGTGCAGCCAGCTGTGTTTGGGGCTGGCAGCTTCCTTCCCCTGCCCCTCTTTTGTTTCCCTAATTATTTTAATTGCATCTCTGTGTCCCCATCCCTGCTCTGTGTCCCCATCCCAGCTCCATGGCACTGCTCCCTTTTCCCCAGGCAGCAGAGATGGGAAACAGTTCGATTTTTTGGGTAAAAATTGTGAATTTTGCTGGGTTTTGTCTGTTATCCCAGGGACAGAGCCTGGTTTTTCTCATTGCTGCTTCCCAGGGATGCTGGAAGCGATGCCAGGAGCTGCTCTGACCTGAGCAAAGGCTCAGGTGTGGCTGAGGCTTCTTCCTGGAAGGAGAATTTGGCATTTTCCACCAGGATTTATGTCAGATTGTCACTCACCAGGCAGGGGAATGAGTCAGATCCATTGTGTTCCCTTGGGAACAACTGGACCCTGCCGTGGGTCTCATTCAACCACAGAATTTGGCACCTTGAGGCACAAAACAAAGTAAAATAAAATATTTGTGACCGTATTTTTGCCCTTTTTTCCCCCCAGGGGCTGATTAAAATCCGAGGAGATCGCTGCTGGAGGGAGTTAACTTGCATGGATTATCACTACGAGGTGAGTGATGTGCACACAAAACCTCCTTCCTCCTGTCTGCTTTTCTTGTGTAAAATCGTTTCCCCAGCCTCTGCTCTCATGCCAGGCAGCTCTCCATGTTTTCCCTCTTTATCCCAGCCCCTGGCAGGCAGGCCATGTGCCTGTGCCAGCTGGGTGATGCTGTTTTTCCCAATCACAGTCCTAAAAAACCAATTTCTGTCCTTCCCTCCCCTGCCCACCGTGGATCCAGGAGCAAAGCTGAGCCTCACTGAGAGCTTGCACTGTAAAGCTGCTGCAAAAAGGAGTTTTTTGTGGTGTTGTTGCTGCTTACATCCCCCAAAAATTGGTCATTTGACAGCCCCAGGGCATCCCTGTGCTCCCCAGCATGCAGAGCAGATCCTCAGCAGTTCAGAGCTCTGTGGGTTTATCTTTTTGACATCTGTTGCAGTGATTATGTTGCATTTTGATTATAGATTTGGGGTGGTTTGTTGGCTCTGGGTTCATCTCCTCTCTGGTTGCAGAGGCAAACTCGGCTCCACTGCTCACCTTCATTTTTGCATTTGAGTTTTATATTAATGGTGGTAAAAAGGAAAAGGCTGCATCCATTATTCCCAGGGGAATGTTCTGGGTTGGTGAAGGAATTCCCTTCCTTGGACTGAGCTCACAGGGTGTTAGAATGGCTCTGCTCTGGAATCCATGGCCATCAAATATTTGGGAATACAAGTCTGAGGAGGAGGAGCTGGGAAAGGGGCTCACCTGGAGAAAAGGGGGAGCAGGGGAATTTCTGCCTCTGCACAACTCCCTGACAGGAGGGGACAGCCAGGGGGGATTTGGGATCTGCTCCCAAAGGGAACAGGGACAGGAGGAGAGGGAGCAGCCTCAAACTGCTCCAGGGGAGGGTTAGATTGGATATTTAGGAAAACCCCTTCCCTAAAGGGTGGCCAGGCATTGGGAGGGCTGCCCAGGGCAGTCCCCATCCCTGGAGGTGACCCAAAACCAGTGGATGTGGCACTTTTGGACATGGTGATGAACACACTCGGTGTTGGTGCTGCTGATGATCTTAAAGGGCTTTTCCAGCTTTAACAACTCCCTGCCTTTATGCAACAAGGTTTTGCAGGTCCAAAAAGCTCTGTTTGCCTTCTCAGCTTTAAATCTCCTTTTCTGTGTCACTCTCATTGACTTTCTCTGGTGTTTCCCCCCTCGGTGTGGGGCTCAGCCTTTCCCAAAGCTCCCTTGGCTCTTGCACAACACCAAGGATCCAACTTCATCCCGAGGAAACCTTGGAATGAAAAGCCCCTTCAGTGCTGTCGTTCCTAATCCTGAACATGGGGGTGGCTGCAGTAAATTTTCAATTTTCCAGGCACCTGGCAGCACTCGGGGAAAATCCAGCTCCGAGCCAGCTCTGCTGCTGACCCCAGCCCACAACAATCAGCCCCAATAATCCCAGCTCTCCCAAATCAATCCCAGCATCAGTCCTGGAGCCCAGAGGGATAATTGAGACCATTCCTGTCAGATCCACAAGGCAGGATCCCCAGCCTGTGCAAGTAATTGGCACAGGGGCAGGGGGCAGATCTCGTTATCAATATCAATTATTTTAATCCCCACAAAAAAAGAGCCTGCGAGAGAAGGAAAAGGAAAGAGGCCAAACTTTGTCCACCAGCAATAATGGAACAAAAATCCCAAAAGGTTGGGATTCACCTGCTGGTTTCAGGCAGAGGGAGGGAGAAAAGGGGGCTGAGGGAGGGAGGGAGGGAATCTGCTCGTAATTAGGATGATAAAAGTGGGGATTGGAGCAGGTCAGGGATGGATTTGGGCCAGATGGGTTGTGCTGGGATGTGTGTTGGCCACCCCAACTCTCCTGCATCCAAGATCTACATGGGCTCCTGTGCCAAGAGAATTAATGGAAACACATGGCCTCCATCCCTGCCTGCACTATTTATTTGTAGTAGGCTCGTGAAAAAGAACATTTCCACTTTTGTCAGGAGTGGTGGATGGAACAGGCCGGTGGTGTTATGGTTAAATGGGTGATTTTCCCTTCCTCTTTCCTTTCTGCTGTGCAGGGCCTTCATCCCAGCCTTGCTGGGGCTCTCTGTGTGGTTTGGAGAGGGGAATGGCATGGTTGGCACAGGAGAGGGATTTTCCTACCAGCCTGACCCTCCTGGAGGAGGAGATGGGCTCCAGGAAATGGGGGAGAGAATTCAGGCTCTGCTGGAGGAGGAGAAGGCTTTGCTGCAGCACCAGGCACAGCTTTGGCTCTGGGAGCTGCCTGCAGCTGAGCTTTGGGGGGTTCATGGTGCCTGTGCAGCCCCAGACTCCAATCCCAGCTTGGCAAGACACCACCAGCAGGGGATTTCAGCTCCTCTCTGGATTTCTGTGCTCTCCAGGCCAGGGGCTCCAAGGTGAGCCTGTGGTTTGCACCTGCAGTGTCATCCCAACCCCTGAGATGTGCTGGGGCTTCGTGTGTCCCCCTCACCCTGTCCCCATGGACACACCTGGCTGGCACCTGGCAGGAGGAGTCCTGGAATCTGCCATCTGTGGGTTTGTTTGTCCCTTTTTGGGGCTGCTGTTGTTTCACTGTGCTTAGAGGGCTCTTCGCCCTGCAGGAAATTGCAGGAAAAAGGAGTTTTCCCTCAGTGGGAGCTGCTCTGGCTCTCAGCTCTGTTTGGCATCAGGATTAT
Organism: Tychaedon coryphoeus; assembly: GCA_013398595.1. Lineage (NCBI taxonomy): Eukaryota > Metazoa > Chordata > Aves > Passeriformes > Muscicapidae > Tychaedon > Tychaedon coryphoeus. The sequence continues at coordinate 523,230 of WBND01000201.1, read as the reverse complement.
TCAGATTTATCTGCTGTGGACACCAGGCTTGACAAATCCATGAGCAGGGATTGCAGGCTGGGGCTGGAATTCTGCTTCCAGAATGGATCCCACCCTGCTGGGACATCCCAGCTGCCAGGGGAGGCAGAGGCAGCCCCAGATCCCTGCCTGTGCAGGGGGGGACGAGGCTGAGCGTGTCCCCCTGTCCCTGCCTGCTCCAGAGGGGTCAATCCCAGAGCCCAGCAGCTCCATCCCCTCTGGGAAAGTCTGCCTGGGGAGGATTTGAGCCACTCCAGGCTATTTGTGGACATCACCCAGGTGGGCTGGAGCAGCTTTCCAAGCCCTCTGAGCCTGGATGGGGATGGGGATGGGGATGGGGATGGGGGAGCACCTCCTTCTCCCCAACATTCCCTTTTTCCAGGCTTTATCTGGGAGTTCAGCCTGCCTGGCAGAGGCACAACATCCAAACCTGCTCCAAACAAAGCAAATCCCCTCGGGCAAGAGCCAGGCTGGAAAATCCCACCAGCCCTGCAGCTCCCAAGCCTCTGCCCAGGTCTCCTGGCACAGGCAGGACAGGGACATTTCAGACCCCAGCCACTCCAGAAAAGCCTTTGGGTGCTGCTGGAGGTTTTGGCAGAGCAGCTCAGGTCATCAGAGGGGTTTTTTGGAAGGTCCTGCGTGGTCTCACCTCTCCTGCTCGGGTGGGATGCAATCCAGTGATGCATTTTTCCTGATGGCTGCCAAAGTGCTGCTGCTGCTGCTGCTTTTTAATTCCAGACAGATACCTTGGAAAATTCAGCCACCAACTGGTGGGAACAGCTGTGGGAGCAGCTGCTGGGGCAGGAGCCCTGCTGGGCACCGAATCCACTCCAGGGCTGCTGGACACAGCCTGGGGCACCTCACTGACCTGCCCGGCCAAGGGGGGACATGGAGGGGCTGGAGAGTGTCCAGGGAAGGGATTGGAGCACCAGGAGGGGCTGAGGGAGCTGGAAAGGGGCTCAGCCTGGAGAAAAGGGGGAGCACGGGGGATTTTTGGTTCTGCACAATTCCCTGACAGGAGGGGACAGCCGGGGGGGATTTGGGATCTGCTCCAGGGAACAGGGGCAGGAGGAGAGGGAATGACCTCAAACTGCTCCAGGGGAGGGTTAGATTGGATATTGGGGGAAATCATTCCCCTAAAAGGCTGTTCAGGCACTGGAAGGGCTGCCCAGGGCAGTCCCCATCCCTGGAGGTGACCCAAACCCACCTGCACGTGGCACTTTTGGGCATGGTTTAGTGGTGACCGTGGTGGTGATGCTGGGAATGGTTGGACTTGATTTCCTTAAAGGTCTTTTCCAACCTTAATTGATTTTCTGAGGCAAAGGGATGAAGGGAAAGCAAAACCAAACCCCACTCCTGGAGCAGCAAATCTGGCTCAGAGTTGGAAGTGAGATCCAGGATTTGCTTCCCTGCTCCAGAGTTCCCTGCAGGAGCTCGGGATGGGTTGGTCACCCCAAAAGTTTGGAGGATTTCACTGACCCAACCTCATTTTAGCCTCATTTGAGCTCCATAAGTGTCTCTGCTGCTGAAAAAAAAAAAAAAGCTTTGCTCTGTCCCCAGCACCCTGCACAGCCACAGAGGCCACTCCTGATGGGCACAAACTGTCCCTGGTTCCCCGGAGCTGTCAGGCAGGGCTCCAGCTCTGGGCTCCTGAGATGCTCTGCGAGGAGCACAATGGCTTTTGTGCCTAATGAGGCCCTGCTGACTGATAGCTGAGCTGATAAGGGCGATAAGGAAGCTCAAACTGCTCCTTAACTGCCTCTTCATTCCTTTTCTCCCTCCTCTCGCCTGGATTAGAGCTCGTTAAGCTTTTCATCCAGCTTTTTCCAAGCCATTATGAAAGAAAAAGTAAATAATATTTAGCAATCTGTTGGGATGAATCCGAAAATGAGCTGCTTTTATGAGCCCGGATGGCTCAGGGTGGGCTTTGTTCCAACAGTTTGCATGGCTGGAAGGGAAAATGTTCCTAGCAGGGAAGCAGGTGCTCAGATTTCGTGCTGAAAATTCTAAAGTTGCAAATTCAGACGAGGGAAGTGGTGCTGAATTAAACAGAAAACAGTAATTATTACAGGAAGTTACCATGCAAATAATTTTGGGGATCTTTTTGTTGGTAACATTAATCATTGTATTATAAAATTTGTATGGAGCATCCCAAGTTTACAGTCCTTGGACCTGTGCCAGGGCCTCAGCACCCTCACAGGGAAGGATTTTGTCCTAAATTTAATTAAATGCAGAATAATTTGTGTCTCTGCTCCTTCCTTCAGCAGGGTGGGAACTTGGAGGGTTTTGCTGATGGATTTTGCTGGTTCCAGCTCAGGGCTGTGTCTGAATCTGGCAGCCTTGACACAGAGATTTCCCAGATTTCCCCAAAAATCATTTGGGAGGATTGTGGAAGTCCAGGAGCCTGCAGGGCTTGGGGAGAGCTGGACACGTGGCTGTGAGCTCAGGGCACTTCCAAGAACTGCCCATGGGATTTGGAACCTGGAACGGGGACATTTCTCCACTGGAAGTTGTGTTTCCATGAAAACAGGAGGGAAATGAGCTGTGCTCCATCCCTGCCCTGTGGGACAGCTCTGGGGAGGAGCCAGAGCTGCTGTGGATGAGTTCTGGGTAAGGAGAGTGAGGAGGGAGCAAAGTTCTGCCCGTGGAGGGCTGTAAATTCAGTTTATTTTCACCTCCTGGTGCAAAACCAAACTGCTCTTTGAGTCAAGGTGAGTGATACCAAAGGAAGAACACACTGCTGCTCAGCTGCTTTATTTTTTGTCCTTCCCATTTGGTCAGAAGTTTTGAGAGCTGGCCTTTGCAAAAAAGCAAAATTGCAAAACCACTTGTCTTTATTCCCATATCTCCAAGGGCTGCTTCGTGGGGATTGGAAGCTGAAGATTTGGGGCTCTCTGCTGGGTTTTGGGGAGTTCTGTGAGGCTGGAGGAAGGGCTGAGCTGGCCTGGGATCAAGGGAATAATGAGATCCATCATAGGGTAAGTGCTTGGAGCAGTAATATTGGCAGATAAATGTCAGCAGGACATCAAAAGCTTGTTAGGCTGTATCTGGACTTTGTGTGGGGCTCTGCAAGAAGGGCTTGATCTCAGCTGAATCTTTTCAGATGAATTTTTCAGCTTTCCAGATGAATCCCAGGTCTCTGACACGGATTCAAGGGATCTTGGAGTGCAGTTTGCTGGAAAGGTTTGTTACTGCCAAGGCTGGATTGGCTCTGCTGCTCTGGAGGTGCCCATCACTTACAAAAAGAGCCAGCAGATGCTTTGAAAGTGGGATTTGGGCTTGGCTTGGAGGATCTGCCTTGCTGGGTTTGCACAGGTCAGGTTTGCTGGCAGAGATTCAGGGATATCACTTCCAGCTGAGCACTTCTGGGAAGGAGTCCTGGTTTGCAGGATTTGGGATCCTGGTTCCCCAGGATTTGGGATCCTGCTTTGCAGGGAAAGTTTCATGCATAAACCAGGGGGGGTTTAATGGGTAAACCAGGGAAGGATTCATGGATAAACCAGGGAAGGTTTCAGAGATAAACCAGGGAAGGATTCATGGATAAACCAGGGAAGGATCCATGGATAAACCAGGGAAAGTTCCATGGCTAAACCAGGGAGGGTTTCATGGATAAATCAGGGAAGGATCCATGGATAAACCAGGGAAGGATCCATGGATAAACCAGGGAAAGTTCCATGGCTGAACCAGGGAGGGTTTCATGGATATTTGCCCCCTGGGGAACGTTGTGGTGAGGCTTTGGGATCAGCAGCAGAGCTGTCAGTGCCACTGCACTGGGAATATTCCAGTCCCCTTCCCAGCAGTAACACAATTCCTCTTCCTGGATTCTTGGCTGTTTTTCTTAGGGATTTGTTTTAAGCCTGGTGAAAGCTTCCTGTACACCTATTGGGTTTCATCTCTTCCTCACACTCTCCCAGCTCCTTTACAGACCACCCAGGACCCTCCTCACTTCCCTTAAATATTCCCTTCTCCTCCCCCCTCCACTCATTTGGTCTTTTTTCAATCCTAATGGGATTGATCCTCTCTTCACCAGCTCTCCCTGCTCTGCCCCTTTTGTGGCTTTTTCTCCTCACTGGGCTCTTCCAGGGGCAGGAATTTTGGATCCCATCACATCCCTGTACCCCCAGGGCTGTGGGGAATCAGGAACCTGCAGGGCCCTGGAGCTTTGGCAGCTTGGATGGTAACACAGGCAAGGCTCTGGTAATTATTTAAATTATGGATTGATGAGCCTGTTAATGGGGTGTTTTGAGAAATGCTCAGAGAGAAGGAAGATGACAAATTTGGATGCTTTCTGGAAGACAGAAATGCGAGGGGGGAGTGGCACAAGAGCCTTTTCCAGTCTTTAGAAGTAACATGGAGTGGTTTGGGTTGGAAGGGACCTTGAAGCCCGTTCAGTTCCAAACCCTTCCACCATCCCAGGGTGCTTCAGTCTTGGGCACTTCCAGGGATCCAGAGGCTTCTCTGGGAATCTGGGATCTCCCCACCCTCTCAGAGGAGGATTTTTTCACCAGGTCTGCTTTCCCTCTTGCTTTAGGGAAGAAAAAGGCCCAGGGGATGTTGTTGGCAGCTCCTTGATTTCTACAAAGGTCTTTTGGTTCTCATCCTCCAGTTTGGGGCCTTTTGGCCTCCAGACCTTGCCCAGAGCCCTCATCCCAATTTATCCACCTCTGGATTCTGCCAATGGTCAGAACTAATCCCCATGGCCATGAGTAGAGTCGTTTCCTCTCATCCTTCCTGGCCCTTAGGAATAAATAATTAGGAATTAAATAATCTCTTTCCTGGTCTCCTCCTTAGCAGGTGCAGTTTAAGGAGAGTCGTTTTTCCCATCCATTCCCACCTTTCTCAGTGTTTGCTGGGAATTTTCCCTCATTCCAGGTCCCTTGCCTCAGTTCTGCATTCCCAGTGGTGGATGGGGGTGCACATCCCTCCTCCTCTTCCTCCTCCTCCTCTTCCAATCTCTTTCTGGGATTTTCTCCTGGGAATAAATGTAATGACCAATCCCAGTTCTCTGGGTCACATTCCTGGCACAGAATTCCTGCAGAATTTGTGGCTGCCCCATCCCTGGCTCCAAGGCCAGACTGGAAGGTGCTTGGAGCAGCTTGGGATAGAGGAAGGTGTTGGGGTTGGAACTGGATGAGTTNCATCCATTCCCACCTTTCTCAGTGTTTGTTGGGAATTTTCTCTCATTCCAGGATAGAGGAAGGTGTTGGGGTTGGAACTGGATGAGTTCAAGGCCCTTCCAACCCAAACCATTCCACAATTCCTCAATAATATTTTGTTGTCGTGCACCAAAGGTTTTAAGCTCAGCTGGAATTTTTATCCCCTCAGAATAAAACAGGGCAAGAATCCACCATGGGCAGAACCTTAGAAAACAGCAGAGCCCTTCCCTTTATTTGCACAGCTCCAATTTCCAGGTCATTTCTGCCATCTCCAGACAATTCCCTGTGGTTTTAGCCTCTCCATGTTGGACATGCATTGATTGGAAGTGCAGCTCAGAGGTTTTGTCACTTCAGTGATCAGGGGCTGAGCCAATTCCCAGGCACATTTCCCTCCTTCCCAGAGATCAGGAAGAATTCCATTTATTTTTTTCCACCTTCTGAGTGCTCACAGCAAACCCTGGAAACTCTGCAAAAAAAGAAGAATCCAGCCTTGGGGGGGTGCAGGAACGAGTTAATTTGAAATTTCTGCCATGGTGTTTTGCTCCAAAGTCGTGTGCGCCAAACTGACCTTTAATCTTGGAATATAAATCACTTTCCAGTCCTATTATTTCTAAAATCCTACAGGCTTGCAAAGGCACAAAAGAAGCCTTTGTCTCTTATTAATTTAATTTATAGGTTAAAGTTTCAAATCAGTGGCAAGCACAAGCTGATTTACTGGGCTCTGCAGGAATTGCTGTTCTGGGAAGAGCAGCGTTGCCTCCAGAGGGGGGTGTGCAATTAGGAGCTTCTGTAATTAGGTATAATGTCAGATGATTTGCTTCTCGTTTTTGGAATGCATTCTCCAGAAAAGCTGGGAGGGGAACTCAGGGTGGATTAGCTCCTTCAAGCCTAAAAACTCCCCAGATCAGTGAAATCCTGTGTGGAACCATCCCAGCATCTCCTGTGTGATGTCATTTGTGCTGCAACAGCAAACAGCCACTCTGGGGATAAAATTCCCATCAAGCAGGAGGGAGCCTTTTCCCACCAGTTTAAAACAGGACACCCTTTCCTGGGTGGTTGGATTTATTTTTTTTTTATTTGGAATTTTTAATTTTTAATTATTATTAAGCTATGACATCCCTGTGTGGAGTCAGATATGAGCCATTGGTTTCTCTTCCCAGCCTTAGGAATATTCCCATTTTCAGACCCATTTCTTCCACTTGCTGGGATTTCTAGTTAGGGAATTTTAGAACCAACTTTTCTCTTCTTGCCTCCAAATAGCTCAAGACAAAGAAATAAAAGTTTTTCTCATCCCTGCTTTTCCAAGCTCTCTCCAGAGACTTTTACCTCTTGACCAATTTACAGGGAAAATAAGGATTGGGACTTGCTGCCTGTGGTGGTTTGTAAAGATTTCTTTAAATTTTTACTGGTTGAGATTTGGGTTGGTTTTTTTTTTAATTTTTTTTTTTTTACAAAGTGCAAAGTAATTTTAACATTTATTTTAACACCAATGTTTTGATTTATATTTACAGTTAGAATAGTTATATTTCTTTTTTTAATATTTTTATGTGTTATAAGGAAAC
>WBND01000201.1:492347-506312 GCA_013398595.1 Tychaedon coryphoeus | reverse complement strand
TATTTTCTGACTGAGCTCTGGCTTTTGGGAATGCTGCTGGAGCAGGTCTGGATGTCTCTAGAGTTGGGATTTTCTTTTTTCACTGAGTCTCTTCCATTTTCCTGCATGGCACATTCAAGCTTGCAGTGCTGTTGCACACAGCTGTACATAGAATTAGAGAATTTATAGATGACAATTCACATTTTTAACCTGGAATTTCAAATTATCACCAGCAGATTCCAGACCTATTTAACTTCCACATTTAATTTGTGCTGCCAGGCCTGGGCTCTGCCCACGTGAGGTTTTCCTAAAAAACTCCCCCATTTTTCCAAAGGATCTGTGCTCCTCTAGAACTGGGGGGAAGCCTTAAAGCTCTGATCAGGGTTTTATTTTCTTACCTGCTTGAAGATTCCACAGGGTTTTAGGGAAAGAGGGAGAGGAAGGGCTGGGTTTGAGTCCTGGGGGATTTAAAACCCCAGAAATTTAAATCCAATGGGATAAATCTAATGGGGTAAATCAAATGGGATAAACCCAATGGGGTAAATCCAATTGGATACATTCAATGGGGTAAATTCAATGGGATAAATTCAATGGGGTAAATCCAATGGGACAAATCAATGGGGTAAGTTCAATGGGGTAAATGCAATGGGATAAATTGAATGGGGTAAATCCAGTGGGATAAATTCAATGGGGTAAATTCAACGGGGTAAATCCAATGGGGTAAATTGAATGGGGTAAATCCAGTGGGATAAATTCAATGGGGTAAATTCAACGGGGTAAATCCAATGGGATAAATTAATGGGGTAAATTCAATGGGATAAATTCAATGGGATAAATCCAGTGTGATAAACTGAAATCCAGTGGGGTAAATCCGATGGGGTAAATCAAAATTCAGTGGGATAAATTGAATGGGATAAATCCAGTGGGGTAAATCCAATGGGATAAATTTAATGGGATAGATCCAATGAGATAAATTCAATGGGGTAAATCAAATGAGGTAAATTCAATGGGGTAAATCCAATGGATAAATCCAATGGGAAACCATCCCCCCCAAACCTGGAGCAATCTGGGAGCTGCCCTCTCATCTGCTCCAGTGAGAATTTCCATTTCTTGCCCTCCTTCCCTTTTAATGCAGCAGAATCTGATTTCAGTGCCCAGCTAATTAAACTCCACCTCCTGACACTTGGGCTGGAGCAACTGCACTAAGTCAGGCTTAAATCCCCCAGCCAGGCCTGGCACTGCAGACATATTTCATAGGGCAGTAACGAGCCGAAATTCCAGGTATTCCTCTTCCCTGCAAACAAGCTGTTTACTCAAGGAAATTAAAGCCAGCACCGTGCATGCTGAGGGGGCTTTTATTTGGTTTTTTGTGCTTGAAAAACAAAACAAAACAAAAAAAAAAACCCACTCACGACCCTCCCGGGCCGTTAAAGTTTGTGCATGATTGATTTTGGGATTAAAAGAGCAAATTTTTTCTTTTTTAGTTTTTTTTTTTTTTTTTTTTTTTTTGGTCTTTGCCACGTTTCAAATCATCCAGGGAGACTTTTCCACCCCGGGAGCGGGGTGTGCATTATCCCAGATTTAATTGTGGGGCCTGGGTGTGTGCAAAGTGTTCCTGAAGGTAATTGGATGAGGGTCACTGGCTGCCCTGAGATATATGGGCACAGTAATCAGAGAATAATTTCAACCTGGGTTGGAGTTGCCAGTAAAAGTTGTAAAAGTTAATTTTATAGGGGCTGGGACAAAATATGAGCGAGAGCAGGTTCGGGGTTCTGGTGTATTTGCTTTGTCTGGTGACGTTTTTATGATGTTTTATTATTATTATTTGTGTTTTAAATGCAGTTTGGGGCAGAGGGGAGGGAGGCCTGAGCTGATTAGCGGCGTGTGCAGATGGCTCAGCCACAGGAGGAGGAATTCAGCACTGACAGGAGCTGCCCTGGGCACCACCAGAATTAACTTGTGGGGTGATTTATTTATTTTGACCGTATTTTCCTTCCCCTTGATCTCCAGCAAGGAGCAAAGCCCGTTCAGAGGGTATTTAATGAGTGGGTTTTTGTATTCCTGCGTGGATGGAATCTTCCAAACCACTGTGGGGACAGAGGCAGGGATGGAATCCCTGAGCTTGGAAAAGACCTCCAGGATCATCAGGGCTCAGGGAGTGGGACAATCCCATTTTTGGGGATTGCAGGGCCAGGAGTAGTCAGTTGGTTTGGAACTTCATCAGATTTATCACAGGAGGTGAATTGTGTGAGTCCTTCCTTCATCTGCCCCTAAAAATATCCCGCTGGGCATTTTCCATTGGTATTAATGGGTACTAACCCACTCTTATTGGGTATCAATTGCTTCCATTTATATTCTTATATAATTCTTTATATTTTTATTTCAGCTGAAATCAGAGAATCGTGGAATGATTTGGGCTGGGAGAGACTTTTAAACGCCAGATTTTTTTTGTTTGTTTGTTTGATTAAAGTGGGACACAACAGTATTTCTTGTAAATCCTCAGTGTGAGGACATTTCCCTTGGAGGAGAAGAGGAAATATTGATTATTCCCAGCACCAGCCTTTGCAGAGGTTCTTTTAAAAAATACTGGGCTTAATTATTCCAAGTAGGAAAAATATTTTCCCTATTAAAAACATCTGCATGCAGCTGAGATTGCTCTTATCAAGAGAAACCTTAATTGCTTCTGACTGACAAAGTGAATGTTTATTCAAATCTGCCTTTATGTTGATGATCTTGCTAATTAAGCCCTTTATTTTATTTAGACAATTATGTCTAAACAATTGGGGAGTTACAGTAGCTCTAATTGGGCTTTTATTTCTTTACCTGCTTGAAGATCCCACAGGGCTTTAGGGAAAGAGGGAGAGGAAGGGCTGGGCTTGAGCCCTGGAGGATTTAAAACCCCCAAACTGAACTTCCAGTTCCTGTTTCTGCCTGTGAAGGTTACAGGGAGAGGAAAAAGGTTGGGTTTATTAATGATTTAATTTTTTTTTTTGGTGATTCTGTGATTCCAAGCCAGCGATTCTGTGATTCAATCCTGATGATTCTGTGATTCTGTAATTCCATGAATTACATGGAATCCATGAATTTTATGAATTCTGTGATTCTCCAAGTTCTGTGAGTTCTGTGATTCCATGCTGGTGATTCTGAGATTCTGAGATTCTGTGATTCCATCCTGGTGATTCTGTGATTCTGAGATTCTGTGATTCTCTGAATTCTGTGAATTCTGTGATTCCATCCTCATGATTCTGAGATTCTGTGAATTCTGTAATTCCATCCTGGTGATTCTGAGATTCTGTGAATTCTGTAATTCCATCCTGGTGATTCTGAGATTCTGTGATTCTGAGATTCTGTGAATTCTGTGATTCTGTGAGTTCTGTGATTCCATCCTGGTGATTCTGTGAATTCTGTAATTCCATGATTTTGTGAATTCTGTGATTCTGTGATTCTGTGAATTCTGTGAATTCTGTGAGTTCTGTGATTCTGTGATTCTGAGATTCTGTGAATTCTGTGAATTCTGTGAGTTCTGTGATTCCATCCTGGTGATTCTGTGATTCTGAGATTCCATGATTTTGTGAATTCTGTGATTCTGTGATTCCATCCTGGTGATTCTGTGCTGTCCCACTGGGTTTGTTTCAAAGGGATGCACCACAGGGGCTGGAGGGGGAGAGGTGATGTTCAAATTGTGCTGCAGTGGCTGCTGCAGAGGTGGAGGCAGATTCTGGCTCAGGCAAGGCTGTGGGATTGGGGGAGATCCCATTCCCTTCTCCCTGGGTGATGCTCTCTGCTCAGATTCTCCACACACAATTCTACTCCAGCAATTCAACCTCTTGTATCCTGTGAGTAGTGCCAAGCTGAGGGGGAGCAGGAGAAACCTCCCTGCTTTGAAATCCCCACACATCCAGCCCATGGAAGGATGCTTCCTGGCAGCTTTGCTGTCAGATAAGTGGTGGGATTTTGGGGCAGAGTGGGATACATTTGCTCAGTTTTGGATGCCAGAGAAGGGAGAGCTCTGGATCTGTGCAGGAGGGATGCAGGGTGGGATTTGTAGGACCAAGAACCCCTTGGGGCAGTGGGAAGGACATGAGGGAATGTGCAGGAAGTCATCCTGATGGAGAGGAAATAGGATTTATCCCCTGTAGTGAGTCAGTGGTAATTTGTGATTGATGTTTTCTCCCAGAAATCATGGAGTGCTTTGGGTTGGAAGGGAATTGAAGAATCATCCAGTGCCACCCCTGCTATGGCAGGGACACCTTCCACCATCCCAGGGTGCTCCAAGCCCCATCCAGCCTGGCCTGGGACACTGCCAGGGATCCAGGGGCAGCCTCAGCTTCTCTGGGAATTCTGTGCCACCCTCCCAGCCAGGAATTCCTTCCCAATATCCCATTTATCCCTAACCTGCAGAGGTGTGGACAGGGCAGTGTCACCCACTGGACACAGCTCCTCAATCCCTGCTGAGGGCTGGGCACCCTCACTCCTCACTTTTATTTTATTTTTTTTATATGTATATTTCCACTCTCCCAACTAAACAATCTCCTATCCCCCCCATTGCTTGGAGCCATTGGGAAGCAGATTAAAAAGTTTTCATCAGCTCTTCCTAATAGAGGCAGATAAAGCAGGCTAATGGTCATGTGTTGAGTTATTGAAGGGAATTCAGGTAATACAAAATCACCTTTAACCCTCGGCTTCCTCAGACCTCCTGCCTCGCCATTGTTTGCCCGGGGTGTAAAAAACCAGAGTCCAGTTCATAAATTATTATGGAGTTCCAGTGCCCTTAATGCAGGACAGCTTTGGCAGTGTTTCATTTTGGGGTGGGAGCTCATTCTGGGCTGTGCACACCATAAAGCTCCAGTGCTCCCAGGATTAACCCTTCCCCTGCCAGCTGGAAGGGAATGATCAATATTTGTGCATCTCGGTTTTATTTGTGGGGAGTGATCTGTAAGGAATTCTCTTGCTTTTTGTGAGATCCTGGTAAAACACCAGGAAGATTTTGTTTAAAAAAGTTTAAAAATCATCCAAGTTGTCACTTTTTTGAATTCACTGTGATGATTTTTTAGGATTTCAGCCTAAAATTTACAGTTATTAGATATTAGAAAAAGGCATTTTGGTGCAATGTGACACAGAATCACTGTGGGGTGTTTTTTATTGTAGATTCCATGCCCTGGGCACCTCCCTCTCCACTGACCATGGCAACTTATCCTGAATTCCTTGCAGTAATTCCTCCTCCTCTCCAGCAGTTGCTGTTTTTCCATGTGAGCTGCGTTTTTAGGGTGAAACCGTGAGGGATGAAGTTCAGATAATCAGATATTCAGATATTTGGATATTCAGTTCAGACATTCCTGTTGGACAAAGCTAAGAGGAGTTCTCTGCCTTTGGCCTTGCTCTCCAGCAGCCCCTCACACCAGCATTCCCAATGCTCCTTGGCTTTTGGGAATGCTCCTATTCCCTTGGGTTTTGGGAATGCTCCTATTCCCTTGGGTTTTGGGAATGCTCCTGTTCTCTTATTTTTGGGAATAAATCATTGCTTAATGAGCTCTGCAGGGCCAGGATGGCATTCAGGAGATGGGAGATCTGCACTTCAGGCAGCTGAAGTGATCCCAGTTCTTAAATCTGATTAAAATCCCCCCTCTCCATGTTTCTGTGCACCGGCTCCTCCATCCAGGAGGAGTTGCTGCTGTAGAAGATGTGCTGTGAGGTCAGCCTGGCTCTGATGGAGCTGGAGCCTGCAGCCACAGCTGAGCTGGGTAAAACCTGTGTTCAGAGCCTGCAAACCAACATTTGCAGTCAGAGTCCAGCAGGGAACAGCCAGCAGTGGGATCCTACAGCGGGATCTGGCTGTAACAGAGTCAGGATGGCAAAGCTGGAAAGAAGAATAAACCAAAACCATTTATTTTCCCCTTGTTGAATGAGAGTCCTGGCTCTACCCAAAACAAAAGTTCTGCTGCAACTTCCTGGACCCCAAACCCAAACCCTGACCCCAAATCCAAACCATTTAACCCTTGGATGGGCAGGGGGGTGGCCTCATCCCTGCTGCTGCTCCCTGGATTCCTCGCGCTCGCTCGCTCCCGCCCTGGGTTTGAGTCTGGCTGCTCCGACTGCATTTAATAACCACTCCTTCAACACAGCGAGGTGCAGAAAGTAATTTGTCCCCTTGCCAAGGAGCAGGAAGAATGGGCATTTTGTTCCTGGTGATTTTACCTGGCTGGGCTGTGCAGGGAGAGCAGCACTTTGTGCTACCGTTGCCCCGCACGCTGTGTTGATTTATTGAAATTGGAGCCCGCGGGTGCAGTCCTGAGGTACCTCCTGACATGGAATTTCTAGGAGAAATATACAATTGGCTTGGTTATTATTTTTTCCCTCCTCCCCTCTGCTTGGGCGTCTTTCCAGCTTTTGCACTAAGGAACAAGATTTTAAATTAGCCTTGAATTTTAACACGGTGCAGCTCGGCCTTGCTATTCCCAGGGTTTTATTATGAAGCGTCTGACGTTGTGTCCTGGTTTCATCTCCATCACCTGCCCTGAAATGCAGAGATTCTTCTCTTTTCTTTATTTTTTACATTTTATTTTTATTTTATTCTATTTTATTTTTAGAGGGAAAGAGGCTGTGGGTCATTTCCCCAGTTTAAATGTCATCATTCCCATTCCCTGTGTGCCTGCAGAGAGGTTGTGGAATCTCCCTGGCTGGAGATATTCCAGAGCTGTCTGGGCACAATCCTGTGCTCTGGGATGACCCTGCTGGAGCAGGGAGGTGAGAGAAGATTCCCAATGTGGGCTCTTCCAGCCTGACCTCTGCAGGGATTCTGGGATTTTCCAGGTGTTCACATCCAGGCAGAAAATCATCTTAGGAGGGGAGTTCCCAATGGAGCCAAAAAAAGTGATGAGAAAACCACAGGGAAGGGATGGCTGGAGATGAGGTGCTATGTATCCATGTCCCAGATCTGTCAAAAGAGTTAATTCCCTGATAGCAGCTCCAGTTAATTCATTTCCTCTCAAGCAGTATTAAATAACAAGTAGAAATCCTTCTCTTAATTAATATCACCAGCATTTATCTATTTTTATCATGTTTACTTTCTGTGAGAACAGAAAAATTCAGAATTAGGATTTTATGCTGATGCTTCCAGAGGTTTTGTGCATCTCCTTATTGGACATTCAGGCTGCTTCTCCTCCTGTTTTGATTTATTTCCTGGGCAGATTTTAAGAAAAAAGCTCTCTCTGGATGAGAACTCTGCAAATCCAGAGGGGTAATGTTGAGGACAAGCCTGGAATCTCTTCCCCTTCATGAGGAATGGAGTTGGGATTTGAGCATCAAATGGAGCTGGGATTTGAGCATCAATTTGCCATGCGCTTCACCGTTAACGGGCTTCTGTTAATTATTATCCCTCATACTTATTAGCAGCACCTTTGATGGTCTTTTCAACTTTGATGAAGTTAAGGCACTTCCACAGGCTGATGTTTCTCTGTGGAAAACAAAGCTGCCCCCTTTTCACGTGTGGTAATTCAGGAAAAACACCGGGATGTTCCGCGAGCGGCCGTGTGCCGCCAGAAATATTGAATGGGCACGACCACATTTATCACCTTGGCGTGATGAGAGGCAAATTTTGGGAGCAGCAGCAGGGCCAGGAGCTGTGGCTGCTGCTGTGCAGAGCCCGTGGCAGCTCAGCCCAGCCCCTCCAAGCCCTCCCTGCTCCCTTCCCGGCGGATCCGCGGCGCGGAGCCGCCGTCCCTCTCGGGCGAGTAATGCTGTGCAGCTGGACTGACAGAATGTGATGGCTCATCAGTTTGCTTGATGACTTAATCTGGGGCTGATTAGCATCTTGGAGCCTGTCCAGGCGATCAGAAATGATGCAGGCTTCTGCTGTGGGTTGTTTCACGTCTGAGCAGCAGCAGGAGCTCGCCTTGCGCTGCCTGATCGCTCCCCACCAGGTTTGGGGCTGGGGAAGGGGCTGTGCCGAGGCCAGGCTCCTGTCAGGGAGCTGGGGTGGCCTGGCTTTGTGTCCCAAGCACGTGGCAGCCCACCAGGCAGGGATGTAGAGCATCCTGGAGCACGCAGAGCTCTGGTCTGGTTGACCGGGTGCTGATCAGCTTGGACTCGATGATGTTGGAGGGCTTTTCCAATTAATTAAATTAATTTGTGATAACTCCCAGCAGTGTGCTGTGTCCTTGGAGCAATGATAAATCTGTGGGAGCAATAAAAATCCTCTCCTTCCCCTAAAAATGAGTAAGGACAATCCCTGCTCCCCCTGGTGCTTTCAGATCATCACTGGGGACATTCTGCTGCAGGGGGAGTTTGGGAAGTGGGAGATGGGACAAAGGCCAGGATATGGGATGGTGTGGGAAGGCTGGGCTGTGCAAACAGCCAGCTCCTGCCCAGCAAGGGTTAAAGCTGGAGCAGGGAGTGCTGGAAGAGTTGAGTTGTTTCCCATTAGGCCGGGCAGCCCTGGCTGCTCTCCGTGCTCGGGGAGCCGGGGGCCGAGTCCCCAGCGCTAAATCTGCGTAACCGACGCCGCACAACTGGCACCAGCCTTGACCACAAGTGGCCATTAAAATAAACATCCCCGGGCTTAACTGACAGGCAGCAGCGAGCAGAAACAGCCCAGCATGATGGGGAATATTAAACACCCAGCCAGAACCGAATTTCGGCAGGCAAACCCCCCCATCCCCGCCCCGGCCCTGCGGCATCAATGGGAGCAGTGTTTGGGACCAGAGTGTGCTGCTCCCGGGGTGATGGGGTGGTGCCAGCCCTGGGGAGATGGGAGAAGTCCAGCCCAAAACACAGCTTGGGTAAACACAGGGCATGAGCCCCAGGGTGGCACCGAAATCCAGCCCAAAATCTGCAGGTACGAGCCCCACAGCAGCACTGGCATGGAGAAATCCAGCCCCAAACATATCCCAGGAAAACAGGCACAAACCAACGCTGTGACAGCGCTGGGATGGAGAAATGCAGCCATAAACACATCCCAGGTAAACAGAGGACGTGAGTTCCATGGCAGCACTGGGATGAAGAAATCCAGCCCAAAACTGATCCTGGGTAAAAACAAGGCACAAGTCCACAGTGGCACTGGGACTGAGAAATCCAGCTCCAAAATATCCCAGAAAAACACAAGGCACAAGCCCCAGGGTGGCACCGGGAGCAAGAAATCCAGCCCAAAACTGATCCCAGGTAAAGACAAGGCACGAGCCCCATTACAGCACCAGGATGGAGAAATCCAGCCCCAAAATATTCCAGAAAAACACAAGGCACAAGCACCAGGATGGCACCAGGAATGGAGAAATCCAGCCCCAAAATATCCCAGGAAAACACAAGGCACAAGCACCGGGATGGCACCAGGAATGGAGAAATCCAGCCCCAAAATATTCCAGAAAAACACAAGGCACAAGCCCCAGTGTGGAACCAGGAACGCAGAAATCCAACTCAAAATTGATCCTGGGTAAAGACAAGGCACAAGTCCCAGAGTGACACCAGGATGGAGAAATCCAGGCCCAAAATATCCCAGGGAAACACAGGGCACAAGCCCCAAGGTGACACCAGGATGGAAAAATCCAGCCCCAAAATATCCCATAAAAACCCAGGGCAGGAGCCCCATGGCAGCACCGGGATCAGCTGGCACAGAGGATGGGAGCTGCCATCCCTCGGGCTCTGAGCTGCTCCAGGATCTTGTCTGGCCTTAGGAAAGGAGGTAAAAGGCTTTATTAAAAATGAACTGCTTGCCTTGGGTATGCAGATTTATTTATAATGGCGATTTGTGAGCGCTCCAAGTTGGGACAAGAGTCAGGGCATTATTATGTCCGCGGGGATGGAGGAGCGACGCATTTATTGGGTGGAATTTATCTGCCTGGAGAATTTCCTTCTTTCTTTTTATAAGGAAAGCATAGAAACAAGCAGCCCTTACAAAACAAGCGATTACACAAAGGCAGAACTTGCCAGAGCTCCAAGCAAGAGGGTTCTTCCCTCCTGGATAACAGCACAGCTCCCGGCACGTGCTGCTTGAAATCCATCACGTTTTTGTGTCAGAAGGGAAACCACTGGATTTATTAAGGGTGTGCTGGAGAACTTCCCTCAAACTGTGTCCTTTTAACATAGTTAATTATTGGTTTTACCCAAGGAAGGCCTTGAGCAGGGCAAGGATGTTCCTAACGAGCACGGTTTTGCATTCAGGAGTCCAAAGATGCCCAAGCCTGTTTCCTGACATTAGTAGGATTTAAAGTTCTGTGTTGCTCTGTGTGTGTGTTATGTCCTGGAGTATTTTTATGTTTTTATAAGTCACTCATTTAACCCTTCAGTTGTTTGAAAAAGATTTGTTGGAATGATGGCTGCAGCAAGAGATGCAGTGCCTGTGTCACTGCTGGAGAATGCAGCTCATGGAATCACAGAACCAGAATGGTTTGGGGTGGGAAGGATCTTAAAACCCATCCAGTCCCAACCCCAACACCTTCCACTACCCCAGGGTGCTCCAACCTGGCCTTGGACACTTCCAGGAATCCCGGGGGAAACCTGTGCCAGGGCCTCCTCACCCTCCCAGGGAAGGATTTCTCCATAATCTTTAATTTAATCCTCCCTTCTATCAGTTTGAAGCTGTTTCCCCTTGTCCTGCCACTCTAGGCCCTCATTCTTTGGCGAGGGGAGCAGAATTGGCTGCAGAATTTGGACATCAGCTCCTTGTGGCCAAGAGTTTTCTTGTGACTTGTTCTGCTTGCCCTAAATTCTTCCTGGCCACATCCTTTGTTACTCAGGAGAAAGCCTAAAACAGAAACAAACTCTGCTCAGCTTTTGGCTCCATCTTTGGGACAGCAACCTGGTTTTTCTTGGTGTCTTATTTTCACCCCATCCTGCTGTAGAAACGCTGGTGGATGGGCAGGAGGTTCAGAGCTGAGCTAGCCACCACGGTTCCTGCGGAGCTGACGCTGGATTTAAAACCATGTGGATGTGGCACACGGGGACATGAGTTGGTGGCCTTGGACTCGATGGTCTCAGAGCTCTTTTCCCAGCTGAGGGATTGTGCAGCTCTGTGCTGGGTGTGCTCTGTGTCCTGGGCAGCTGCAGAGTTAAACGAGTTCTCCTCCCAGCGCTGGCGTTGGTTCCAGTTCGGAGAATTCCAGTGACCAGCCAGGTAGTCGGCTCCTAATGGCACAATTTACCCTTTGTGAACACCTTCTATGAAAGCTCTCACTGTTTGTCTCCAGTTGTGGAGGGGGGGAGAAATTAAAAAAAAAAAAAAAAAAAACAACCTGACTGTAAATGTCCAGGCCATGGAGCTGCCTAATCCAAACACAGGCACGAGCCGGGGCTCCGTGTGTTCCTTGGCCTGGGCTGAGCTCGTGTTTATGAGCACACACCAAAAAAAACCCTCTGAAGGAGACTGGGCCTGCATTTAGCACTGGACTTTTCAAAGGGGGGAAGAAAGGAAGGAATGAGGGGCTGTGGGAGAGCAGCTGTGGGGTGTTTTTGGGGTTGTGAGTGATAAAGCCACTGGGTGTAGCCACTAGAAAAATGTTCAGAAAGATGTTCCGGAGATGCTCAGAAAGATGTTTAGAAAGAAGTTCTTCCACTCTCCAAAGCCATAGGTTTGCCCTTCAAGGCACCAGAGTGTGCAAGGAACTCAGAAAAAGTTGGAAAATCCTTGGGAAATGTTGTAATAAAATAGTCCAGGTGACCTTGCTGAGGTGGGAATGGCCAGGGGGTGGGCAGCAGCATTGTCAGGGGATGCTGGAGGTGCCAGAGGTCCCAGGGGAAGGGGCTGTGCCAGCCAGTCTGGTCCTGGCTGGAATTCAGAGCACAGAAGGTGCTCTGGCCTGGGATGACCCGTGTTCCTTGGGAAGAAATCTCCCAAACTTTGCCATCCTTCCCTTTGGAACGTTTCCCACTTGGGCAGAACGAGGGGTTCACGTTGGGATTGTTCAGCTCTGTCCCCTCAGCTCAGTCCATGGGGCAGCTTGCAGTGATGCTCAAAGCCTCTTGTGGTGTCCTGGCTCCGTTTTCCCTCCTCTGCACTGCTCATCCCCATCACTTTCCTGTTCCTTGATTTAGCAGTGGTGCCTGGTGGGAGCTGGGAAACCCCTCACCGTGCTCATGAACCAAAGCAAAACCTCTGGCCTGCAGGAGAAAACCCCAAGTGAACCCCAAATAATGGGAATTAAGGGAAAATGTAAAATGGCAGAGGGCACACGGAGTAAGCAGAGGTATTTTCTGGCTGTCTGGTCGAAGGTTTGGTATCATTTTTCTCCAGGATTACAGGGGCTTTCACCTCATAAATTTGGGCCTGTTTGAGGTCGTTAATCTTTCTTTACATGTTGCCTTGCAATTTTAGAGCTTTGCCACCATCTGGGATCACATTTTAAATGGAGTTTCCACTCACTACGTCCCCTTTTCATGGAATTATTTATATATGGAGAAATGCATAATAAATATATCAGCTCTGGGTTGTTTTTAAACATTTTCAGGGCTTACCTTGTGTGGAAAAACTTGTCTTCTCTAATAGAGAGTCATAACAGTGACCAATTAAAGGATCACATTTGCAATATGCTCTTAAATGGCAATTTAAAATATTGGTGAGTGATCCGTGGGGAAAGGGAGCCCGAGTTGGAAAATCCTGGAGTGTGAGACAGAACAGCACCATCTGATGGAAACAGCAAACCTGGAGAGGGATTTCAGCTCCTCCCTTGCCTTTGGGATGGGACCTTTTTTAAATCTTGGTTTTTCTTCACGATAAGGTGGTGTTGGGTCAGATGTTGGACTTGACAATCCTGGAGGTTCTCCCCACTCTCTGATTCTTATGGATGGAGCTTCCAGCCTGTCCCACTCCCTAAACCCATCTCAACTCGCCCCATCTCTGCTGCTCCTGACCAAGCCCAAAGGCAGGGAGGGCCCACAGTTGGTTCCACCAGAGCCGAGACGTCTGCCCCAGGCCCTGCCAGCTGTTTGAACGGGGTTTTGAACAAATAAATAGCCTCAGCAGCTCAGTGGCTCCTTGTGTAATTTTAGCTCAGGAGCTCTCCAAGAATGTCCAGAATAAATAGGTGAATCTGTAATCCATCCCCAATTAAGTGGATATTCCGGGAGCAGCTCGGAGCACGTCACGGAGGAGCAGTGTCAATAAACAGGGATGCTGTGAGTTCTGGAAATGTGGGCTCTGTTCCTCACACCAGGAGCTGGGTGCAGGCTGGAAAAGCAAATAAAAAGGAGCCTTCTGTCCCCACCCAGGTGGTTGGGACTCCAACCTCCATCATTCAGTGTTCCCCAGATCCTCCCAGGGTGATTCACCCCAACCTGAACGTGGCAGGGAGGTTTCACCTCCACCCGTGACTTTCAACAGGAAAACAGCAAATTCCCTGGGATATTTTACAGTGCTGAGGCATGAAATTGCAGAGCAGAATCTTCTCCCCAAGCCCTCTTTCCCCTCTGGTGGCTGCAGCCTCCATTCCCTAAAAAACCCAACCTCCAGACGTGAATCACTGCTCAGATTTTTTCAGGATTTTAAGTTTTCCTTCGCTCACCCGGGAGGAGCTGGGACCTGCTGGAGCTCTGAAAAACCTCCAAGCAAGGGCTGGCTGGGGAAAGGAGTTAAAAATGAACCAGCAGATTTTTTTTATATATATAAAAAGTAAAAATATATGTTCTCCATCTGAAGTTTATTTAGGTCCTTTGGGAGAGTGGCGCGGCACCACGTCTCTACTAAATTGCCAACATTTTATGGCCGTGCTGGCACCGAGTCAAACACACATCTCCTTGGCTTGCTCTGCTGTCTTAAACAGGCAGATTCCAGTCTGTTTTTCTATGGACTGAATATTCCTATTGACTGGGCGAGGGGAGCTCTGCCCAGCAAGAACCTACAGGCAACTTCTCTTTTTATTGCTTTATTGAGGCTTGATTATTTTGATATTGCTCTGCTGAAGAGCCGACCCCTTGTGACCCACTGGATGTCAGAGCAGTGTGCATTTCAAGCCAGATCCTGCTTTTCCTTTTTTTTTTTTTTTTTTTTTTTTTTTTTTTTTT
>WBND01000201.1:476805-488548 GCA_013398595.1 Tychaedon coryphoeus | reverse complement strand
GATTATAACAATAAATAATGATGATAATAATGATTGTGAAAATGATAATGATAGTGATAGTGACTGGGATTGGGATAGTGATAGTGATAATGATGATGATGATGATGATGATGATAATAGTAATAATAATAATAATAATAATAATAATAATAATAATACTAGCCAAGGAACAAGCTGCCTGGGAGGATCCAGCCCGGGGTGAGCTGGGGCAGGTCCTGGCAGGGCGAAGGAGCCTGGGGGCACCTGGGGCTGCCCCGACCCCCCAGCCTGGCCAGAGAGGTCCTGGCAGAGCTCCCCTAGCCCAGCCCGGCTCCATCCGGGCAGGAAGGATGCGGTCTCATCCTCAGGGGCCACTGCAGCCTCCCAGCCAGGCCAGGCTTTATTAATCCCAGCTTTGCTAATAAGGAATTACAATAGTTGTGGGATTTGGCAGCGGGAGCGCGCTTGGCTGCCACGCATCCTACAGGATTTGCCCTGTTTTGTTTGTATTTTGGATTTAACTACAAATAATTTAAAGATGTGTTGTGTCTCCTTCAGTTAACATTTGTGTTTTCGACCTCTCTCTTTTGTTGTTGTTGTTGAAGTTTTAAAACAATAGCAGGGAATTCAAGTCTGTCAGATAAATTCACTTTTTTTTTTTTTTTTTTTTTCTGCAGTTGTGGGATTTCTTAGGGTGCCACTTCTTAACATATCAGAATTTGGGGTTGTTCCCTTTGAAAAATTTGCTGTTTTCTTCTCCTGGATGGAAAAATCTCCCAGTGTCAAAAAATTTCAGCCTGACAAAAGAATAATATTGTCCTAAGGCCAGTATGTAAATACCTTAACCAGTATAACATGTTTAGAGGAATTACACTTTCCTTTCCCAAATTACCATCTTGGAAAGCAGCTCCACCACCACTTTTATTTGAATTTTAAACATTTTGAAAGCAGATCTTCGAGGTTTTGAAATCTGGTTTCCATTCCTGGCTCTGTGTGACCCGAGGCCTGACCCTGAGCAAACCCTGGGCTCAGTTTCTGGATCTGCTCTGAGGATCCTCACTCAGTTTAACATCCCTAAGTGTAAGATTCCAGTGTTCAATAATAGTGGGGTTAATTTAAGATGGGGTTTGGTTTGATGACAAAAATTAAAACTCTTGGTTTTGAAGAGATGAATTTGTTTAAAGATGCATGAAAAAACTCGAACAAAGTCATTTTCTCTGCAGAGAGACGAGTTCCCAGGGGTGAAGGATGCTCAGGGAGAGGAATAAGGAGTAAGGCCAGAACTTTGTACCTTTGTCACTCTGAGATTTGATTCATTTCATTTTCAAACCCAGATTTTTTTTCTTACAGCTTTCCCAACCAGCAAGCTGCCTTCCAAAAACCACGGGTGGTGGCGAAGCGAGGCAAGCTCCTTTACAGAGCATTCCCACCCTGAACACATCGTTCTTTTTGCACCCTGTGCCACAACCAACATTTCCTTCAACTACACCAAACTATTTGGGGAAATCTGAGATTTCACAGCGAATTCTGGAGGGGATTAATTAATTTTTTTCTTTTTCCTTGGCCGTTGCAGACGCAGCCGGTGCCCAACCCCATCTCGTACTTCATGCACCGCTCGCCGTGGTGGTTCCACCGCCTCGAGACCTTGGTCAACCACTTTGTGGAGCTGCTGGTGCCCTTCTTCCTGCTGCTGGGCAGGAGGATGAGCATCCTGCACGGGCTCCTGCAGATCCTCTTCCAGGTGAGCTCCTGTTCCACCGAGCACAAACCCCGTGGGGAGCGGCTGAGGCAGCTGGGGTTGGTTATTCTGGAGAAAAAGGGACTCAGGGGTGACCTTGTCACTCTCACAGCTCCCTGGAAGGTGGCTCTGGTCAGCTGGGGGTGGTCTCCATCTCCAGGCAGCACTGACAGAGGAAAATTTGGGTTGGATGTTAGGCAAAAGTTTATTATGGAAAGAGTGATGAAATACTGGAATTGTCAGCCTGGGAGCTGGTGGAGTCACCATCCCTGGGTGTGTTTAAAAAACACTGGATGTGGCACTGGGTGCTGTGGGTTAGTTCAGGTGTTGGGGCTGGGGTGGACTTGATGGTCTTGGAGGTCTCTTCCAGCCCAGTGATTGTGTGATTGTGTGATTGTGTGATTGTGTGATTCCAACCCAGTGATTCTGTGATTCCAGTCTTGTGATTTTGTGATTCTGTGATTCCATCCTGTTAATTCTGTGATTCCATGATTCTGTGATTCTGTGATTCCAACCCAGTGATTCTGTGATTTTGGGATTCCAGCCTGGTGATTGTGTTATTCTGTGATACTGTGATTCTCTGATTCTCTGATTCCAGCCTGGTGATACTGTGATTCTATGAATTCTGTGATTCTGTGATTCTCTGATTCCAGCCTGGTGATTCTGTGATTCCAGCCCTGTGATTCTGTCATTCTGTCATTCTGTCATTCTCTGATTCCAGCCCTGTGATTCTGTGATTCTGTGATTTCCTGAGGTCCCCTCCTCTCCTCTGCTGGGGTTACTCCTCCCAGCAGCACCCAGAGGAGCTGGCTCAGGGGGCAGGACAGCAGCTCAGGCTCCAGGCAATGAGGATGATTCCCAGCCAGGAATTCCTGGGTATTTCCCACTGCTTTGTTTTTGTGTGGCAGAGAAGTGGCAGCCCAGGATCAGTGCAAAGGCTCTGTGGGGAATCCTTGTGATTCCCCCATAAGTTAATTTTTGTAGACATCTTTCCATTCTGAAGGGATTCTTCTTTCTGTATTTATCATTCAAGGATTGTTCTTTATCTCTGAAGATGGTTGAGCTGCATTTCACAATTACCACATTCACTGTGCCGAGGTTTAAAATGAAAATAATTCCTTGAAATTTTGATTGATTCATGTTCCAGTTGATTTTTTGGGTGGGGTTTTTTTGTACCCTACTGCAAAACTCGGAAGCTGCTGCATAAATACTTCCCTAGAGCCCCTCTGACTCCTCTCCTCTCTGTCCTGGCAGTTTAAAGAGCTCACTGAACCTCTCAGACTCTGTTTCCAGCCCTTGCTGCCCTGGCTTTGTTCAGCATCATGAAATCCACACTCAGGAGCTGTTACAGCTTTATCCAACCAAACTCTAAAAAAACTCCATGGATAAAGCAAAGCCAAGCCTCTCTTCTGGCTAAGATGAAGGAGGGCAGGGTTAGATTTGAGATCAAGGAGAAAATGAAGAAATGTTGTTGTATCTCATTCATTACAAAATCCTTTAAAGCTAAACAGTCTAATTAGAAGTTAACACTTATTTATTTTTTTATTTATAATTTTGACTCGACGACTAAATACTTGTGACCCGCAGTGTGGCATTTTTTATTCAATTAAAAAATCTTATCTAAGCTTAAGAAGAACAAGAAGGAAGAAAAACTTATGCTCTAAAACCTCAGTGTTGTTCCATACCTATTACTATATTCTAAAACCCCAAATTTCAAGCTCTTTACCATGTGACATCACACATTTAAACTACATTTATTTAAACTACACACCAGTGATTTCACTTCCATCACTTAGATCTAGAAACCTCCTCTAAAGCCTCAAGTCAGCATTCCCCCAAAAATCCACGCCCAACCACTACAAAAATAATTCAAGACTTCCAAATCTCAAAATCCCAACACCTGGGATGGTGGAAAGTGTCCCCAGGGGGGTTGGAACTTTGAGGTGCCTCCCACCCCAGCCCATTCCATGCTCAGTTCTCCCCTCCCATCCCCTTCTCCCCTCGGGGTTTCTCCCAACCCTGGCTCCTCCCTAAGGAGCAGCAGGGCTCTGGGGGAGCTCAGGCAGAGCCAGGGGACCTGGAACAGCAGAGCCCACCCCATAAATGTCCTAATGACAGCGAGGAAATGCAGCCACCAAGCCCCCTTTAATTGGCCCTTTATTGATAGCTGGCAGTTACTGACTTGTCTCGATCACGAGGGGAGTCTGAGAAGCAAAAAGGGTCCCAGTGTAAGAGGCAGCTCTGGTGCATTTATAGCATTTCAACAAAAACCTGTTTATTTAATATTTACTGCCCTTTTCTTCATTCAGAATGACTTTTATTGACAATCCTTGTGCTCTGCAAAGGAAGCAATAAAGTTTAATGTTGATATACCACTTAATTCTGCTTTTCAAGATTTGAATTGACATTACAGACAAGTTTTATTGGACATTTTATAATTGTTATTGGAGTCGTGGTGGCGAGGTTGAGTGAGTGTATTTTTCCAGATTCCAACTGGCCTGGAGAATATTGCTTTGTCAGGAACCCAAAAAAAGTTGGGCTTTAAAAAGGAGGAAAGTGGTTTTTTTTCCAAGTGTGAACTTATTCTTCTTGCCTGCTTCACGTTTGTAAGGAAAAAAGCTTAGAGAGGGTGGAAACATCAGAGAGGAGGTGCTCAGCAGCCTGAGGATGGATGGGTGTCCACCAGGGGGTTGGGATTCCTGCCTGGAGTTATCCCAGGGGAGCTGGAAGCTCCTCCTCCATCCCATCCTTCTGGGGTTTGTGTCTGGTGGGATTTAGGGTGGGTTTGATGGACACCAGGGTGCTGCCAGCACCAGGATTCCCCCTGGAGGAACCACAGGGACCCCTGGGATGAGCCCAATCCCAGCAGATCCATGAAGGGCTCAGTGTTGCAGCTCCTGGCCAGGAATGGTCCCTCCTGCTGTTGCTTTCCTGCCCCTCAGCTTTTTGGGGTTTTTGCCACGTTGTGTTTGTGAGCTCAGCTCAAACCCCACCATTGCCATGCCAAATGTGTCTGCCAGGAATAAATGAGCCATGGAAGTGTTCAGAAAACTGTGGATGTGACACTTCAGGGCACGGTTTAGTGCTGAATGTGGTGGTTGGTGTTTGGATTTGATGATCTTAAAGAGCTTTTCCAACCTTAACAATTCTGTGATTTGCTGGATTTTGTAGCAGAGGTGGGGTCTGGGCCTTGGAAATGCTCACCTGGATCTGAAACACCCCAATATTCAGGAGAAATCAAATTAAAAAACAGGGCTGTCAGTACCTGGAGGGGGGCAAAAGATACCTTGGATGGTCTTGGAGACCCCAGGGGAGGTCTGGACTCTTCTTCTTTGTTCTGTAGAAGCAGCAGGGCAGAGCTTGCCCAAACCCCAAGGAATTTGTGGGGTGTGGGAGGTTGGAAGTGCTGCTGGGGAGGGCAAATCCTTCAGCTTGGTGGGGATTTTGCTGGATCTGCCTCCTCCAAACCCCTGGATCTGTGTGTTTTTCACTCTGTCTAACTCCCAGCTCACACCAAACGTATTTCTTGGCTCCTTGGAAGCCAGGCAATAAAATTACACTGCTTGGCAAACGAGTTGATGAGGGGAAGCAAGAGAGAAGCCAAAAAAAAAAAAAGGGAGCAAAAGCCACCTTGCCCCTCCGAGCTGGCAGGTAGTGCTGGGTTGGAGCGAGGGAGGGAAGGGGCTGGGGTGGATTTGGCAGTGCCAGGTGGGAAGGAGCTGCAGGATCAGAAAGGTGAAATCCATAAATGAAGAAATAGAATGGAAAGTCCACGGCTGGTGCTGTTGGAAAGGCAGGGGCACTGCTTGGACTCCCAATCATAGCCATATCTGGCGAGTTTAGGATGTGGGGAGAGTTTTAAGCTTTTAAATCCTTTTGGATCTGGATGGATTTGTGGAGTCAGACTCCTTCCCACGGCCCCTGGGAGCTCCTGGTGTGCTCTGCAGCACGGAGCATCCTTGTGGCTGGAGAAGTCCTGGGTGAGCTCAGCCCCCAGGGCCCAGCAGGACAGAATTCCCTGGGGGAGCTGGGCTGGAGCCTGTGGAGCATTTCCCCCCCAGATGCTGAGTGCTGGAGTGGGAGGTTCTGCCCTGCTCCCACCGAGGTAAACCCGGGGTGCTTTTCAGCAGGAGCCATCTCCAGGGCACAGGGGTGACAGTGCCAGGAGCAGAGGGGTGACAATGGCAGGAGCACAGGGTGACAATGCCCAAAGTAGAGGGGTCACAGTGCCCAGAGCAGAGGGGTGACAATGGCAGGAGCAGAGAGGTGACAGTCCTGGAGCACAGAGGTGACAGTGCCCAGAGCAGAGGGATCACAGTGCCAGGAGCAGAGAGGTGACAATGGCAGGAGCAGAAAGGTGACAGTGCCAGGAGCAGAGAGAGGACAGTGCCCAAAGCACAGGGGTGACAGTGCCAGGAGCACAGGGGTGACAATGGCAGAAGCAGAGGGGTGACAATGGCAGGAGCACAGGGTGACAGTGCCCAAAGTAGAGGGGTCACAGTGCTCAGAGCAGAGGGGTGACAATGCCTGAAGCAGAAAGGTGACAGTGCCCAAAGTAGAGGAGTCACAGTGCCTGGAACAGAGAGGTGACAATGCCAGGAGCAGAGAAATGACAATGCCAGGAGCACAGGGGTGACAATGGCAGAAGCATAGAGATGACAGTGCCAGCAGCAGAGAGGTCACAGTGCCCAGAGCACAGGAGTGACAATGCCAGGAGCACAGAGGTCACAGTGCCCACAGCAGAAGGGTGACAATGCCAGGAGCACAGGGGTGACAGTGCCCAGAGCAGAAGGGTGACAATGCCAGGATCGAGGCACAATCCTGGCCCTGCAGAAGGCAGAGATGAAACCTCCACATCCAAACCCCTCCAAGTTTCAGAGCCCTGCCCAGAAGCCCCAAGGCAGCTCCCCCCAAGGAGCACTTGGGGACTTTGGGAGCTGCAGAGGGACCCCGAGGGGGGATGTGGCACAAACCCCAGCTCTGCTCCCCTGGCAAACAATCTGCCAGCACTGCCCCTGCCCAGCTGGGCACTGCACCAGGGACAGGCAGCCCTGGCAGCTGGGAATGTGCAGGAGAACAGCAGCAAAGTCATTTTCCTCCTCTTTTTTTTTTTTTCTTTTCAGGCACAAAACAGTTGTTGAACAGATATTTTCTGGCTTTTTCAGTTTTTTTTTTTCCTCCTTGGCTTGGCCAAACCCCAACCTCTTTAAAATGTTGATGGAAGCGGACGTTTCCCTCTGGTTGATTTTGTTCCCATCTCTCCAGGAAGACAGGGGAGGCCAAGTGGGGCTTTTCCCCCTGTTTTTTTTGTTTTTTGGGATAGGAGAACCAAACCCCCCTGTTACCCCAGTGCTGCCTCTGCCACGGCACGAGATGCTGGAGGGATGAGCTGCCCTGCAGCCACACACACACAAATGAAACCAGGCTGCAGCAGTGCCACAGCTGCAAGAGATTGTGTTGCTGACTTAGGAGGTAGCAGAGGTCACAGCAGCAGCCTGGAGAGAGGGAACAAAAATTAACCAGCCCCCCCTCCCTGCAGAAAGTGTCTGAATCCAGTGTTTGTTTTCACTTGTCAGATCCGAGCTGGGGCTGCTCTCTGGTGTAAATCAGGGGTGTCTCCAGCAGGATTAGCGGGGTTACAGCAGTGCCAGGCTCGTGGCAGGAGGATCAGGCCCTCATTAGGCTTTAATTGGGCACCCACAGGGCGTGGGTGCTGCTCCAGGAGGGGTTTGGCTGGTTTGGGGTTTTTCTGTGTGGTGCTGTTAAGGTGTGTGAGCAGCCAGAAAATTCGGGAATTATTCTGTAGGTCACACAATCCCAGAATGGGTTGGGTTGAAAAAAAAAACTGAAATCCCATCCAGTGCCACCCCTGCCATGGCAGGGACACCTCCCACTGTCCCAGGTTTTTCCAAGCCCTGTCCAACCTGGCCTTGGACACTTCCAGGGATCCAGGAGCAGCCACAGCTTCTCTGGGAATTCTGTGCCAGACCTTTTTCACCCTCACAGGGATGAATTCCTTCCTGATACCAGCAAAAATCTCCTTTCTTTCAGTTTAAATCCATTCCCCCTTGTTCTAGCACTTGTAAAAAGTCACTTTCCTGCTTTTTAACAAATCCCTGAGGATGCTGGGGAGCAAGGTCCCCCCTGCCCACCTGGGTGGGTGTCACTGCCTGGGCTGGGCAGGGGCTCCCCAGCGAGAACAGAGGAAATTCAGCCTTCCCCAAAGTCCAAACCTTGTTGATTGTGTTGTGG
Organism: Tychaedon coryphoeus; assembly: GCA_013398595.1. Taxonomy (NCBI): domain Eukaryota; kingdom Metazoa; phylum Chordata; class Aves; order Passeriformes; family Muscicapidae; genus Tychaedon; species Tychaedon coryphoeus. Next base: position 480,579 of record WBND01000201.1, on the reverse strand, counting down.
TTTAGGAAGAAACAACAAACAGAGAATCCCAGGAAAATGAGCAGCAGAGAGGAATGGGCCCACGGAAAAGAGTTCTGCAGTTCAGTTGTTTAAAACTCCGCTTTGGATTTTTAAATCTCGTGGGGTGTGAGGTGGAAGGTGCAGGGAGAGAGATCCAGAGGTTCTTTGGGAATGTTGGAGCTTGGACTGGGATGGTGGGGGTTGATCCCCAGCCCTGTGCACCCATCCTGGTCCTGGGTGAGGGTGTCCCTGCCCCTCAGTCCCTCCTGGATCCCCCAAATCCCCTCCCTCAGCCCTGGCCCTGCTCCAGCTCAGCTTTTCCCCACAGCAAAACAAAAGGAATGTGGAATCAAAGCAGTTCCAGGGCAGATTTTCTGTTACATTTAAGCCCCCTTAAATTAAACGCTGAGCTCTACACCCTCCCCTACAAGAAACATTCTGAGTTAAGCAGGCAGAACCCAAACTATTTAATCACTCTGATATTTGATTTCACATCCAGCTCCATAGGATCTGCTGTGCCAGACACGGGAATAGCAGCACATACCACCCCAAACCAGTAAATAACACTGCTGCCATAATGGGGTCTGGGATTAGTTAGCAACAAGTTAAGTCCTTGCATTCTGCAGTAGTCAGAGGGACTGAGAAACACTCACTGGGAGCCATAGGAGTGCATTTAATTAGCTCCTGATTCAGGGCACTGGGGGTTTTTTCTCTTTTTTTTTTTTTCTTTTTTTTTTTTTTGAAATCATTAAATAAAGTGTCACCCCAAGCCAGTGCTGTAAACTCTATTTTGATTGTGGCTGCAATAACCCCTTTGGGCGTCATTCAGATTGTACTAAACAGTTTCTGGAGAGCGCTGGTTTCTCTCAAAATAAACCCCAGTCCGGCTTTGACAAGCTCTAATGAAAAACAAATTGTTATATTACTTAGAAAAATAATTTGAAGGAAGTCTGAATTAGTTGTAAAGGTGGAAAAGGTTCAGCTACTTGAAAATAGAAATTTGGAAGGTATTTATTTTAACCATTAAGCCAGTGGCCTTGAAATACAGCCTTGTTTGTTCCAGAATGCTCCTAACGAGAGCCATGAATCACGCTGTTAATCAGTCTGGGGACTTGATTAATTGGGGAGGGGAGCAGCAGTGCCTCCAGCAGGCAGAGCCTGGAGCTGGGCTCCTTCAGCATCCCCCATCCTGCTGGCACAAGGCTCTGGAGGCATCCCACAGCCCTGCCCTTGGGGCTTTTTTGGGATTCAAACGTGGCTCTTTGGGATTCTGGCAGCCCTGGATTGGTGCAGTCGCTGCTGTTGGCTCAGGAGGGGCAGCTTTTCCGTGGATTTTCCCTGGAGCAGGGTTTGGGGTGTCTCTGCTTTCCCTGGCCCAGCCTGGGATGGCTCTCAGCTCACCTTTGCTGCTGCTCCTGGCTCTGCTGTTAAACCTGAGAGGGGGATTGGATGCCCAGCCATGAAATCAGATTTGCACAGGAGGCTCCCAGAGGTGGAAAATGCAGCAGGAAAGTCAGGATTGGTTTTCACTCCTGGCTCCTGGGTTTGGGGCCATCCAGGAGCACGGGCTGGTTTTAGGACACTTCATGTGGCAGCAGGGATGAGTTCCAGCAGTCTCAGGTTCCTGCCACGTGTGCCAGGCTGGAGCAGAGCTGGGGGCACCTCTGGCAATGTGTCCTTGGGAATATTGGGAATACTGCTGAGCACTGCCTCCAGAATCACCAGTTGCATCCTTAAATTGCAAAATTTGCTTAAATTCAACTCAATCCTGTGTGTTGGCCTCTCACAGCTTTCCAGGGGCCTTTTTCTGCTCCCTGTCCCCCTTTCCCTCTCCAGGAGCAGCTTCCAGAGCTCATGGAATGATGTGGCTCTGGGGCAGCTCCAGGTGCTTGGTTTTTCTCCCTGTTTGGATTTTGCACCTGATTTTTCAGATTTTCCTCCGTGCTCCAGGAGCTTTGTGTTCTGAAATTCTGAATTCCTGAATTTCTGAAATACTGAATTCCTGAATTTCTGAAATTCTGCAGCAGGAGGATGCTGGCAGTGAAATGACCCGAGCTGGTGCTCCCAACATCTGCACTTCCCAGATGGGATTTGGGATTCAGTTCCAGGCTGGGAGATAAAGGATGTGTTGCACATGTGAGTGCAGGGGCATAAAACATTTCTGTGTGAGGAGAGCCAGAGCAGCTGCAAAGCAGAGCTGTTCCTGGTGTCCCTGACATGATCTTCACCATGTTCTGGCACCGTGTTTCCAGGGATAATTATTTATTTACGTTTAGGTGTAGCTGCTAAAGCTGAGTAAAACCATCACAACCGGTTCCTGTGCCCAAGCCAAAGCACTCACCCACTAAAATGTGTCAAAGATCTTTAAATAGCTGTGAATTTCTGCAGTTTCAGTGCAATGGTTTGAAGAGATGGTGAAGGTCTTCCAAGTTTAATTCCATTTTCAGTCCTTATCTGAGCTGGTGCCTTTGCACCTTCCCAGCTCTTGGCTCCCCCCAAGGCTTTGCTGTTCAGCAGGGTGACCATGGTGGGATTTGGGATTTGGGATCTCTTCTCCTACCAGCAAAATGACAGGACTTTAAAATAATGTTTTCTAGTCAGTTTCAAAAAAAATAAAAAAAAGAAGATGAAATCAGAACAGCCTAACTGGAAACAGATGGCAGATGAGAAACTTCTTTTAAAGAGGATTTTTAATATATTTATGATGAAGAAAATCCTTTCTTGGTGTGGGAGATGGACGTGTGAGGACAGAACGTGCCCATGCCAGCAGTGGAAGGGGCTGCAGTGGGATGGTGCCTTTGCTGTGGTGTTCTTGGAGCGAGGGGAGGATTTTCCTGCTGGCAAAGTGACTTTCCTGGCTGAAAGGAGGCTGCTTCCCATCCCTGCTCCTTCATCTTCCCTCTGCCATCACTGGCTGTCAGAGCAGCTTTCATTCTGCTCTTACTGTGGGTTCCTGGCATGGCTTTTCCTGGAGTGATTTGGCTTGGAAGGGACTTTTAGAGCCCATCCAATTCCAACCTTCAACACCTTCCACTATCCCAGGTTGCTCCAAACCTCATCCAACCTGGTCATGGACACTTCTTCCCTGGGAAACCTGGGCCTTGTGTCCTCCCAGAGGGTCAGCTTGGGGTTGGTTTTTTTTTAATAATTTGCATATTGCAATCAGTTCTGTCCTGCCAAGTTAAATGAGTAGGTGCACAGACAGAGCTGCCACTTCCCCCAAGGATTGGACAGCTTTAATTAAAGCCATTTAAGCAAACCCCACCTCATTTCAGAGGGGTGGATCTCGCTGTCTGGGCTGCTCAGGGATGGAGGTGAAGATGGATTTTTCTCTTTTCCTGCTTTGATGAGAAGAACTGCTTGGCTCCTTCTGGGTTTCGTGTTCCTGAGAAGCGCCGCTGCCTCCAGAGAGGTTTTATTTTGCTTTGGAAGCGCTGGGCTGAGCTGCAGCCTGGGATGCTTCAGCCCACACGCAGTTTACACAGCTGCAGCATCCCCTGGCCCGGGCTCCGCACGGTCGGATCTCCGCGCTGATGCAACCGCCAGGAATGGCAGGAAACCTGTGTCACTCCTCGCTTTCATCTTCCTCTAAAAACTGGGGTTTCGGGGCTGTGACTCAGGGATCAGTGCAGGATCCTCTTGGAGCAGCTGGGGCTTGTTTGGTGCTGTGCTGGGACAGGCTCCTTCCGCTGGAGGTGGGATGGAGATGCTGTGCTCGGTGGTCAGTTCCTTGGGGAATTGTTTGTGTACCCCAATCTCACTTTCCCTTTTTTG
>WBND01000201.1:458118-476399 GCA_013398595.1 Tychaedon coryphoeus | reverse complement strand
CCTGGCAGTGCCCAAGGCCAGGCTGGGCAGGGCTTGGAGCAGCCTGGGCTGCTGGAAGGGGTCCCTGCCCACGGTCAGGGGATGGAAATGAGCTTTGAGGTTCCTTCCAACCCAAACCACCCCATGGTTTTGACTGATCCGCAGAAAAAATCCCATGATTTATGCTGGCATTGCACAGGGGGTCCTGGATTTTTGTTGCTGCTCTAAACCCTGAGCTGAGCCCCAGAACACCTCGTTCCAGGCAGGTGTTTGCAGCACGAGGTCTCACCTCTGCTGCTTTGCTCCTGGATTGCAATTCCATGGCTGCCAGGAGCCCGCTGCTGCTTTGTCCACGTCCCTCAGTAACTTTTTCCACACTTGAAACTCCCCCTGGGGCCGGGTTAAGCTCTACAGGAACCACGTGGGTTTGGTCTGGCCTTGGTGTCCACACGTGGAGCAGTTCAGGGAGAGAAGCAACACTTTAAATTTAACCCTGCTCCAATCAGGAAAACTTGGAAGCGAGGGAGAAATCCCAGATCAGGCCAGTTTTGGAAAGGCTGAGGAAATCTGGGAGGAAAATGCCCAAAAAAAGAGCAGTTTGGGAATGTTTTGTCCCAGATTTTGGCCTGTGTGGTGTGGCAGTGATGGTTGGGATGGCTCGTGGGTGGATTCTCTGCAAACAAGCAGAAAGGGACAGGTATTCACTAGAATCCTGGAATAGTTTGAGTTGGAAAGGACCTTAAAGCTCATCTTGGGCAGGGACATCTCCCACTAGAGCAGGTTCTACATCATGGTCACCCTTAGAGGAGCTGCCAGCTCATCTGAGATGCCAAAATCCAGGAGTGTAGAAAACTCAGGATGCCTCAGTCAACAGAAATTTCAAAATTTCCCCAGGTTGCATTGATTGTTTGGATGGGGTTGGGAGTGGCAGCAGTGGGGAGTGGGAAAGAGACAGGGATTGCTTTTATGGCATCATTAATGCCATTTATTCCATAGCCAGCCCTTGAAAAGCAGTTGTAATCCCCACACAAATCCCTCTGGAGCAAATCTGCCAGCTCTCCTCATCCAGCATGGATCACCCCCGCAGCCAGAAACCTCAGAGGGAGCAGAGCCAAGGTAAAAGGGTCAGGGGGGCACCCAGTGCACCCAAATCAGCTCCACCTCTGGGATTCCAGGGCCAGAGGGATGGAGCTGGAGACACTGCAGGGATGGGGTCCTAAAGATGGACAGAGCTCGTTTTCCTGGGGTTATTTGGGGAAAAAATGTGGCCAGAGATAAGAACTGAAGCTTCAGGATGTTGTGTTCCTTCCCAATTCCCATTCTGCACCCAGGCAGGAAGGGATCAGCTGGAGAGTCCTGGCTGGGCAGTCTCAGGTCCTGGTGCCCATCATGTCCTTGGTGCTGCAGAATCCCTGCTGGAAGGTTTTCCAGGGAAAAGGAGATGTTTTCATGGAAGTGTGTTCCTCAACCGCCTTGGCAGCCAAAGCTGAAAGGAGTGGAGTCTTTTGCCCCCAACTCCACGTTTATGGCCAGTGTGGAACCCCAGCTGTGATCCCCCGTGCTGCCCGGGCCGCGGTGAATGAAAGCACCGCGGGGAATTGGGAGGAGCACATCCTCTTACAGCGACCCCAGAACATCTGCACTCCCTGTCCCAGGGCTCCCAGAGCTTCTGCTGCCTCAAAGCCTCAGCTGCCTTTGTTCAATCCCCAGCCTCTTCCCTTCCTCATTGCCTCCTCTGGATTCAGGGTTCCTGGTTCTCTAGGAGCACCCCTGGAATTTTTGTGGTGGCTTTCCATGGGCAGATGTGCAGTAATACTGAACAAGTTTGGGCTGCAGTGGACGAGTCCAAGCCATACTCTATATTGTGTGCACCAACCAAACTATATTTTGCTGTTTGTCTCCATATTTTGCTGCCTAGTTGTTTGTTCTACATATTTTACTATTCCTTCCCTGTATATTTCTTAGTTTAAACCAATATTTATAACACGTACACAAAATAAACCATTTTGAAATATTTTTCAACAAATACTTGTTGAAGTTAAAACTCCTGTTAAAACCCTTCAAAGGGTTGTTAAAACCCTTCAAAGCCACTGAAACGTAAATTGTGCTAAATAAAAAAAAAAACTACTAAAAAACAAAATACCAAAATTTAAAAACCCCAAATAAAAGTAAAGTTTTAAACAACCACCAATCATCATATCTAAAAAACTCGTGTTTTTTAGGGTGTAAACAAGATAAAAACATCAATCAAAAATATGTAATCACATAAACAATAATCTTAAAATATATAATTAAAACTAAACAATAAATCAACTTCTACATAATCATATTAGTTTACTGTCCAAAAATCCTGTGTCTCCCACACAGACGGATCTGCTACAGATCCATAACTTCACTGTGCTCATGGGAGATTCTGAAATAAAATACTCCTTTTATTCCCAAAAGCCTAAATTCCCTCTAAGCTACTGGTGCCCAGCATCCTGAAACATTGAATTTAGGGGGGAAAAAATCATGTCTTAATATCCCCTAGATCTTAGAAATGCAGGTGGTGATGTGATGCTGCTTTGTTTGCAGTCCCTCTGCCTGATCTCCAGGCTGTCCTGGAGAGGTTGAATTGGAATGAGGGTGTGAAGGTGGCTCCTGCTGGGGGTTTTTTTGGGAATCCAGAGCACAGGAATGCCAAAGCCATGGGGTGGCTGTGCTGGCTGGATTCATGGTGGTCCATGTTGAGAAGATGATGTTGAACTCCAGCATCCCCTGGAAGTGACCCCATCCTCCCCTTGGGAGCAGCACATCCCCATCCCACCCCATCCCACCCCAAGCCTCAACGCCCAGAAGGAAAATGCAGCTCCAGCTTTTGGCTTTTTTGTGCCTCTCAGGCCCAGACCTCAAGGTTTTTAAAGACTTTCATATGTGCTTGACTCGATGTGCTCCGAGTATTCCCATTGAAGTGAACTAAGTGGATAAGACTTTGCAGGATTAAAGCCAAATGAGTCCTCACCCACCATGCTGGGAAGTCTTGTTGAAGTGGGTCATTGGAGGGAAAGGAGGAGGAGGTGCTTCCCAACTTGCCCCTTTCATTTTATGCTTTTATTTATTTAAAGGATTTTTTTTTTCTCTCTCTCTTAGGCAGCTTTGGGGGGAGAAAAGAAAATAAAAAGCCCCAGGCTGTGGTGTAACCACCACAGGCAGATGTTGTCATGACTACTAAACAAGAAACCTGATTTATAAAATGAGGAAAAACAGATGAATGTGAAATAAAAGAGAGAGAGAAAAAAAAAAAAGAGGCGATCTTAAAATATTAACTCTGATGTAGAGAAAAATATAAACAGACAGGGTTAGGAAATTCCATAAGGAATATGACTTGTTTAATATTAATCATAAAGGAAAAGATTATGAGAGCTCCAAAGGGTGCCAAATGAAATACTGCACACACCACTGCTGTGATAAGAGTCCTGGTGGTGCCTTCCCTGGGCTGCCCTTGGCCACGCTCTGCTGGACATGTCCTGGCTGGAAATTGTTCCAGGGATGTTCTTGTGCTTCTGCTGCTTCCCCTGGTGCTTTTCCTCCCCTGCAGTCGCTCCTGAGTGCAAACCTCCAGCCAAAATAACCTGTATTTTTGTTGAAAATACAGGCAAGTTGGGAGAAGTGGTTGTGTTTGGGGATGTGGGGGGATTTCTGTGAGTGGGTCTGGCAGGTTAATGGTGTCCCACAGCTGAGGTGGCTCAGGTGAGTGGCTGGCTGGGGCTCTGCTGTGTCCCACTGCTGCTCTTGCTGGCCCTCTCCTGCCACCCTGAGCTGGCAAAGCCCCTGGTGATGCTGCACCAGAGGAGTGCCAGGTGTCACAATTCCTCCACCAACGCTCCCACACCATTCCCTGTGCAGGACAAGGAGCCCTGAGGCTCCTCGGGCCCAGGAGACACCTCCAGGCTGGTCCCAAAGGCTCTCACTGGCTCCATGGCAGCCCCCTTTGTCACCTGGGCTGTCCCCACTGCTGTTCCCTGGTGGCAGTGCAGGCAGTGAGGAGCAGCTGTGACCACAGCTGGGCAACACCTCCATGGGATCCTGGCTGGAAAATCCTGGGCACAGCTGTAATTTGCCTCTGTGCTGTCTGTTTCCAGGCTCAGATGGGACGTGAATGCCTTGTGGCACAGCCTGTGCTCCAGCAGGGAATTCTGCAGCTCTGGGATTGCTGCTCCCAGCCCACGTTGGCCCCAGCTCTGCCTTTGGCTCCTGAACAGTTTGGTTTGCAGAAACCTTCAGGGTTCCTTCTTGCTGTCAGGAGAAATTATTCTCCAAAGCCAGACAGAAAAAATCCGTGGCCTGAGGGTCTAGGATGGAGGTGCTCACCCAACAGGACCTTCCTGAGCACATTCCCCTTGCAGAATCCATCCAGGACCCCTGGGCACAGCCACTCTCACCTCTCCAGGTGCCTCTGTCCTGCTCCTGATCCATGTCCTGACCTGCACACATGGCCAAAGCTCTGAGCACCGTGGGGATGGGGCAGAAAAACTGGAACAGCCAAGATTTCTGCATCTTTTTCTGGCTCCCTGTATCTTTCCCAGCTCCCTGCATCTTTCCCAGCTCCCTGCATCTTTCCCCAGCTCCCTGCATCTTTCCCCAGCTCCCTGCATCTTTCCCAGCTCCCTGCATCTTTCCACTGATCCCTGCATCTTTCTCAGCTCCCTGCATCTTTTCCTGGCTCCCTGCATTTTCCCCAACTCTCTGCATTTTTTCTCCCCCAGTTCTCTGCATCTTTCCCCAGCTCAGCAGCCTGGGAACATTCAGATCCCTGCTCCTTCTCATCAGTCCCTTCCCAGTGCTCCTCCAGCAGCACCAGGCAGTGCCTGGCACCTTCTGCTGCCCTGGGGTCTCATTCCCAGTCTCTGTCCCTCTGGCACCTGGCTCAGAGGGGCTCCTTACCCACGAGCCTGTTGGAATCACAGGATGAGGCAATGATGGATTTTTTTTGCTGTTCCCCTCTGTTGACAAACCCAGTTTGTGGGTGAATAATGAGTAACCTTTGAAAGCCAGCCCCATGGCTGATGTGGATGCCCTTGGGTTTTGTGAGATGAGTCAGTGTGGGGAGCACAGCACAGGCAGCTGCACTTCATCCTCTGCTGCAGATTCCTTGGAGCTGGAAAAGCTGGGCAGCGTTTTTCCAGGGGAGCATCCTTCCCTGATAACAGCACAGCTGCCCCTGGGGTTTGTCAGGGCAGCATCCCCCCTCTGGTGACAGCTCTGCCTGGAATATCCAGCCTGGAATATTTTTATTTCTCTTCCAAGGCTCCTCTCATATGTAAGCCATCAGTGCAGGGATCTTGCAGCTGTGACCTTACAAGTGGGTGGCATTTTCTGCTTCCTCCCCTGCATCCTCCGGGATCCACAGCTCATGTGATCCCGCCTGCCACGGGCCAAATCCGGGCTGGGAAAAGCAGGAGGAGGCTACCAGGAAATACCCACTGCACTCATCTCCTGATGGATGGGATCTTCACAGCTCCCAGGAGCAGCCAGGCTCCTCAGGCAGCCCTGAAATCCTCGTTTGTGCAGGCAGCAGGCTCGGAGATAAATGGAGTTTGTTAAATCCCGTCCCTTTGGAGCACCTTGTCTTCCTCTGCAAAGCTAAAATCAGGATTTGGGTTTCTTTTGGCTTCTGTTCCTATCTAGTGCTGAATAGATTCCGTCAATCCCTGTGTTGGAGGTTTCTTTCGGGTTCCTACAAGTAAATAAATTCATATAAATAAAATAAAAGCTCCCCCCAGCAGGGTTGGAGCAATGAGCATCCTCATCTCTCATGATTTTCCCTGCCTCCATCCCAGCATCATTTTGCCCCACATAGAACCAACTGCTCAGGGAAGGAAAAAGCTGAAAAACCTCTTTTCTTCTGGCATTTCATAATTTACACCTCGCTCCCATTGTAACTGGAATTATGAGTAAGGCTGAAAAGAAACTGCTGCAGATGGCAGCATAAAAATGTGATTTTTAACACATTTTGTGTTTTCTCAAGCATCTCTGGTTTTGCCCAGGGTACATTTCATTTGCTATTTATTTAGTCCCCACCTCTGACAGCTCAGGGATTGCTAAGCTGCCATCTGGGATGGAAGGAAAATGGTAAAATGTTTGTTCTTCCTGCTTTTTCTTCTTTTGACCTCAGAAAATTTAACAAGGGCTCCATGTCCAGTGGGTGGGCATTTTGTAATTTAAATGTGTCAGTGAGCTGGGTAGTTACAACCAGGAGTTGGGCTTGGAATCCCAGAATCCTGGAATGGTTTGGGCTGGAAGGGACTTCAGTGGCCATTCCCAAGCCCTGCCATGGCAGGGACATTTTCCCTATTCCAGGGTACTCCCAGCCCCATCCAAACTGGTCTTGGACACTTCCAGGCTTGGAGCAGCCACAAATTCTCTGGGAATCTGTGGCAGATCCTCACTAAGGAATGATCCTTGTAGGGCTCTCCCAGCTCAGGATATTCCTTGATTCCCTATTTATCACAGGATAAATTTAATTTAAGAAATTTAAATGTATTTATTAATTTATGAAGCCATTTTCCAGCAGAGCTGAGGGAAGGATTTGGGACAGAGCTGGTGCCTTGCTGCAGAGATGCTGAGGCATAGTGGCTGTTCTGCCCTTCCTTCACATTTCTCCTCTTTTTTTTTTTTTAGCATTTCCATAAAATTTTTACATCCAGTCCTTCACTTTTTTTTTTATCCTCCAGGCTTTTGCAGCCTGGCTTTATTAAAATCAAATGCTGCCCAGCCCCAAACAGAGCACCAGGCTGGGTTTTCCTGGTTTTGTGTTTTCAGCCACAAGTGTTTCCCATTTCTCCATCCCCACAGGCTCAGGGCTCAGCTCTGTGTGTTCCCCCCAAAATGTGCTCTTGGTTTGCTGGAAAAATCCAGGTCATCCCAGAGCTGGAAACTCACCCAGCCTTGGCTTCCAGTGACACCGAGTAGCCAACCCAAATGAAATATTTCACTGCAGATGTTGCTGAGAGCTTAAAGTTACCCAAAATTATGGATTTAACGAGGCAAGGAAAGGAGCTGCAGAAAGATCCAAATCAGGGAAGCCACCAGAGTTTTGCAGGCTGGTGTCAGGCTGATCAGATGTGACATCCTTGACTTTTTCCCTGCGTTCTCCCCGTGCCTGTGGATGTGCTCACGTCCTTTCCTTTTAGCTTGGAAAGGCAGAGATGGGTTTGAATCCGTGTTGGGCTTGAATTTGGGGAGCAGAGTCCCAGTCCAGCTGTTGCAGATGTCTCCTTTTACAACTGGTGAAACCAAAACCTTGGATGTGAATTCTTTTGGAAGGGGATTGTGACACAGATCCCATTTCTCTGTGCCAGGGCGGTCTGATATTGGCCATACTCAGCACTCCATCAATATTTATTCCCCAGAACATTGTTTTCTCCTTACTCTGTCTTTAATACCAATTTCACCCAAATTTTACCAAGATCTGGACTAGAGAAGATGTTTGCTATCAGAATTGATTTTTTTTTAATGTGTTCTCCTTCTCTCCTTCCCAAAAAATTGGGTTTGCTCTGACTTTGGCAATTGTTAAATACCTCTAAATATTGCAGAAAAAGTGATTTTCAAAGGAGCCTGCAGTGCCTGGATGGGGAAAGGGAATGGAAGCATTTTTGCCAGGAGTGTTTTAGCATTCCTTCAATCAAGGAACATAAACAGTTCCATGTGACTTTGGGCCGATCCAGGATTTGACAGCAGGGTTTAATTCACATCATTTCTCGCAGAGGGAATTTTGAACCCACACATCTCCTAGTGAAAAATGTCCTAATTAGTAGGGAGGAGGATATTCTGGAAAAGGCTTTCACTTTCTGCTCTTGGTGGTGTTCCACTTTATTACTGCTCACTCAGTAATCATCCAGCATTAATTACAAGGGAGTTCTGTGTAATGGAGTTATTGATTGGTGCCTATTGACAGCTCATTCCAGGCTGTAATTAAACCTCAGACCAGGATTATTTCTACAGGAAAATGTTTTTCCTGAATCCTTCTTTTCCTGTGTGCTGGTATTAGGGGATAATCCTGGTTCTGCAGCACAAATGGCAAAACGAAAATGGTTTTTGTGCTTTCACCAAGCCCAGAGCTGGTCCTTGCTGAAGCTGGTGGGAAAGGCCCCATGGAGCTGAGGGTTGGTTCATCCTCCAAAATGTGCATGCCTGGAAATTTTGGGGAGGACCAAGGTGCTGGGAATGCCTGGGGTGGAATTTCTCATCCTGGCTGCTGTTTAGAACTAAGGAGCCCTCATTTCACCTCTTGAGTGAGTGAGCTCTGCTTTTGGTTTTGGTTTGCACGTGGTTGGAAATGAGGGAGGAATTCCTTTATGGAAAGGGCTGTGCAAGGGGAATCCCCAGGCCTGGAGGGATTTCAAAGCCATGGGGAGGTGGCACTTGGGGACACTTGGGGTCAGTGGTGGCCTTGGCTGTGGTGGGGGAATGGTTGGACTTGATGATCCAAGGATCAACAATTCCATGATCCTAACCTTAATAATTCCACGATTCCAACCTCAATAATTCCATGATTCCAACCTCAATAATTCCATGATCCCAACCTTAATAATTCCATTATTCCAACCTCAACGATTCCATGATTCCAACCTCAATAATTCCATTATTCTAACTTTAATAATTCCATTATTCCAGCCTCAGTGATTCCATGATTCCAACCTTAATAATTCCATGATTCCAACCTCAGTAATTCCATGATTCCAACCTCAATTATTCCATGATTCCAACCTCAGTGATTCCATGATTCCAACCTCAACGATTCCATGATTCCAACCTCAATAATTCCATGATTCCAACCTCAATAACTCCATTATTCTAACTTCAATAATTCCATTATTCTAACTTCAATAATTCCACGATTCCAGCCTCAGTAATTCCATGATTCCACCCACCCCAGAGGGGTCACAGGGACAATCCCCCAGCCCCTCTTGGCAACCCCACGGGGTTGGGCTCTGCCATGGTCGTGTCCTGGCTGTTCCCAAGGCACTGCACCCCACAGCTCCCGCAGGATTTGTCTCCATCCCCTTCCAGAGGCACATCCAGCCAAGGGCACAGCCCCCCCGTGTAACTGTTTAGGGTTTTGACAGTTTTATAACCCTAAATTTGCACCTTCTGGAGAACGGTGACAGTTAATGATTCATTGCCGTGCTGGAATTTTTCTTATGATGTCTTAATATCCAAGCATGGAGTAGAGCTCAGCAGAGAGGGAAAATAAAAAAACCTGGAGCAAAACGCTCCCAGAACAACTTGAGTAAGCAGGAATTGCCCAGTTCTGCCAGTGCCATCCAAAATATTTGGGATTATTTTTTTAAAGTTGTTTCCTGGGTGTCTCACTCCAGTTTGAAAGGGAGCTGTGAAAAAAATGTCCATGTGTGCATTCCTGACTCTTCAGGAAGGAAGCTGATTTTGATATCACAAACCATCTGCCAGCTTTAACCAAAACAAGCAAAAATTAATCAAAACTTTGTACTTTGGGAAGACCTAAAGTTGTGCTGACAAATGAAAAAACCATAATTAAATAGTTTTTTACAATCAGTTGATTGCAAAATTGATTTGCCCTATCTCTGGACGTGTTGGATGGAGCTTGGAGCAGCCTGGTCTAGTGGAAGGTGTCCCATGAAGCAGAACGAGCATCCTGGGGGAAGTGCTCAGAGCTGAACCTGACCCTTTTTTTTGATATTTTGATGAATCCACAACTTCTGATTGGAAAAAAAAAAACCCTTCCCAAGCTGCTCTCTCTGTGGGGGAGGCAGCTGGAGGATAAAGAATGCTCCTCCCAACATCCCCACGTGGAGACACGGCCGGAGCAGAGCCGGACTCCAGCTCTGCACGCGCCATAAAAGCGACTTTAACGAGCGGGATGGAGCTGCTCAGCAGAGCACTTGGAGCATTAATGGATGCAGGGACTGTTTTAAGGAGCTGTTGGACTTTATGGCTGGAATGAGCTCATCAGCACGAGCGCCGAGTGAAGGAACCCAGGCCTGGAGCAACGCGCGGCTTTTCCAGCCCCGGGATGGATCCTGGGGTGTTTTTCCAGCAGCTCCTGTGGAGCTTTTTTGGTGGTTATGGGATGTCACCAATCCTTGCTGTGTGCCAGAGGGAGCAGGGTCCTGCTGGGATGCCGGGAAGGGCTGCAGTTGTAACAACCTGACTCGGACTTGGAAAAAAAATCCTCCCTGTGAGGATGGGGAAGCGCTGGCACAGATTCCCAGAGAAGCCCCTGGATCCCTGGAAGTGTCCAAGGCCAGGCTGGACAGGGCTTGGAGCAACTTGGGATAGTGGAAGGTGTCCCTGGCAAAGGGGTGAAACTGGTGAGATTTTAAGTCCCTCCAACCCACAATCTGTGGGAACTCCAGTAGCTGGCACATACAGGAACAAATTAAAAACCAGTTTGGAGGGAGACACTTCCATTGCTGCACATCCAGATCAAACCTAAATGTGGGGTATGGGACAGCAATGGGAAGGATTTGGATCCCTCTTTAGACCTGGAATTGGAAAACCCCCCCCAAAAAAGTGTAATTTGTAATGTGTCAAAGCCTGACCCAGATCAAGGACGGGTTTTAGTGAAGATTGTGCATTTCTGTGTCCGTGGTTGTGTCCAAGCTGACCTGCTCCCCTTTCTCCTGGTGCTTTTAATAGTTCTCTGAGTTTCTCTGGGATTCACAAAACCATCTCCTGTCTAGACAGAGGTGATTATTTACCTGTTTTTCTCTGCACTGAACAGCAGAGATTAAATCCTCATACAAATAGCCAATTACAGAGTTAACAATAAATTAAATTCATAGTGGGGAGAAATTAAAAATTATTGTTGCTGCTATTTAATGGCAATTTTTTTTAATCTGTGCCTATGATAAATTTTGGGGGAAAATTACATATATGAGTATTTTTCTAGGAATAGCTTAACAAACACACTCTGGTGCAGGTAGAGACTCTACTTTGACTTTAAACACTACTTCGGGGCAGCAGGAAGGACTGGATGGTTCTTGAGGTCTCCTTTTTCCCTTTAAATGATTTATAGTCCTTCCAGACTTGCCAATTTTGCTTTTTCTGTGCCAGAGCTCGATATCAGGAAGCCCCAGTGAGGTGATCCTGTCCCTATGCTGAGGACAAGCTCCAGGTAGCCCTCGCCTGTGTTTAAGAGTTTCCAGTTTGTTTTTGTCCCTCCTGGACAAATTTCCAGCCTGTGCCATGGAATTTGAGCTTCCTCTGCCTACTGGATGTTTGTAACAATCTGGGATTTCAAAAAAGAAAAAAAACAAACAAAAAAAAAAAAAACACAAAAAAACAAAACCAGGCCAAACAAAGAAGCCCAACCTGTAAAAAAGTTACGGCTGGAGGTGCCCATTTTCTGACAGAAGGGTTTGGTAACGGGGCAGGGGACAGAAATGTGAGGAATAATTGGTTTTGGGCCTAGAACCAGGAAAACTACTTTTCCAAATTAATCCAGTGAGAGCCATGAATCCACTGTATTTCATATCACACTTCATAAAACTCCAGTCATAATCCATAAAAGTGACATTATTAGATTAAAACCCTCAGTTCCTCCTAGAAGGAGCTCGCTCATTAGACATGCTGTAGTTTTATAACCTCAAAGTTCCTCCCCAATTACCATGATTAATACTGGGCTTTAATAAAAAATTTCTCCCGATCACCTCAGGGGTTGATCCCATCTGGTTGGTGTAATTGGGAGTTTCAATGTTGTCCAGCAAGGGAAAGACACTCTGGGAGCACAAATCAGGGCTGAGGATAGATGGGGATGGATGGGGATGAATGGGGATGGATGGGGATGGATGGGGATGGATGGGGATGGATGGGGATGGAGATCCAGCTGGGGTTTGGTGGTGGTTGGAGCATGGAAAAGTCCAGGTGATGTGAGCCAAAGGCTGGAATTGCTGTGGGAAATGGGGGTGAATTCTCCCCCCTCAGCTGGGGAAGGATCAGGGAAGCTCCCTGTGCTCTTCCCGCAGGGATCTTCTCTGGGAAATCCATCCTAAACTGAACATCCCAACTGGAGCCAGCACGGAGGGAGCAGAGCATGGAAACTACAGAGATTTCATACAGGAAAGGCAGGATTTGGGGAAATATCTGCTGAGGTTTGGATGGCAGTGGATCCCTAAATCCTGGGAAATGCTGCTGGCAGAGATCAGGGCTGGTGGGATATTGGGCAGGAATTCTTCCCTGTGAAGGTGGCACAGATTCCCAGAGAAGCTCAAAGTGTCCAAGGCCAGGTTGGACAGGGCTTGGAGCACCCTGGGGTAGTGGAAAGTTTTGGGGTGGAACTGGATGAGTTTAAGGTCCCTTCCCACCCAAACCATTCCATGATGATGATAATGATGAAATTAACATAAAACTCACTCAATACAGCCTCTTGCTGGGACAACACCCCTCAGCATGTTTGACAAATCCCATTTTTTGGCTTTGAAGCAGGAATTCCTTGGAGGTTTGTGCTTCCAGATCCGAGGGGTCCACGGTTCCATCAGCCCCCGGGTGAGCAGGAGCTGGAGCGAGCTCCGAGCCTCAGCCAGAAGCACTGAAATTAAAAACGTGTTGGCCCTGCAGTTCCACCCAGAAAACACCAAACTCGTGTTATTTTTGAATCCCCCTGATTTTTCAGGGCTGCTGGAAATAAGAGCTCCCGCTCCTGACTTCCAAGCTATAAAGAGAGGTGAATCACTCCTGAAAAAAAAATCCCTCCCATGGACCACCCAGGGGCTCCTGCAGGGCTGGGAACCACAAGTGGCAAAGCACAGAAGGATTTTCCTACCAAAATCTGCACGAGGCAAAATCACCTCGGAACAGGAGCAGAGTTCCCCGAGTGAGAGGTGTGATAATGAAGCCAGGCTGATTAATATGCATGGAGCTAAATCACATTCAGGTCACAGGGTGAGCCCCAAACCTCCACTGTAACATGTTCCCTTCCAGGACCCAACATGTGTCTGGAATTCAGATAGAAATCACTTTTTTTCCCCCTCGTAATTATCCAACTCAGCATAAATTATTATTTTTTTAACCAAATAATAGTTAGGGTTTTTGTTCCTTGCTGTGATTGGTCAGAGCTCTCCTGTTTTTTAACAATCTGTGACTTTCTGAAGAGTCCTGCTGGGGTTTTAAAACATGTAACTTGCAAATCACCGTGTCAGAAACCATGCTGCCAGTCATATAAAATATGAAATCACACCTTCTTAGCATTTATTTGTTGTCATTTTTAATGAGAAAACATGGATTTTTTAATCAGAACCCTGGCTGAAAGTCCTCAGGCTGAAACTGTCCCCGTGTTCTTGTTGTTTGTACTGTGGAGTAGTATTTTGGGAGACCACATGCAAGAAATTCTCCTAAATGGCCAATAAAAGCTAAAATTAAAACAAAATATCGCCTGTTAAAACGCACGCTTCTATATTTAATGCTGCTCTTTAATTAGAAGTTCCAAGATTTCCTCCTGAAGGGTTTCAGGAGCGTTGCTGTCACGGATCCCTCGGAATAAGCAGGAAAGGGGGGATTCCTGTGGGAGCACCACGGAAATCGAGCCACTACAGAAATCAAGTTATTGTGGCAATCAAATCACTTTGGAAATCCAGTCACTGTGGGAATCAAGTCATTACGGGAATCAAGACACAATGGAAATCAAGACACAACAGAAATCGAGTCACTTTGGAAATCAAGGGACTTTGGCAATCAAGTCACTATGAAAATCAAGACACAATGGAAGTCAAGTCACTATGAAAACCAAGACAATGGAAATCAAGGCACAATGGAAATTGAGTCACTTTGGATATCAAGTCACTTTCAAAATCAAGTCACTTTGGAAATCAAAACACAATGGAAATCGAGGCACTGTGAAAATCAAGTTATTGTGGCAATCAAGTCACTTTGGAAATCCAGTCTCGGGGGAAATCAAGTCACTGTGTCCCCTGGCTGATCCCTCCTGCTGAAAGCACAGGCAGAGCCTGTGAACCAGGGGCACAGATTTTGGCTGATCCTGAGCTCCAGGAAAGCTTTGCTATCTTGGAAGATCAGCGAGCTACGCATTGGGATGCTGAAATCCATCTTGGGATCCCAAAATCCATCTTGGAATGCTAAAATCCATCTTGGGATCCGAAAATCCATCTTGGAATGCTGAAATCCATCTTGGGATGTTAAAATCCATCTTGGAATGCTGAAATCCATCTTCGGATGTTAAAATCCATCTTGGGATACTAAAATCCATCTTGGAATGCTAAAATCCATCTTGGGGTGTTAAAATCCATCTTGGGATACTAAAATCCATCTTGGGATGTTAAAATCGATCTTGGGATGCTGAAATCCATCGTGGGATCCCAAAATCCATCTTGGGGTGCTGAAATCCATCTTGGGATGTTGAAATCCATCTTGGGATACTAAAATCCATCTTGGGATGTTAAAATCCATTTTGGGATGCTGAAATCCATCTTGGGATACTAAAATCCATCTTGGGATGTTGAAATCCATCTTGAGATGCTGAAATCCATCTTGGGATGCTGAAATCCATCTTGGGATGTTAAAATCCATTTTGGGATGCTGAAATCCATCTTGAGATGCTGAAATCCATCTTGGGATGCTGAAATCCATCTTGGGATGTTAAAATCCATCTTGGGATGCTGAAATCCATTTTGGGATGCTGAAATCCATCTTGGGATGCTGAAATCCATCACCGCGCGTTTTTGTTGGCGTTTCGGGAGACCCAGCTCTCTTCCGCTCCCTCGTTTTGCGTGCAGGTGCTCCTGATCATCAGCGGGAACCTGAGTTTCCTGAACTGGCTGACCATGGTGCCCAGCCTCGCCTGCTTTGACGACGCCAGCCTGGGGCTCCTGTTCGGCTCGCGGCTCAGGGAGCGCGCGGCGCGGCTGCAGCTCCCGCGGCGGGAGGCACGGAGGGGTTCCCTGGGTGAGTCATGCCCAGCAATAAGGGAATGGGGTTTTGGTGTGCCTGGCTCCAAAGCGCTCATCTTCGAGGCAAAGCTCTGCTCATCTGTGGGCAAAAGGTGCCTGGAGTTTGTGATGTGAGGGTGGCGGTTGGTTCGTGAGAGTCTGTGGGGACGTTGCTGTGGGGGCATTGCCTTGGGGACACTGCCTTGGGGACATTGCCATTGGGACACTGCCATGGGGACACTGCCTTGGGGACACTGCCATTGGGACATTGCCATTGGGACACTGCCATGGGGACACTGCCTTGGGGCCATTGCCATGGGGACACTGCCATGGGGACACTGCCATGGGGGACATTGCCATGGGGGCACTGCCATGGGGACATTGCCATTGGGACACTGCCATGGGGGCATTGCCATGGGGACAGTGCCATGGGGGCATTGCCATGGGGACACTGCCTTGGGGGCATTGCCATTGGGGACATTGACATGGGGCAGTGCCTTGGGGGCATTGCCATGGGACATTGCTATGGGGACATTGCCTTGGGTACAGTGCCATGGGGACACTGCCATGGGGACATTGCTTTGGGGACACTGCCATGAGGACATTGGCATGGAGACATTGCTATGGGGACATTTCTTCTGGGACATGTCCTCTGCAGGACCAATTCACAGCAAGTTCAGGCAGCTGCAGCTCCTGAACACCAGTCCTTGCTCTGCCCCCAGTGGCTCAAACTCAAAATAAGAATGGGGGGTAGAATGATTTAACTTCAGGGTGTTTTTAATTTTTTTTATTCTTATTTTCGGCTGTTTAATGATGAAACACCCAGTGGGACTTGAGGTGGGTTAGAAGCTGGGTTTTCACTTGCTCTGCTTCAAGGCATGGTGAAGAGAAGGTTCCAGAGAGAACTTAGAGCCCTTTCCAGTTCCTACAGGGGCATCAGGGGAGCTGGAGAGGGACTTGGGACAAGGTGTGGAGGGGCAGGTCACAGGGAGTGGCTTTGAACTGCCTGCAGGTTAATAAGGTTTTACAACCCCAAAGCTCCTCCCCAATGACCATGATTAATACTAGGCTTTAATAAAAAAAATTCTCCTGGGATAGGTGAGAAATTGGGAAGGAATTCCTGGCTGGGAGGGTGGGCAGGCCCTGGCACAGATTCCCAGAGAAGCTGTGGCTGCCCCTGGATCCCTGGAAATGTCCAAGTCCAGGCTGGACAGGGCTTGGAGCAGCCTGGGGTGGTGGAAGGAGCAGCTGCTGGTGGCCACCAGAGAACTCCCCAACCCAGGGAGGAGAAGAACTCCTGTTCATCCCATAAATGTGAAAAAGCAAACACAAGGGGGGTTGTAACTGGAAAAACAGAGTTTGAGGTGGCTGATTCCCCCTTCCAGAGGCGCTTCCCAAGCTGCCCTGATCCAGGAGAAGCAGCCCTGGGATGTTTCTCATGAGGCTGCAGAACAGATGGAGAGTGGTGTTTGCAGCATTTTTATAAACCGCATATAAGCAACAAATTGCCTGTAATATCAACAACAATCACAGCTGCTGGGGTTAAATATCCCAAACATCTGTCAGAGGAAGGAAAAATGTCAACAAGAGGCAGCATCTGTCTCCAGGCTTTTCTACCAAGAAGCAGCTTATTAACCAAAAACTAGAGTTCCAGCAGTGCAGCTTCGTTAAATTTCGTGTCTTTTATCTCACACATTTTGCTGGAATAAATCTTTATCAGCTTTTCTCCTCCTAGGGCTTTGCTTTAGAGGTTGAGAAAATCTCTCAAATTTTTCTCCCACCTCCATTTATGTCTCCAACCCCAAACAACACCGAGGCTGCAGCTTGTTTTGGGGAGGAGAGGCCAAAGGGAGTCACTGTGAGGGGGAGGCAGATCCTGTTTTGAGGAAGTTGCACCTTTTCTGTGATGTTCTCCAGAAAGTCTGCCTGAGCCAGGGTGTCCAAGCAAGGAGAATTGTACATCCCACTCTGGGTGTAGCTGTGTCCCACCCCCAGAAGGGGTGGGGTGTCTTTAATACCCCGGAATTTGAATTCCTGCCTGTTTTCTCTGCTGAGGAAGCAGGGGCTGTTGAGCTGGTGCTTTTGGGTGCCAAGAGGTTCAGAGGAGCCCTCCTGGGCCACCAGAGCAGACAGGAGGGCCCCCAGCCATGTCCTGATTTTCTGAGGCCAATCCTTGAAGTGTTTGATTCCTACTGATCCGTTCCCATCCAGACCCCACTGGCTCCTGTCCTCACATTTTGCTCCATCTTTGCCAGCCAGGTTATTTTTTTTTCCCCTGCATTAACTCCTTTTTCTCTCTGATTGAGTGGCTGAAGGATGAGCAGTCCCTGCATGGCCATGGACTGAGGAGCCAGGTGAGGCTCTGTGCCTCTACCTGCTCTTGAATTAAAGGGGAAGAAATTCAGCCCATCTTTAAAAAAAACCCAAAAACCACCCCAAAGCCTCATAGGCAGCAGCACAGGGGTGAGGGAAGGCCCGATCCAAACGATTCTCCAGCAATGTTCTCAGACTAAACAATTATTAATAGCTTCTGAGAGAGGTTCAAATAAACATCCCTCTCCCGCAGAGACGAGGGGAAAGCTCCACACAATTGCTTTGAATCTGATCCTTGGGCTGTTAATGTTAAATAAATGGGAGAGGGACAGAGCCCCTCGGGGGTCACCTCTGCTTATTTGTGTGATGGTGGCCTGGGATGCAGCCCTGAGCTGCTCCTGCAAACCCCACAGGCACACACATCCCCTGCAGGAGTGCTGGGGATTGGGGTTTTGCAGCAGGAGCGGCCCCAGAACTCCACCAAACCCGGCTGATCCCCAGCAAGGTGCAGGTGCCAGCTGTGGTTTTTCCCCACGGATTAAAGCCATGATTGATGTCACATTTTAGACATTTTTCCTTTTAGCCCTTGCTCAGACTGTTTAGAGAAAGGCAGATCCCAGCAGTGATAGTGCCAAGGTCAGGGTGGTTAGGCTGGGGTTTGTCAGCATGAGGGGCCTGGGTGATGCTTTAAGTTTTAGCTCTTAAATTTTTCATATTCTGCACTGCATCAGTGTGTGACTCTGAACTTCATATTGAGTGTTAGCAAGTTCTCCTCACAGCTTAGTTAGACAAAACAATCCTTTCCCAGCCTGAGAACCAAGGGCAATTATCCAGAAAGCAAGAGAAGGGGGCAAGCCAGGAGGATGAGACTTCATAACCTGAAGCTGGAATTGGACAATTAACCCCAAGATGGAAATGGATCAAAACTTATAAAAGTGTAAAAATTCGTGATTCTGAGTCCATCTTGGGTGTAGCCCTGGCCAGGCTCTTGCACTGCCCAAGGTGAATCCTTTGAAGGGATTTTAATAAATCCCTGCTTTATTCCTTTAACTCTGTCCAGCCTCTGTTCCAGATCAGCATTTCTAG
>WBND01000201.1:382988-397705 GCA_013398595.1 Tychaedon coryphoeus | reverse complement strand
ATGGGGCTCCTGGAGATACCAGGGGGCTCCAATGGCTCTTTTTTGTCCAGCTCCATTGGGACTGGGATTGGGATTGGGACTGGGATATGAGGAGCTGGGACAGAGGAACAGCCTGGCAGGAGATGTGTGAGAATCACCTGTCCATGGGATTGGGATTGGGATTGGGATCTGAGGAGCTGTGTGGGTATCACCTGTCTATTAAATGGGATTGGGATTGGGATCCCAGGATCAGGGACAGAGGAACAGCCTGGCAGGAGGGCTTAGCCTCACTCCACATCTCTGCTCAAAGGCAGCACCTGCTGAGATGAAACCCTCTGGCTCCTTCTCCAAGGCAAACACAGGCAGCTCCATCCCCACAGAAATCCAGCAGCATTTCCCTGGGTTTGTGAGTGCTTTGTTTTATCCAGTGCTGCAGAGCTTGGACGCCTTTTCCACCTCACATGGAGCTTTGGATGCTGCCTCTTTTTCCTCTTCTGCCTCCACAAAGAACAGAAGTGGCCCTTGCTGTGTTTTCCCTGGATCGTGGGCTGCTCAAACCAAAGGGAAATTTGTGTCTGGAAGGGAAGGAGGGCAGGAGGATCCTTCCCCCAGCAGAGCTCTTTGGCCTCCTCAAGCCTTCATGGTGAGCAACAAATTGTCCTATAAAAATTCTCCTCTTGGGTTTTATTGTCCTAAGGAGCAAAGCCCAGATTGACATTTTGGGATTTCAATATCCTGCTTTTTAACTGGACAGCAAATCCAAGAGAAAAGGGCTGAAATCCAACAGGTTCTCCAGATTGTGCCTCTCCCTGAAAACAGAAGGAAAATCAGGATCTTGTGTTGAGACCAAAAGAGAAGAAAGGCTGGGGAGACACCTGAGCACCCCCTTTTCACTCTTTTTTCCCTTCTTTCCTATTCCAGCCTTTCTCTGTGGACAAAATTCAGGGAAATGTGAGTTTGGGGCTCTCTAAGACACCTCAAAAAATCTCCAGAGGTTGGAAAGACACAGATCCTCCCACTTTAGTCATTTCCACCCTAATTATAAATAAGGTGTTAAGCAGAAATTTCTTTCAGAAAATAATTTCTTCATCTGTCAACCCCTCAGCTCTGGTTCCCAATGTTCCAGTTTGGATTATCTCCTAAAAAAAAAAAGCTTCAAAGCACATCCTCCTTTCCCGGTTGGATCCACTGCCATGGTAGTTTCCAATGACTTTGGGAATTCTGAGTAACCTGGGATAGTGGGAAGTGTCCTGCCCATGGCAGGGGCTGGAACAGGATGATTTTTAAGCTCCCTTCCAACCCAAACCACTCCAGAATTCCATGCTGGAACCACTGGGCAACATTTTGCCTTTGGATGAAAGTTGGGAGTCACGGGAGTTTTTTAGGGATTTGAAATCTGCAATTTGAAATCTGCCTAGAATTCGTGGTTGGTGTCATTGTCTGAGCTGAGAGCTTTGAGCTGGAGTTATCCAGAGCAGCTTTCCTGGATCTGAGGCACCTGGGAGCCAGTTCCCAACAATATCCTTCCATCCCCTTCTTATTTCCTTAAATACATCAGCCTTGGGCTACAAATCTGCCCCAAAGTGGGGCCCAAACTGCTTTGACTTCTGTTTCCTAGGTGGCAAAGTTGGAGCTGAAATCCAGGGAGGAGGATTTGGGATTTTGGGCAGGGTTGGGAACAGCATCCTCTTGGCCACAGGAGCATCTCCAGCTGCTCAGAGCATCGGAGATAAATGAACTGGAGGAAGAATTTCCTCTGCCGAGGGCTCTCACCCGCCAGCTCCCTGCTCCCAGCAGAGGTCAAGAGTTGAAAAATGAAGAAGAAAGGAAAAAGGATAGAAAGATCCATCTTCCCTCATGAAATCCCCAGAGCAGGGGGCATTTGGAAGTCATTTTTCATGGGGCTGAGAGCTGTTTCTGGCCCTCTAGCAGACATGATTCTCCTCTCAAACCTCATTGATTTGGATGTTGGCAAGTGTTTTCCCCCCATCCTCCTGAGAAGAGGGGCAGGGTTGGGTGCAGGGCTGAACTTCCACACTCTGCTTTGTGTCCTGGGCTAAGAGGGAGCCAAATTCCCACTGCAAATCGCTCTGCCCCTCGAAATTCCAAGATTTTAAAGGCATTGGGGCTCAGATGCAAAAAGAAATGGATTCACTGGGATGGCTCTGATAAAACCAGGAGAGGAAGGAGAGTTTCAGGCTGGCTAAAGGAAATCTAAATAAAATTCCTTTCTGGAAGGAAGTCAAGAAAATTATTTTCCTTCTGTGTTTCTGTCTCTCTTCTTCTGGCTTATAAAAACACCTTGGCTGGGATATTTCACCAGCTCTGCCTTTTATGAAAAGCCCCTGCTCAGGCTGTGCAGATTTCACGCTGTTCCATGAAAGTAAAATTTTATGACCAGAAGCTGAAATTAGGAAGGAATTTTTTGTTGTTGTTGTTTGTTGTCGTGGCTTGGGTTTTGTTGGTAGCCAGGAGGGTTTGCTTATTCCTGTTTTTTCTACAGCACAGCCAGGTCTGAGCTCTCCAGGTTTTTTTGGGATGCTGCTCCAAAGAGGTGCTGATGTTGGGAAGCTGAGCAAGGGCTGGGTGATGCCTTCCCTGGAGCAGGGAGGGTTCTGTGGCTGTCTGAGGACAGAAGTGTGGGACAGCAAATGTCCCAGTGCTGGGGACACGGCCTGGAACAGCCTCGTGGTGTGACCAAGGGACTGTGACCAGGTGGGAGTTAATCCCTTCTCCTCTCTGGAAACCCAGAGCTGTGCATCACAGCTTGCTCTGAGCCCACATCCAACACCAGCTGCTTCCTGGCTGGCAAGTGCCAGCAGGATTTTTTTGCCATTTCTCACTTGAAATGGAACAGTTCTGTTTTGCCATTAATTCCTCCTCCTCTGCTAAAAAAAATCCAGTGGAAAGGAGGAAAAAAAAAAACCATTCTGAGAAGTCACTTGGTTGTTGTTTATTGGGTGAGTTCTGGTGGCCCTGAGGGGCTGTGACATCTGAAGGGGTTAAAGGAGTTGCACAGGGTTAGATTAAAGTCAGAGCCATTCATTCCAGGGTTGGTTCCTCCTGGTTTCCACCCCCAGCATCCATCCCTGCATCCCCTGGGACAGATTCAGAGCCCCCTGGCTTGGTGGGACCTGGGACCAGCTGCAACTCCAGGCTGGGCTCCTCTCCTTGCCCAGCTCCTCTGGAGCAGCATCCCAAGGAATTCCAGGCATGGATCTCCCCTCCCTGCTCTGGAGCATCCCAAGGAATTCCAGGCATGGATCTCCTCTCCCTGCTCTGGAGCATTCCAAGGAATTCCAGGCATGGATCTCCTCTCCCTGCTCCACAGACACCCCGTTTGGGATGGAGGGTTCAGGTCAAGCCCCGACCCCCTCGTTTCCTCGCAGCCCCAAAGCCGGCGCAGCCTCGGCGGATTTACGGGGCAGCCCTGAGGATTTCCCCAGCCCTTTATTAATAATGCAGCCAGAAAAAAGGGAGCAGCCTTCCTTTCCAAGGCCTCTCCGAGCCCGGGATAATCCCAGCAGGGATTTGGCTGCCCCCAGCAGAGGTTTAGTGGTGGGCAGGGCTTTACAGCCCCTTTGTTGGAGCAGGGCTGTTCCCCCAGCATCAAAGCTCCAGGATGGGCTCCCCATAAATCTCCCCCCTCTAATCCTTCCCTTCCCAACTGGGGGAAGCTGGAAGGGCAGACTGGACTGGGCAGGGCAAAGGTTTAACCCTTTGTGCTTTAGGGGATCTCCCTGGGAGCAGCAGAGGAGTGGGTGGGAGGAGAAGCAGGTTTGGGTTGTGCTCAGAACAAGGAGCTCCTCTGGAAGTTTGCTAATCCCAGCACGGGATATAAGGAATAAATCTGGCTGCATTACAAGCACTTCAAGCTATAAAACCTGAGGATGATTTTAGTCCTTCAGGTTTTTGCACCAACACCTTTGTCAAGGCTGGGTTTTGTTAGACTGGGCTGACCCTGTCCTGTTGTGCCACCACTGAAAGGATTTTTTGGGTGGGGAACAGGTACCCTGTGTGACAGGGGGGATTCCCACCCTCCAGGCCCCATTCCCATAAATATTCCCAGTTTGGGATATCACCCAAACCCAGGAGCAGGACTGGGGCAGTGAATTCATCCTTTCCTTTCCCCATCTCCATCTTTTAGGCACTGAACTGAACTTTGTGTGGCCATAAAAGCCCGCGGGTTTTTTCAAGGCAGCTTTCCAGCAGCGATGAAAGGTCCTGCAGCGGGCAGAGGCTGCTCTGGGAATGGAACAAATTGTGGCTTTATGGCTCCCGGGTGGGTGGGGGGCTGTAAATCTCCCAACTTTTAACGCATCTGTTCTTTTCTGAGCGGGCTACCAACGGCTCGAGGAGGAGAGGGAGAAATATCCGACATTTCCTGACATCAGCTGCCCTCAGGGGTTCCTCAGGAAGGTTTTTAAAGGAATATTTATGGATGATCCTGGTGAATCAGGCCCTAAAAGGTACCGAGAAAGGGCTGGTGTTCATTAACATTTGGGAACTGTGCATTGAGGATTTCCCTGTGGAGGAGCAAAAGAAATGGAGTGAAAGTGAAGGAGCTTTCGAGTTAATCCCGTTCTTTTTTCAGGTTATTGTTGTTGCTAAAAATCAGAACCTTATTTTCGATGAAGGGAAAAAAAAATACTAAAAGTCCATTTTTGATACAATTTTTCTCAAAAGTCTCTTTCCAGAATTCCATACTGAAGAAAAATAACAGATCTTTGACTGAGACTTGTGAAATCCCTCAGAGTTATTTAGTATTAATTACTCTGGGTTTAGGAATAGGAAAATTAGCACAGGAAAGGGGATGGGTTTGTGGAAGAGCATCCTGGGGTTCTGAACTGCAGTGCCTTTTCCTAAAGCCAACTTGAGTCACTTAACACCCTCTGTTAATGCAGTGATGAGAAAGTCCCTCAGAGTTTGAGGATGAGGAATTCCTCCCAGATTTGTCCTTTCTGGAAAGTGCCTTTGGGAACAGATTTATTCAATGGATCCATGAGGAACATAAAGCCCCATGTGTTCTCTGTCCTGTTCCTTCGAGTGACCAAAATTTCAGGGAAAACCAGGAAGTAAAAATAAATTCTTCCTTTTCCTCACAAGCTGTAATACCTTAGGTGTTCCTGCAAGGGGGGATGGTAGCCAGGAGGACCTTGTTGAACATTTTCATCCATGAAAAAATGCTTGGATTTGGCTCTGCTCAGCTCTGGGTGCTCTTGGCACGAGGCAGGAGGTGAAGAGCTCAGGCCAGGCTGAGCAAACCCAGCCCCAAACCTTGAGATCAGAACCTTGGGGAGGCACTGGGTAAGAACAGGAGGATTTTGTGTCCTGAGACTGAGGTCTCAGAGAGGCACCAGACAAGAACAGGAGGATTTTCTACTCTTAGCCTTGGGGAGGCACTGGGTAAGAGCAGGAGGATTTTCTGCCCTGAGATTGGCGTCTTGGGGAGGCACTGAGCAAGAACAGGAAGACTTTCTGCTCTGATATCAGGGTCCCAAAGAGGAACTAAGAACAGGAGGATTTTCTGCCCTGAGATCAGAGCCTTGGGAAGGCACTGAACAAGAACAGGAGGATTTTCTACTCTTAGCCTTGGGGAGGAACTGGGTAAGAGCAGGAGAATTTTCTGCCCTGAGATTGGGGTCTTGGGGAGACACTTGGCAAGAACAGGAAGACTTTCTGCTCTGATATCAGGGTCCCAAAGAGGAACTGGGTAAGAACAGGAGAATTTTCTGCCCTGAGATCAGAGCCTTGGGAAGGCACTGGGCAAGAACACAGAGAGTTTCTGCTCTGAGATTGGGGTCCCAGAGAGGCACCAGGCAAGAACAGGAGGATTTTCTGCCCTGAGTTTTGGGGAGGCACTGGGTAAGAGCAGGAGGATTTTCTGCCCCATGAGCTGAGCTGCAGCTGCTCTGCCCCATCCTCAGGGGGACAAGGAGGGGTGCAGAGGCAGGATGACTTCACCAGCAGGATGAGGACAGGCTGGGCTCCAGCTGATCCTTGTGAAACACCCTCTGGAGTGTGCTGGGAACCCTTCCCAGCCCCGGCCATCGCTCGAGTCACTTCTAACCCAATACTGCCTTCTTACCACAGGCATGGAAAAAGAGGTTTTTTTGCTTCTCAGTGACCTCATGAATCCAAGACACTGCCAAGTCTCCATCCATCTTGGCATTTAAAACATCAACACCTCCCTCCCAAATGAAAAGAGAGTCAAAGGTCCTGTGCTTCCCTGTGCCCTTTGCTCTCCCTCAGTCCTGAGCTGGGGACTGGCCTTTAGGGAAGCCTCCTCTGCTCCACTGAACTGGATTTGCAGCTGGATCCTGCACCCAGAGCTGCAGTGGGGCTGGGAGCAGCCCTGGGGATCCCTGGATTTGTCAGTGCAGCTCAGGAGCTCCTCTGGGACAGCTGGGTTTGTGCATGGCTGTGCATTCCCAACCTTTCAGAGTGGCTGCTCCGACTCTTCACTCACAGCTCCCACGTGTTTCCAACACCTCTGCTCAAAAGAAAGCTCCATCTCTCCCCCCTGTTTCCTTTTCTGCTTGGAACCTGCACAAGCCCTGCCCAAAAATAACCCTGGCACCTCTCCCAGCCGTGGGTGCCAGCACTCCTGCGTGGGGCAGGGGATGGCTCAGACCTCCTCGTGTTTTGTGGCACATTTTGGTCACCTCTGGTACCAAATTTACAAGATTTCCCCTTTTCCAGCTTTGGCCTCAGCTCTGCCCCTCAGAGGCTTTGTCTCTGGAAGCACCAAGGGTTTCCTGGTGTGGCCACCTGTGGAATGTGGCACAGACAAAGGTGGAAAAGTGGCCAATAAATCCAGGGGGTTCTCCTCCCTTTGATGCTTCTTTTGGGATGATGAAGATGCAGCAGAGGGTGAGGCTGTTCTGCTTGTTCCCCAGCCTGTGGGTGATTTTTCTTCTGGTGTGAGAGGAATTTTGAGATTTTTTTTTTTTGTTTACAAATAGAGGGATAATAACCATGGGTGTTTGTGGGCTTTTCCTGGGGTCCTTGCTCTGGGAAGCAGCCCTGAGGTCAGCGGTGGAAAATCAAAACTGGGGGAAAACCAAGGGCCTGGTGCCCAGCTGGTGCAAATTCTTAATATTTTAATGGGTTTGACCCCCACAGCCACCTGTGGAACTCCCTCACATGCTCCTGGGAGAGGCACTATAAGGAGAATGGGAAGTTATTTTTCTTGGAAATCTTTCCTTCTTCTCTGAGCAGAAGGGAAGCTGAGTCCTGGCTGATCCAGGCAGGTTGGAGGCACTTTGAGACAAGGATTTGACTCTGTGGCAGTGGGGAATGTCTTCCTGTTTAAGAGGAAAATGTCCTGAAATGGTGAAAATGAGCTTTGAGAGCAGCCTGTGCCGTGGGGAAACAGCAGCAAGAGAGGTTCAGGAGGGCTGGAAAAGTTGTGCTTGAGGAAAATTCCCTGTCCTGGGGGTCTGCACAAGGCCAGGACACCCTGCAGGGGTGGCCAGAGCCTCCTGGGCTGGGGACATGCAGGGACATCCTGGAGCCAGGACATCCTCTGAGGTAAGGGCTCAGGGGGACCCTCACCCTATTTGAGCCACGGGGACCCCACACTGCTGGCTTGTGTCAAACCAGCTGCAATTCTGCTTTTCTCCCTCCCCTGGGAAAGGCTCTTGGTTCCCTGGGCTGGTGGGAAGCAGGAACCTCCTCTCTTGGCCAAGGCTTTGTCTCAGGCCAGCCCCAGCCTTCCTCTGCATTAATTTAAGATGAAGTGTGAGGTTTGGAGGTGGGAGGTGCTGTCTAAAACTTGTTTGCAGGCCTGGCTGGATAAATCCCTGTGGAATTTAATTTAACTGAGCTGACACCAGTATGAATCACAGCAGCATTCCCAGCTCTTGGACACTTCCTACCAACTGCTCTCGCTTTTTCTAGGGAAGACTAAAAGCATCTCAAAACTATTAAAATCCTAAAATAATAGTGAGGTTTTTTAAAAAAAAAATCACTGAGGAAAAAACAACATCTGCTATAAAAATCTGCTGGCCAGGGGCAGCAGGAGCAGATCCCACTTATCAGGGTTTGGCTGGTGGAGGTGGAAGTGCCTCAGCCCCGTGATCCCAGCACATCCCAAAGCTGTGCCTCATCTGTCTGCAGGATTAGATGGACACAGAGAGGCTGGGATAAAAGAAAGGACAGAGGGAATTTGATGGAAAGAGGAAGGAAAGGAAGGAAAGGCTTCCAGGAAAGGGAAGGAGACAACGGTGTATTTATAAATACTGGGTTTAAGTGAAGGCTCTGGGACACAGTCCCACAATGAAATCCATGAGGTAGCTGTCTGTTCCTGGGATTTAACTGAAGAGTGACATCTCTTCAGAGGCAGGAAAGTGGTCAGGAATAAGCATGAAACATGTAAGATGGCAGAATTCAAAAGGATAAACATTATTTGATACCTTATTTATAGGGCACCACAGGGGAAAGGTAAAGGTTTCAGAAAAGAAAGAAGCACTTTAATTTTATCTGGAGATTTTCCAACAATAAAATCTAATCCATCATTCTCCGTGTGTGACTGCTCTTAATGAAAATTTAGAGGCTGTGAGTGAAATTTAGAATTCCCAAGGGATGCTATTAGGAAGATGTCTAGCAGCTATGCAAAACCTGCTAGATCAGAGCCCTGCCAGAGGGCTGCAGTGTGAAAAGGACACCTCAGAATTTGGGGAGCCGAGGCCCCACCAGCCTCTCCCAGTGGATTCTTTGGATGGATTCTCATCCCAGGACTCCCCCAGGATCAGCTCAGCAGGGACACCAAGCCCCAGCCATGGCAGCTGTGTTGATCCCAAAAGAGAGGGGTTTGGGCCATTCCTGTTTGATTTGCACCCAAAGCACCTCGTGCTGCTGGGAGTTGTTGATTCCTCCCCAGGTTTTTAACTGATCCCAGTTAAGAGCTCTCAAAAGAGGCAGAGGGAAAAAATATTTAATCACAGAATGCTGGAGTGGTTTGGGGTGGAAAAGACCTTAAAGCTCATCCAGTTCCAATCTCAACACCTTCCACTGTCCCAGGCTGCTCCAAACCCTGTCCAACCTGGCCTTGGACACTCCCAGGGATGGGGCAGCCTCAGCCTCTCTGGGAATCTGTGCCAGGGTCTCCCCACCCTCCCAGGCAGGAATTCCTCCCAATATCCCACCTAAACCTACCCAAGGTTGCTCCAAGGCACATCCAATCTGGTTTTAGACTCCTCAGCCCATCTTGGAGCTCAAAGTTCCTCTCATCCCTACTCATTTCCAATCCTCTGCACTTTATTTTTAATTAAAGCAGATCACCAGGCTGTTTCCAATAGTTTTTAATGGCCAAAGAGGGGCTTCCATTATAAAGACAATAATGTTCAATTATTGAAGGGCCTGCATGTGCATCATGAATCAGTTTAATACCAAAGTCACTGCCAATTATTCAACTGATTTAAAATGAGACTCCATCAGAAAATGTTAAATCACAGGATAAATCTGTCCTGGGCAAGGCTTTGGTAATCAAAATTCTCTCAAAGCAGAAAAAGCTTTTCTAAAAGCAGAGGGGAAAAAAAGGTTACAGCTTAAGCCAGACATTAAATTGTAATGCCAGATGTTAAAGAGTTGACTGAAATTATTGGCAGCTATCAAATGCAAGATACTACTGGGTGCAGAGCTCTGCCACCAAGTTTGTAATCTGTGTTTAAATATTCCTGTCATTTTCTGCCTATGGATAAGAGGCAATTTGGATTATAGAATAATAACCTCCTAATTCTCAGCAGATGAGCATCAGCCTCCTGCAACATCAAAAACCAAGCCCAAGTTTAATGTGGAACCTTCAACGGGGATGGTTTTAAATTCTATAATTCTGTTGGATCTGTGGAATTAAGCACAAGGCGCTGTTGGGACCCCTGTGCCTGCAGACAGCAGAAGAGAATTCCTAAAATGCAGAACAAAACACCCAAAAAAGGGTTCACAGATTTTCATATCAATCTTTTCTACCCCAAAATTTGCTTTATTTAAATTTTTCCATAAATTTCTGTGCTGGAGAGCTCCAGAAGCCTGGGATCACTCAGAGCAGGAGCCTGCCCATGTGGGGTCTCAGTTCCTGGGGTGGCTCTGCCTTTCCCCCTCTCCATCCCATCCCACATCCCATTGTCTCTCTTTGTCCAGCAGGATTTGGGGGGGCCTGGCACTGATTTCTTGGGGTGTGGAGTCCTTTAGAACTCCAGCCACGTGTCCTGCACCAACATCCCCTGTGGCATCAGTGACTGCTGCCATCCATGGGGGAAATGGGATCTGGCAGCTCCTGCTGGGGCCGGGATCTGGGAATGCCCCATTCCCAGGGATCGCTCAGGGATCTGGGATTTTCCCAGCAGGACACTGAGCACCTCCTGCCCTGCAGGATGGGATCTGCTCCCTCTCCATGCTCACTTTGGGGATGTCAGAAATGATTTCTGTAGTGACAGAACAAGGGGGAAACTCAAAGAGAGGTGGTTTAGGTGGGATTTTGAGAAGGAATTCCTCCCTGGGAGGGAGGTGAGGCCCTGGCACAGATTCCCAGAGAAGCTGTGGCTCTCCCTGGATCCCTGGGAGTGTCCAAAGCCAGGCTGAATGGGGTTTGGAGCACCCTGGGATGGTGGAAGCTGTTGGGAGTACAATGGGATGGTTTTTAAGGTCCCTTCCAACCCAAACACTTCAGTGATTCCATATTTCTATGAATGGAGCTCTCCACAAGGACAAGGACAGTCCCAGCCTGTCCCACTCACTGCACCCTGTAAAAAATAGTCCCCCACACCTGGGCTATAACAAAACTCAGCTGCTCAGATGAGCCAAACCCCACATTAGCTTTAATTTTGAATATTTTTCTCCCTCTTTTCCTCCCTCCTTGCTCGCTGCAGAGCTGAGAGCAGGGACAGCACGGCTGGGTTTGTTCCTGCCTCGGCACCAGCTCCAAGGCTGGAGGATGGGCAAGGAAAAGGTCAGGACACATCCCCCCGACTGCAAACTGAAGAAAAATGTTGGCAGAGCAAATCTTGCCACAGGAAGAAAAGGTTGTCCTGGCTGTTCATATTCCTCCACATGGGGTGAGTAAAACTGTCGGTCAGAGCGAAGCGTCTGATGCACAGAGGGGAATAAAAACTCATTAAAGGGCCAAAAGGAAACCCTATTAAAATATCAAATATAAACCGGAGGAGACTTGATCACCCAAGTGCTGGAGGAGTGTCAGGGCTTGAATGAATCTGACTTTTTTTCCCCCCTGAAAGCAGAGGAAATGTGTTTTGTGGAGAGCCAGGTGGGATGAGGGGCAGGTAGGGTGTCAAAGAGCACTGATAATATTTCAGTGCTCGCTCGGAGCCGGGAATCCGAAGGGGATTTATCCGGTTTTCGGCAGGGAGGAGAGTGCTGGCAGATTTTTGAAGGAATTCCAACAAGGTTCAGACTCATCTGGTTCTTAAATCGAGAGCTCTTGGCTGCCTCTGTGCCGAGGCAGGAGCATCTCCACTCCTCATTCCCAGGAATCAGCACCGGTGGCTCCGCGTGATTCTCCTGCCCTGGCCTGGCTGTTGTCCTGCTGAAAAGCCAAAAAAAAATTTAAAAAAAAATAAAAAGAGCATTTCATGTGTTCTGAACTACTCAGAGAAGCATCCTTCTCACAGCATCTCATTTCTGCTTCATGTGGTCTTGGGAGAGGAAAGAAATTACAGGGGGAAAGAGCTGAAGGAAATATTTTCTTTCCAGCACTGAAATGTGTGTTAGTGCTGTGTTTTGGGTGCAAACCAAACAGGAATGGCCCAAATCCCTCTCTTTTGGGATCAACACAACTGCCATGGCTGGGGCTTGGTGTCCCTGCTGAGCTGATCCTGGGGGAGTCCTGGGATGAGAATCCATCCGAGGAATCCGCTGGGAGAGGCTGGTGGGGCCTCGGCTCCCCAAATTCCGAGGTTCTTTTCACATTCCAGCCCTGGCACAGATTCCCAGGGAAGCTGTGGCTGCCCCTGGATCCCTGGCAGTGTCCAAGGCCAGGCTGGACAGGACTTGGAGCAGCCTGGGATAGAGGAAGGTGTTGGGATTGGAACTGGATAAGCTTTAAGGTCCCTTCTACCCCAAACCATCCTGGGACTCTCTGATTCCATGATGTCAGTCCCAGACCTCGAGCTTGGCTGGATCTGGGCACAAACCCCACCAGGGCAGAGCAGACAGAGCTCAGGCGAGCTGAAATTCAATATTTTACACCCACACCACTGAAAATAAGCAGCGGCCGCCAACTCTTCATCTGGGAGGAGGAACCAGCGATGTCCCCGTGTCTTGGACCAGGCACAGCACTCGAGTCCTGACCATATTTAGCCATAAAATCATCTCCCAGGACTTCACAAAATCATGGAATCACAGGATGGTTTGGGTTGGAAGGGCCCTTCAAACTCATCCAGTTCCAACCATGGGCAGAGAATCAGGAATTTCTGCATGAGAGAGAGGTTTTAGAGAAAAACCTTCCGGCCGAGCGCCAGTTGTGCTGTTATTTCTCCCTGCTATCTCCATCCTTCATTCCCCCAAATTGCTGTGCTCGGTTACTCCAGGTTGCTAAAACCCTGTGGTGCTAAGGAGGCAGCGACAGGGAGGAAATTCTGTCTCCAGAAAATGCCCCACACTGCTGAAATCAGGCCACCTATTGAGGTGTCAGGTTTAGATTTTGTCCTTGCAAGCACAGAAACTTGAAACATTTTGCCCAAATGTGTTGAAAGCCACGAAGACATTAAAGATTATTCATGGAATAAATATTCATTTGCAGGAAGAGGGTTTTTTTTTCTTTCATACATGAATATTTCAGGCTGAAGGAAAAGATGATCCAATTCTCAGTGTTGAAATCATTCCTAATATAAAAGATATCAGAAATTAAAGGTGTCAGGACACTTCATTTTAAAGATGATTTTTTAAGATGTAATCTTCATTGTAAAGATGTGGTTAAAGATGTAACCATGGAAGAGAATCCCAGAATGGTTTGAGTTGGAAAGGACATTAAACATCCACTTTCAACCCCCTGCCATGGGCAACTTCTGCTTCAGTTAAAATCCTTCCTAGATTTTCTTTAACTATTATTATTAGTGAAATTAATTCTTATTAGTTAGTGAAACTAACTATTATTATTAGTGAAAAATTCTCTCAGAATCAATCCTCCAACTTTCCCTCCCAGCTGCTGGAACAGCATCACTTTGCTGAACAATTTTAGCCACAAACACATTGCACTTGTTACCCTGAACGCCAGAAAATATCTTTATTTTATTCCCAGCTCCCGTCAGCTTTTTCCCTTCGAAAACTCGATTTTCTGTGCCAGCAGCACATTAAGACATCGCAACTTCCCTTTCCCTGGTTGAGAATTCGGATTTTTTTGAGCTCCTGTGCGAAGCTCTGGTACCACCTAGTGTTGGGTGGGAAGCCTCGCTGCTGGACGTGGATTTTCCTCGCTCATGTCGCGACAGAAGGTGGCGATAGGGGTGAGGAGAAGCGGCAGCGTCTCCTCCTCCAGCTGCTTTCAGGGTGAGAAATCAAATTCACTCGTCTAAAACTGGAAGAGTTTAATGTATAAGAAGAAGAGGTAGAACATAAAGCAAAAGATGCTTGGTTAGGTCAATACACAAGCAAGCAAGATTTTTATAAATAAAATAAAAAAAAATAAAATAAAAATTACAATAAAATAAAATATACCATCAGATTGTTTCATGGAATGATTTTGCAGATTTATTTTTGGCTGGTTAGCTACAATTTTGCTTCAGATTTTTGCAGTGTTTGCACGATTTCCTAGTTGTAGACCTCAGCAATTTTGGGTGGTTTTCTGATTTTTTGGTGCTACTTTAACTTTGGTACTTTTCCTTTTGTGGTTTTTTTGTTTTCTGCTTCTGCTATCTTGGATATCTATTTTGCAAGTTTATTTTAAAATATAGTTTTGCAAGCTCCTTTCTTGTAAAGGCCTGGCTTCCTTCTTTTGCATTGTTTATAAGCTATTATAAATTGTTTATATTTAAAAGCAGGTTAAAATTTATATTAATTATTTTCAAATAATTATAATTTTATAACTAAAACAAATAAATTGTAGTGAGAGACAACTACTACAATAATAATTTATAACAGGAACAACTCAGAATCACAGAATCAGGGAACATCCTGATTTTCATCTAGTCCCCTGCACAGAATCATCCCCAATGTTATAAATTATATTTATTGATTTTTGTATTTATATATTACCTTTTATCAGTTATTATTGATTATAAATATTTTGACATGGTATTTGTAATTTTTTTAATTGTTTTTTGGTTTAAGATCCTCAAACTGGGCAGATTTGTTTCAGAGTGAAGTTGTTTGAGCTTCAGGGGAAAACGTGCAAGATTTGTGAGTATGAACTTAATTCACGGCCGTTTTAAATCGAATATTAATGGTTTTACAATGGGAGGATACATGTTAAAGAGGGAATATTTGGTATTTGGGACTGTACCTTCCTACTGCCTCGGCAAAAGGGGGAAAGGGAGGGAAAAGTGGACGGGAAATGAGGATAAAATGAGGTTTTATCTTCCAAAAACTCCAGAGAGACCCCACAGAGGTGTGGCGCAGTCACCTCCCTGCGTTATCCGAATAAAGTTGATTTTTGCAGGAATTTTTTTCTGGCTCTCGGTGAACCTGTCCCGGGAGCTCCTCACGGGACCGGGGCCACCATGACGGGACAGCACCCGCAGGATCTAGAGGAGAACAGAGCGTTTATTTACGGGTTTTATTTAAGA
>WBND01000201.1:365662-377495 GCA_013398595.1 Tychaedon coryphoeus | reverse complement strand
AAAACACGAATGGACAGTCAGTGTTACCCTGGTGGCTGCCAAGTAGTTCCAGTTTGGAAGTTGGTGGCCATGTGGCCATCAGAAAAGGAGGAGGAGAACATAATCCTGATCAGTGATGATGATGATGATGAAGGGGAGAACACCCAAGGGAGTTCTGTCCTGTTTGTAGAGCCACAGGGTAAGAGCTGTTCCCTTGCTGCTGCTGCAGTTCCCTGAAAGATCTGGGGAATAAACTGAGTTAATTCTGTGTGATGCTTGAAATCTGTCCACGTGCTACATGAGTGAATAAAACCAGAAGGAGCTCCCCAATTTGTAGGGATATCTTTGATGGCATTGATTCTTCAAATTGATCTCTGGCTGGGCCTTTTCAATGTCAGCTGGGTCCTTTTTGATTTCAAATCCTCTGGTTTGATAGTTCATGGAAGTTTTGTATGTTGTTCTGTCAGATCCCCCAAAAAAGTGCTTTAAAGTGTTGAAAAAGTAAATATCAGTAATTTCTAAGGAAGTTAGAAATTAATTAGTACCTTTACACAGCTTTACACCTCCTGTTCTCTTCCCTGCAGAGGAGTCTCCCCTGGAAGAGAAGAAATCAGAAGAACTGGTGGATGAGGAAGGGGATTTAGTGGTTACCTTCTGTAAACAAGCAAATGTGATGCCTCACGCCAGACACGACTGCACCACGCACCCCTTTGAGTATGTGCAGGGCTGGGCAGTCCCCTTTGGGCTCCCATGTCCCACACTGAGCTTTGTGACAGCTGGGAGCAGCACTGCAGCTGGGCCAGGATGGGATTTTCCTTAATAACCTTCTGCTTTGTAACCTTGCAGGAGAAGAGAGAGTGACACTTGCTCCCCCCTTGGGAAAAATGCAGATATTTGTGAGCAGTGCTACTGCTACATCTGTGACAAACTGGCTGCTGAGGTAAGGGCAGGCCACAGCTTGCAGGAGACAAAATTGTGGATTAAATGAGAGCTTTAGGCAAGCCCTGCCTTAGGCTCAGATTTTTGGCAGTTGTGCTCAGGTGATTGTGCCTAAATCACTCTGGCTCATGACTTCTTCAGGACAGCAGGTCAGGCCTAATATTTTATAAAATGAGTTATTGGATAGACAGGAGGGAACAGAGAAAGGGCTTTTAACCAGTTATTTATTACACAGGATAAAACAAAAAACTCCAGCAGGCTGCATAAAGCAGTGCACAATAACAAGGTACCTGAATTAAAGCTGGCAAAGAAATAGAATAGGAGTCAGTAATTCTACCCTCCCAGAAAAGAGTTAAGGGCTCTGAGAGAATAATACAGGAAATTTGATTAATAATTCCTCATAACTACTAAAAGTGTGGTTCTGGTGGAGTTTATTTCTAGTCCAGGCAGTTGGAGTAAACATGCATTTATTTATGTTATTTATTGATATCCTGTTTGCTTTGGGCACACAGTGTATTTCAGAAAATCAGATCACTGAATCAGACTTTTTTTTAATGCATTAGAGAAATGTCAGCTTTTTAGACTGTGCTTACAGGAGTGCAGGGAATTGTGTGGGGGGAATTGTGAATTTCAGAACAGCTGTGAGCAGAGTTGGGGTGAACATGCAAAGACAAGGCTCTGTTCCCAGTTTCCAGCCCTGAGGGTCTCTGTGAAGTGCTCAGCAGTGAGAGTTAATCAATAAATGGCTTTTTTGTAATGATTGCCATGATATCAAATTGTTGTCTGCCAAAAATATTTATAGGTTCAAGGATAATTTTTTTAAATTTTATTTTCTGACACAGTGCTCACTCTGGACAACCCCTTCCCTGTGCCACTGCAATGCCCACAACAAAAGCAACTTCTGGAAGGCACAGAGGAACTTTGCCCTAGCTGGAGTCCTGGCCACCTTCAACTTGGAGCTGCTGGAGCTAGACACAGAGCTGAGGCATGGGGGTGGGTGCTGTGTTCCCAAAAACTTGGGGCTGCTCAGCCCTGTCCTGGGTGCTCTATTCCCAAAAACCTGGGGCTGCTCAGGCCTGTCCTGGGTGCTCTGTTCCCAAAAAACCTAATCCAAATATCCCACCTAAATTTCCCCTCTTTCAGCAACAAAGCTTTCCTGACCAATAAAACTGGATGCAAACAATTCCCTAGATAATTTCACATGGTGAACTTTTTTTTCCCTAAATAATTTCACATGGGGAACTTTTTTATCCTAAATAATTTCACATGGGGAACGTTCGCTTTTGAACAAACGTGCAGAACTCTTTGTGCTATTTTTTTTTTCTGTCTTGTCTCTTAGGAGATCTCCTAGAAAAATTCATCAAGGATCTTTCTGTGGCCTATAACAAATACCTGATAGGGGAAAGGTTGTGTTCCCCAAACCTTGAATGCTGCTGCCAGCCAAAGTTGCCCCCGGGGCAGTGCAATGTGTGCAGCTCACAGAGCATGGAGGTGGTGTACAAGTAAGTGACAGCAGATTTGGGTTTGTCAGGGCAATTTTGATTTATTTAATGAGTTGTAATCAGAATTGTGGCCCTGAAACAGCAGAAATAGAGTTGAGAGAGGTCAGCAAGGTAAATTGCACTTGGCTGTAGTTTAAAATCCCTCTAAAATGTGTGTTTAAATCTCCTGTGCTGTGCAGGACACGTGGTGGTCTCTGGGGGCAGTGGGAACCTAAGGCCTGGGTTTTGGGGTGGCTTTAGGTGGGATATTGGGACAAATCCTTCCCTGGGAGGGTGGGGAGGCCCTGGCACAGATTCCCAGAGGAGCTGTGGCTGCTCCTGGGTCCCTGGGAGTGCCCAAGGCCAGGGTGGACAGGGCTTGGAGCAGCCTGGGATGGTGGAAGATGTTGGGGTTGGAATTTAAGGTTCCTTCCAACCCAAACCATTCTGAGACTTTTACTGATTTCTTCCTCAGAATGAGTTTCACCTTCTCACTGGTATAACAAACCTTCAAAATACCCCAAGTATTGGTTGTGCCAGCACCTCTCAGAGTGCTGGAGAGCCTTTGAAGGCGAGGCTGGGCTCTGGATTGCTCTCAAGCTGTGGGATGACCACAGTTAGCAGTTGTTCTAGGAAGTCTCTTGTTGCTGACCCTTGATCTCACAGGCCACTTGGCTTTTTCAGGTATTCTGATGTTTTTGAGCTGGTAACAAGATTTTTAAATCAGGCAGAACAAGAAAGCCCCAAAGCTGCTGCTGTCATGCTGCTGGGAGCAGCTAAACAGATTGCCCTGCACAAAGACCCTGCTCTGTAAGTACCTGGCCCACTGAGAATCTTCCTTCTTCCCTCCAGGGGAGGGGAATTAGTGAGAGAATCCTGGGGGTTTGTTCATTAGGAGTGAGGAAAGTGTAAAAATCCCAGCCCAGGCTGCAGCACAGCAGGAGGGAGATGAACACACTGAGGGAGAAGTGGGATTTTGGGGAAAAGAAGAGGTTGGATGTGAGAAGAAGTTAAGCAGGAATGAGAGTGAAGATGACTCAAAAAATCCCTGCCAAGGGAAAGCCAGATTTAATATTAAACAACAAAGTTGGTTGGTAAGATTTGCTCCACTGCTTATAGAAGATCTTAGGGACTAAAAAGGAAAACAAGCAACAACAAAACCAAACCTAGTGCAGGCATTCAGAAAAGGAAATGAACTGAGAACCACTGAGGGGAGTGTGGGACAAAAAGAGCAGCAAAGATAAAAAGGAACTCAGCCTTAAAAGCTTAACAGCACTCCCACTTAACAGTACTTCAAATTATACCTTAGGCTTAACAATTCAACAAAGAAAGAGCACTTAGATCTAACTTAAGCTCAGCTTAAAACTTAACCTTAATAATTTCAGGGGAATAACACTTCAACATTTAACCTAACTTAGAACTCCCAAGTTACTTAGCAACTCAGCAAAACACTTTTCAGCATTGCAGAGCTTTGCTTTGTGAAACCTGAACATTTTGGGGTTTAAATTCAGGGGTGTTGGTAAAAGGGAAGGAAATGCTGTGGGGATTGGTTTGAAGCAGCAGCTGCCCTGCAGTTCTGCTGAGGAATGAGCCAGGCTTGCAAGGAGCAGGCTGCATTTGTTAGCTGGGAATTTTGCACTTCAGTCTTTGCAGGAATTTCTATCAGCATGCCAGCTTCTAAGAGTTTTCCTTAAAATGTTTTCCTCAACAGTTGAGTAGAGAGAAGGGGGAAAAGCAGGAAGGGGAGGCAGGCATTAACTAGTGCTGTTTTTTCCAGGCTTAAGAACTGTCAGAACCTTGGCCACACTGCTTCCATGAGGATTGCTGTCCCATTTCTGTTCCAGAGGTAACACTGGTGTCCTTGCTGTCTGCTTGGCTCTCAAATGTGTTTTGGGTGACAAATCCTCTGTTGAGAGGCACGTGGGGGGCCAGAGCAGGTGTTGTTGTTACACCAAGGAGTAAAGAGTGGCTGGGAGAGGTCACAGCAGGATTCCCCTGGGAAGGAGCAGGAAAAGCTCCCCCAGAGGCTGGAGAATGAGGACACCCAGCTCCCCTGGCTGAATTCACTTCCCATTTTAGCTCCATCCTTCACCTTTCCCCCTAAATTCACCTGCCACAGAAGGTTGATGAGTGAAGAATTAAATTCTTTCCAACCCAGTTCTATATTCTGAGCTTTTCTGGAACTAATGACAGCTACAACCTAAATCCTTCAGCAGTTTGCATTTTAAATTGCTATTTGTAATTTTTTAAAATTTCTTACTTGGAGCAAAAAAGGGAAGAGTTTGTCTTTACCTCCCTGCCAAAATTTTGAAGAGTAAACTCTTCTTTTTTTATCTTCATTTATCAATTAATACAAAAATGATTCCAGTAGCAGGGAAGGTGCAGGAGCTCAGGTCCAGCACAGTTTGAGGTGTTTGCTGTACACATTCTTTGGAGATCTTTGTTTTAAAACTTAAACACAGCAGAATCACAGCACAATAATTTCATTATTCACTACAAAACTTAAAGCAGAAATTGAGTACAGATCCAAAAAAAAAAACAAAACACAAACTTGTGTAGTTTCCCATATGATTTAAAAAGACAACTCCTCTCATTTTAAAATACCCATTTGGAATTGTTTTTCTTTTCAAATCCCAGGATCATAACTCGACTTCAGAGGATGCTGGTGTTGTGTGACTTTCCAAAAATTCTATATGAAAAGTTTGTTGAATTTTTTCAGTCCATCTCCCTTCCCTGTCACTGCTATGCCTTCTCAAACAGGTGAGTTCTGAGTAGATTTGGATCCTGTGAAATGTTCTTTTCCTGATAATAAAAGTGGAATTTAGAGGAATATTTTAGGGGCATTGTAGGGAATATTTCAGTATTTGCTGCTTTCCCTGTTTGGTGCCATGACTGAGCTGTTCTCCCTAAAGTTTATTTCCTTTCCCCCAGAACTGAGCTCTAAACCCCAAAATATTTCATTAATCAAACTTCTCAATCCTTAAAGGAGCTCATTAGTGATGTACAACAAAACACAGTTAAAAATCATTTTTTTTTTATCCTTCCAGCTTGAATGTTTTGCCCTGGGACCACATGTTACTGACCACAGTTTTAAAAGGCCAGAACATCACTGGGCAGAGGAGACAGAAAGGGAGGAAAATGTTCCTGTGGGAAGCCCTCCCTGTTGTGGAGGCTCGAGTGGAGAAACTGCTGGAAAAAAAGAAGTGAGATTGGTTTGGCTTTTTCATTTTAGGAGCTCAATTCTTATATTTTGACTGCTCCAAACCTCTGTGCTTTGGTGTAATTGGGAAACACAAAGCAAAGACTTTTTATTAATTTATTTTTTTTCTTCACAACAAGGCCAGGAGCTTTTTGGAGTTCCTCAAAGCCCTTTGAATGCCTCAGGATTAAAAAAAAACAAAAGATTTCTGGAGTGGCTCATTTCAAAACCCTACAGATTTTGCATGCTGATTTTTCAAGCAATTCCTCTTCATCAAAGCCTGACAAGTGGAAAGCAGCCAGAAAAACCTTTCCTGAGTCTTCAGAGAGCTGTACTCCAGAAAACCCAATATTCCAAACAAATTCCAAACTTAAAGAATTCAGCTGCAAGACAACCTCTAGTTTTATTTTGCTAGAGTTGGGAATAACCTCTAGAGTTTATTTCCAGCTGTATTTGTGTCCTGCTGTGCAGTTTCTCTCATGTGGGAAGCTCTCCTGCTTTGCTGCTTCCATTGTAGGAGAGATTTGCCCCGTGCACAGTTCTGCACTTCCTTCCCCTCCCTCCTCACCTTCTGTTTTCCCCCCCAGGTATAAGGAAGTTGTTCGGTACCTGAGAGCTGTGAAATGCAATGAAAACCAAAGGTAAAGGGATTTGCCCTTTCCTTTCCCCCTCTCTTTTCCCTTTTCCCCTCTTTATCCTCCCTTTCCTTTTCCCCTCTTTGGCCTTTCCCCCTCTCTTTTCCTTTTCCTTTTCCCCTCTCTTTTCCTTTTCCTTTTCCCCTCTCTTTTCCTTTTCCTTTTCCCCTCTTTGGCCTTTTCCCCTCTCTTTTCCTTTTCCTTTTCCCCTCTTTGGCCTTTTCCCCTTTCTTTCCTCCCTTTTCCCTTTTCCTTTTTCCTCTCTTTTCCCCCTTTCCACCTTTCCTTTCTTCCCTTTCCTTTTCCCCTCTCCTTTGTAATGCTCAAGCACAACCAGATCTCTCCACAAATCCTATCAAACCCATCCTAATAAAACCCAAACCTTCATTTCCTCTTGGCAGGCTCCGCGACCTTCGGGATCTGATCCCCTTCTACCTGTGCAAAACTGGCAATTTCCTGGATGCTGCCCATTCCCTGCTGTTCCCTGTGAACAGCCTGGCCTGCTGCTCTGCCTGCAGGATCACTCCCTGCCAGTTCAAGGTCTACCTCAAAATCTTCAGGACAGGCTGTGTTCCCTCTGGGAATGATGTGCTGGACACAGGGCCCTGGGTTACAGCTGGCAAGTGTCACTTCTTCCTTCCTTCCTTCCACTGGGAATTTCATTCCAGCTCTTCCTTGGCATTCCAATGAGTGACATCCTGAACCCAGCTGGGAATTGGGGGAGGGTGGGGAGGCCCCTGGACCCCTGGAAGTGTCCCAGGGCAGGGCTTAGAGCAGCCTGGGGTAGTGGGAGGTGTTGGGTTGGAACTGGATGGGTTTTGAGGTTCTTTCCAACCCAAACCATGAAAACAGCAGGCAAGAAGGATGGCTTTGTACTGGAGCATTCACTTTGCTCAGAACACTCATTTTGTCAGCTCTGAGCTTCTGCTGAAAGCAAACTAAGAGAAATTATGAAAAGAAAATCCCAAGCCCTTCATTTCCTCCCAGCATTGCCACTGTCAGTGGGGACTTGGCTTTGTCTCAGCCATGACCTTGAGGAGAAAACCCCTGATGGGAAATGTTTCATCATCACAATCATTAGCTCAGCCTCTGATAATTGTCATCACCTGTCCTGGGCTTTGCTGTTTCTCAGGGTGTCTTCTGCCATGAAGGATTTATTTGGGACTTGTTCCCTACTGGCAGAATTTTTGGAAGTGTGAGATCCCTCTGTGTGGTGTGATATCCACAGCAAACACTTCTTTGGGGTCACCTGGCTCGGTCTGGATTGTGTCCAGTTCTCTGTAGCTTTCCAGAACTGTGTTTTGGAGCTGCTGTTCATCTGTTCCACCAACAAACTGTGTAAAGCAGCTGGGAACACCTGCTGGCTCTGCAGAAGCAGGGCTGGACCTAAGTGAATATCCTGAATATCCTGCTTGTGCTGCTGCTGTGCAGTTATTTGGGGTGTGTGGGATCTGGGTTTGAT
The DNA here is from genome assembly GCA_013398595.1 of Tychaedon coryphoeus. Lineage (NCBI taxonomy): Eukaryota > Metazoa > Chordata > Aves > Passeriformes > Muscicapidae > Tychaedon > Tychaedon coryphoeus. Next base: position 369,800 of record WBND01000201.1, on the reverse strand, counting down.
ACTTTTCATTTCCATCCCTGCAGGCTCTCCCCTGAGGACCACAGTGCTAATTAAGCAGGGACTCAAACTGCTCTACAGCAGTGAGGCACTCTACAGGAGTGTGAGTGAGGCCAAAATTTCCCTCTCCTCTCCTGTTCCCACTCCTTGAAAGGGACAGAATTTGCTCTGACCTCTTTCTTCTCTGCACAGATTTCACTTTGTAACACAAATGTTCTGTTGATTTTTAGGCCAAATGTTGGAGTTCCTTCATCATGATTTTGGGGAGCAGTGATTTGCTGGAGAAGAGGGGGAACCTGCTTCCCTTGACCCTGGCAGAGCCCCCCCTTGGTTTCCAAGAGGTACCAGACAGAGCTGGCAGAATCTCCTGGCTTGGCTTTGGCCAAGATTCCATTGGGTGTGGGAATTGGCTCCTTCTCCCAAATGGCAGAGTTCACTTCCAGTGCCTCATCCTGGTGGCTGTGCAGGGTGTGGGGATTCAGGAATGCTCAAGGCTGCTGGAAATGTGTTCACTGTGCTCCCAGCTCAGTGCCTGGGCCTGGTTCTGCATCTGTTCATGGTGGGATGGAGCAGATCAGAAAGGGCCTGGACTGGGGATGGCTTCCCACTGCCAGAGGGCAGGGTCAGGTGGGAGATTGGGAATTCCTGCCTGGGAGGGTGGGGAGGCCCTGGCACAGATTTGGGAGGGTGGGGAGGCCCTGGCACAGATTCCCAAAGGAGCTGTGGCTGCCCCTGGGTCCCTGGAAGTGCCCAAGGCCAGGTTGGACAGAGCTTGGAACACCCTGCCACAGTGGAAGGTGTCCCTGGCAGGGCATGAGGTGATTTTTCCATCTCAGCCCTACAAAAATGAAGAGTTTTTGATAGAGTTTGGTTGGTGCTGCAGAACCTCAACTTCCTTGAGAGTGATGTGGAGCAGGCACCACCCTCTGCAGGAATGCTGAGGAAAGCACATCACTATTTCTGACACTGTTTAGGGTTGGTTTGGGGAGGATCTGCCATCCTTGTCCCTCACTGTCCCCTTGCAGAAAGTGCTGGCAGCCAGTGGCAACTTCCTGGGGGATCTCAAGTCTGGAGTTAATGTCTCTTTACCAGCTGCTTTTTTCTCTGGTCAGGTGAGTGATGGCAACAAAGGAATTTAACCCCAGCAGGGAAAAATGTTGGGTCATTAAGAAAAGCTTTTGAGAGAGACCTGGAAGGTGTTTTTTGGCTGTGATCAGCTTAAGATGAGCACAGTCTAAGCTCTGGAGCAGATCTGAAGGTAGAGAGCTGAAAGTCATCTTCAATCTAGAAATCTTTATCCCTGTCCAAATTTATGGATTTATAAAGGAGGAGGGCTGGGAATAATTGATTGTGTCTTAATTTCTCCGAGGATTTGGCTCAAACAGGACACTGGGGCTTCTCACTGCCTGTCTCAAAACTCAGAATTGCCCAGAAGTTCTAAATTTCTTTTGAATTAAGGATTTCAAGTATGTGGAACTTACTTGAAGGTGGCAGGACAAACATTCCATATTCCATGCAGTCATCTAAGGAGCTGCCTTATTCTTTTTTACTTTTGTGGTGGAAATTTTCATTTCTTCTCCAAATATGCAACTCCTGAGCTGGATTTTTTCCCCTTTAATTCCCTATTTCTGCTCCTGTGTGAGATTTCACATTTCTGAGAGCACCAGAAAGAAAATCCCTGTTTTTAACTCTTGATAAGGTTCTTGTGGATTTGTTGAGTGACCTCCAGGCTCTCTGGCTGAACTGGAATAACTCAGTGCTGGTTTCAGTGGATAAATTAAAGGAAAGGGGCTGTTAAAGCAGTTTCTTTCCTTGTTTTTGTCTCTTGTGTAGCTGCACCATGAGGCTTCTGTGGTCCTGGCAGTGCAAGCAGTGCAGCAGATGGTTTGTTGTGACCTTCCCCACTTGACTTCCTTCTTAGAGATAATCCTGGCTTTTGGGGTGAGTCCTAGAAACTGATTCCTGTTCTAAGACATCAAAGCAAATAATATTGAAAAGCTTTTTGATGATGAAACCACCATCCTGGAGGTTTTAGCCACGTTTAACTTGACTTTGTTTTGATCTTTATTTTTGTTATTGGTATTTTAAGGAATGATTGGCAACGAGGTTAAATCACACATTGTATTTTCATCTCTTAGAAAAACTTCTGGGCTCTGAGGCTGTTGCTGAGCCAACTTGCCTGTGCAGATCACATCATGTGTGGCACTGCCAACCTGCTCTTGAGGGACCTGAGTCGGGAGAAGGGCACCATGCTGAGAGTGTGAGTGAGCCCTGCTCCCTGTGTGCCCATGGGGCTGCAGCACAGGGGGGGGCTGAGGTCTGGGGAGCAGCTTGGCCTGCAAATCTTGGCAATGCACAGGTGGAGCTGTTGGGAGTTGCTTCATTCTGATTTTGGGGAGCAGTGGTTTGCTGGAAAAAAGGGGGAACCTTTTCTTTTATCCCCCCTTGGCTTCCAGCAGTGCTGGGAGAATCTCCTGCCTTGGGTTTGGCCAAGATCCCACTGGATGTGGGAATTGCCTCCTTCTCCCAAGTGCCAGAGTTAATCCCAGTGCCTCACTCCTTGTGCTTTTGTTGTTCAGGTGGCAGAACCTTGGTCCCCAGTACGTGGGGGAGTTCCTGTGCCTGTTCCTGACCTGCAGACACAAGAGCATGCAATCTGTGGGGCTCTTCAGCCTCAGCGTGGTCCTAGAGAACCTGCACATGTGAGTGAGTGAGAGCTGCCCCAGGACACCTGGAAAATCCTGGGATTGTCCCCTTAGAACTGCCCTAGAGCCACCTGAAATTCTGGGATTCTCCCACTGGGACTACCTCAGAGCCACCTGAAATCCTGGGATTGTCCCATTCCCCCAGGGCCACCTGGAAAATCCTGGGGTTCCTCCCCCCATCGTTTTCCTGTAAATCTGAAACCACCTTGGCTTGGAGCTGTGAGCTGTAGGATTTTTGGAGGTTTTTGAGGCATGCAGAGCCAGCAGTGGCTGCAGTGGGAGGGAATGAGTGGGAATTTCTCTCTGTTTCAGGTGTCCCTGGGCAAAGCAGCTCTGCACCTTTTTCCTGGAATCAGTGAGTATCCCAATATTTGTAGGATTTAACAACAAAGCAAATCAATGATACCCTTTATCAATTAAATATTGAAATGCATCTTTTTTGTATTAAAAAAACCATTCCTGAAGGGAATTCATTGTGTTTTGTCTCTTCCCAGGGGTTGAGGCAGCTCCCCTTTGGCACCACAGTTCACCACGAAGTTTCCAAGTTCGTCAGTGTTTTTGAGAAACTCTAATTGGAACCAAATCCTCAGGAATATTTCCCAGTGGTTTTTTTTTTTGAGCAATCTCTTCCTGGAGAGTTCCTTGAGTTTGCTTTGGTTGTCACCTCCAGGAAGAGTCAGCTAAAAAGTGACTTTTCCTGGCTCTGGGGTGGGAGCAGAGCCAGGGTTTGGGAGTTTCTTGCAGTTGCACATATTAAATTCAAGAGTTGTTGGGAGAGGCAGCAGGTTGGAGTTGTTTTCAAAAGCTGAGAAAAGCAGGGAAACATGGATGGAGCAGGAAGCAGCAAAGAATTTTTCTTCCTCTTGGAACACAAACCCTGCAGGAGGTAACTGCTGAGAGGGAAAAACTTCATGCAGGAAAAAAAAAAAAGGAGTTGAAAATTCCCTCTGCAGCAGTTTTGGGGTCAGGTGCTGTTTGCACAGCTCTGATTTTGGGTTTTATCCTGAACAAGAGGCTGGAAGATAAACCTGAGCTTTACTTTCCTCAAACAACCCCAGTGTGGGGCAGTGAAGAGCTGAGTTTATTTAGAAATAATCCAGATTTCAAGCTGGGCTTTGATTTCCTGCTGAAATTTTAAAAAATAGGATGTTTTTTTTAAAATGAGATTTTAAAAAGATAAGACTAAAAAAAAATAAGATTGGTGCTGGTGCCTCTGTGTGTTTCCCAAATCCAAATTCCAGGGGAATTTTTTAATTCACTCTGACCTGGGAAGGTGAAAGAAATTTTTGGAGTCTGCTTTGGGCTCTGCCCCACTGGGATCCCTCTCTGCACTGCTTGGACAGGCAGCAAAATCAACTTTAATATGTGCCCAACTGCACTTTGCACATTTCCAGGGGTTTGGGGGCTTCTGCAGCTCTTGTTATCCCAAATTTCCT
>WBND01000201.1:270898-284245 GCA_013398595.1 Tychaedon coryphoeus | reverse complement strand
CCGTGGGGACACTGTGGGATCACTGTGGGGACATTGTGGGGACACAGTGGGATCACTGTGGGGACACTGTGGGGACACTGTGGGATCACTGTGGGGACACTGTGGGGACATTGTGGGGACACTGTGGGATCACTGTGGGGACACTGCGGGGTCAGGTCCGTGGATAGGAGCAGCGTTCAGGAGGGATCTGAGGCTTCAGGCACTGCAAAAATACAAAGTATTCATCCTGGATGTGTTTGAGAAGCACGGCAGGAAAACCGAGCTGAGATGGGATCGGTGGGAAGGGAAATAGCAAATCCTGTTAATTCTCCGTGTGGGGTTTGGGGCTGTGGGGGAATTCTTCAGGTCAGTAACGAGCTCTGCTTTTGTGCTCCGAGTGAAGAATCAGAGTGAGTCGTTCCTGCAAAAATGGATTCATTTCAGGGGGAAAGCTCAAACTTCTCGGAGGAGAAGTAGGACAAGGAGTCACGGGGTGTTCGAAGAAGAAAGAAGTGAATAAAAGTCAGGAAAACCCTCGGGGCTTGTGCTGGGACAGCAGAGCTGAGCTCAGAGCTGTCCCAAAATCCAGGCTCGGCTGGAAAGGGAAGAGTCGGGATTTGCTGCCGGATTTTGGGGAGGAGGAGGAGGAGGAGGAAGGGGCTGGCCGGGCGCTGCTCCTGTCAGAGCTCCAACACCAGAGCTGAGCTCTTCAGAAGGAGCAGGATCCTCCTGTGGGGTTGGGATGATGCTGGAGAAATGTTCTTCCTGTTCAGCAGGGGTGAGGAGCCTCTGCTTTGCCAATTTTCGTACAGTGCTGAAAGAAACTCAGAGAAATTCCAGCCTGGTTTGAGGGGGAGGATCCAGAGTCACTCCAGTTCTTTATTTTTTATTTAACCCCTCTTTATTTATTTTTTTATTTAAACCCCCTCCATTTATTTTTTATTTAACCCCTCTCTATTTATTTTCTATTTAAACCCCCTCCATTTGTTTTTTATTCAATCCCCTCTATTTATTTTATCATTTAAACCCCCTCTATTTATTTTTTATTTAACCCCCTCTTCCTTGCTCAGCTCCTCAATTCCAGGCTCTGCTGCTCTTTCAGGAATGCATCAAGCCTGTAAAAGTGGATAAAAAGCCTGGAAAAGCAGCAGCCAAGATCAGAATCGAAGCTGATGGAAGCTATTTCCAGGTCAATCAGGTATGTGGGGTCTTTTGTTCACTGTGAAAAACCAGAAAAAAATGAGTGTATTTTAAGTGTGTTAATTCTCTACATCCATTTACTGCCTCAAAGAGATGCTGCCAGCATTTTTGTGTATTTTTTTTTTTAATTTATAATCAATAATTCCAATTTTTGGCCACTTTTATGCTCTGAAACACTTAAATTAATAATTACACTTATATTAAACACTTATATAACACTCATAAAACACTTATATTAATAATGATTATTAATATAAGAGGAGATAAGCTGGGATTGTGTTAAACTTTAATTTATCAGCTTTTTAATTTATAAATTCATTTCTAAGCAGTCATTTTATAATCAGTAATTCCAGTTTGTTCCAGTTGTTTATGCTCTGAAACACTGCCATTAATTGGTGATGATTTTCATAAGAGAGCAGATAAAGTGAAAAGTTTCTTTATTTTGTCAACATTTAAGGATTGGAAATTCCAGGTTGGTTGTGGCAATGTCCTTGTGCTCATTCAGAGATTTAATAAAGCCATTTTTAATAAATCCTGCTGGATTTTCTTAAAATAACATTTCAAAATATTTCTTTTAAAGCTTGAGGAATTCAGAAGCTTCCAAAATTCAAGCTGAATTTTTCCGGTTTTCACCAAAAAAAAGTTGGCATTGCTCAGTTAACCAAGCTGGGAATTTCTCTAGGAGTGGAACTTGGAACTTTAGGCAGATTTTGATTTTAAAAAAGGAGGATACAGCACTTCCAAATCAGTCTAGTTCCTTATTTTAAAATTTTAATAGTGCTTCATTTCCTGGTCTCTTCCAACTTCTGGTGGCTTTGTCCTCACCTTATTAAAAACAAAGATTTTTTAAAAAATTATAAACCAAGAGCATCAAAAGAGCAATATCATCATTATTTGCAACAAAGTGGAGAACTGCTCTTTAAATTCTGGGATGACAACTGAGCCTGTTGTGGGTTTTTTTTGGGTTTTTTTATAGGATGGGGAAGCACAAAAGCTGGAAAAGGCCAAGATCAGCCTGAATGATTGCTTGGCCTGCAGTGGCTGCATCACCTCAGCTGAGAGTGTCCTGGTGAGCCAGCAGAGCCACGAGGAGCTCTGCAAGCTGCTGGCTCTCAACAAGGTGAGTCCCACTCCTCCCTGGAGAAAAAAAGGGAAAATCCACAGCAAAATAGGAATTTCAGAGCTCAGGTTGTTCCTGCTGCATTGTTGTGGTTTATTCTCATTTTTTTAAGAGTTTGGAAGGGTTTGGTGTCAATTCCTGCCTTGGGGTGAGTGTGAGGAGCTCTGTGGTGCTGCCAGCTCTGCCTGTGCCACAATTTGGGATTGTTGGGGGTTTTTTTGTTGTTTTTTTTTCCAGGCTGCTGCTGCCCATGAGCAGAAGCTGGTGGTGGTTTCTGTCTCCCCTCAGTCCAGAGCCTCCCTGGCTGCAAGGTGCAAGCTGGGGCTGCTGGAGACAGCCCAGAAGCTGACCATGTTCCTCAAGAGTTTAGGCAAGTGTGGGGTTGTGTTCTGATCTCTGGGGTTCACAGAGGCTGGTGGGGTTTAACCCCCACAAGGATCCCCAAGTGTCCAAAACTTCAGTCACATGATGAACTTGGAATGAGGGAAGGGAAGCTTGTGAAAAGGAGGCTGAGGGATTTTTTTATAAGGGCAAGGGGAAGGATTTAAACTGCCAGAGGGCAGGGATGGATGGGATATTGGGCAGGAACTCCTGGCAAAGATTCCCAAAATCAGCTGGAAGTCTCCATGGCCAGGCTGGAGCACCCTGGGATAATGGGAGATGTCCCTGCCCATGGAGCTGGCTGAGCTTTAAGGTCCTTTCCAACCCAAACCTGTAAAGAACCACTGAAAAGAACTTTACCTTTTAAATTTCCACCTCTCCTGTCACTTTTACCATGCTGAGAAACATTCCCTCTTCAGCTGCAGAGCTCAGTACTTGTGGCTGAGTTTGGCTCTGGTTGAAGTGGAAGGTTTTTTGTTGGATTTTGCTGTGTCCTGAGGGTTTTAACCCAGCTGCTGTCCTGCCCAGGTGTGCACTACGTGTTTGACACAACTTTCTCCAGGAACTTCAGCCTCCTGGAGAGCCAGCAAGAGTTTGTGAGACGCTTCCACAAACAAGCAGATGACAAAAAGGCTCTGCCCATGCTGGCCTCTGCCTGCCCAGGTATGGCTTCAGTTCCAGCTGCAATCAAAAATCCAGCAGCTGCTCAGAAATGGGTGGTTTTACCTGCAGGATTATTCTCCTCACAGCACAGATCTTGGTGTTAAAGCAGCAGTGAGACATCAAAATGAATCTGGTCTTCCACTTGCTTTGCTTTTTGGGCTGAACTGAGGCTGAAAATGGTTATTAATGAGCACTAAACCTGGGGTTTGGGGAGAATGGGAAGAGTGAAAGTCTGCTTCTTAATTTTTAATTTCATTTGTTAATTTTGTTCCTTGCAGGTTGGATCTGCTACGCAGAGAAAACCCACGGCAGCTTCATCATTCCCCACATCAGCACCACCAAATCCCCCCAGCAGGTCATGGGCTCCTTGGTCAAGGGCTACTTTGCAGAGCAGAAGGTAAAGCTCTAAAAATGCTCTTCTTACTGCAAAACTCCTCTAATTCAACCCTTTAGGCTGATTTTTAAAAATTTTCCTGTGTTAAACACATTTAAGGGTCACTATTGCCTTGCAGAAAGCAGCAAATCTTCCTCAGTTCTGTTTTAGCTGATGAGTAGTAATTAGGGTAGAACATTAGGCATGGGCTAATTAAATTAACGCCTCTGGATTATTTGGGAAAGTTAGGGAACTTTATTTTCAGTGTCTCTGTGCTCCAGTTGTTTAAAGTTGGTGAATAATTCCAAATAAGTGACCCCAGCCAAGGCTGCAGTCGGTGCTTACGTGCAGATCCTGCCTTCTCTAAAAATGATCCCTCATTCCCATCTTGATGTTCTGCTGCTGTCCTCAGCCTGTGACCTCTGGAATGTTCCCAGCTGGGAGCTGGGTATCCCCAGGCTGCAGTTTGAACAAACAGCCTGGATTGGGCCGGGAAGGGGCTGCAGCACCCAGTGGGATTTACTGTGGGGTTTAGTGGCCACTAAGGAGCAGTGAGTGACACTTGCATGAGGCAGCTGCAGATTTGGGACAAAGTTTGGCAACTTCTGGCAATATTTGGCACAGGAGACTGAAACAGTGGCCAGGGGTCAGTGACCTGTTTGTTATTGCTTTTGTGGGAATCCAGGTCATGTCCTGAGGGGCTGAGCTTTGGGAGCAGGGAGGAAGTTTATTCCCTCATGGCTTAATTAGGGATTGGCTTCTCTGCCTGACCTTGGATCATTGCACCAGCGTGAGGGAAACTTGCAGGAGCTTCAGGGAGCCTCAGGAAAGATGGAAAGGGATTATTCCTAAAGGCCTGGAGTGCCAGGACACAGGGAATGGTTTCCCACTGCCAGAGGGTAGGGTTAGATGGGATGTGGGGAAGGAATTCCCAGAGAAGCCGTGGCTGCGCCATCCCTGAAAGTGTCCAAGGCCAGGCTGGAGCAGCCTGGGACAGTGGAAGGTGTTGGGGGTGGAACTGGATGGGCTTTAAGGTCCCTCCCAACCCAAACCACTCCAGGATTCCTGTGGAAAATCCTGGAAAAGGATTCTTTTTTCTCTTATGGTGCTGGGAAGGACCTGCTGCGCCTGACTGCAGCTGAAATTGGCTTCTAGGAGAGAAACCATTTCATTTATGCATCAACAGATAACCATTCAAATACTCAGTAATGGTGGGGATTTTTCCAGGGGCACTGGGGCATTATTTTCCCCACTCTCCTTTGCTCCTGGAATGCTCTCCCTGAGCTCAGGGAGATTTTGCTGCCCCAGCCTTGTCTCTCTTGCAGCACCTGCCCCCTGACAGGATCTATCATGTCACAGTCATGCCCTGCTATGACAAAAAGCTGGAGGCCTCCAGGCCAGACTTTTTCAACCAGGAATACCAGACCAGGGATGTGGATTGTGTCATCACCACAGGTAAGCAGAGCCACAGGGGATTCCCAATTGCAGCTAATTCTGGGAGCTTTAATAACCCTTTGTCTCTGACAGAGGTTGGATATTGATCTACATTCCCATTTAATAGTGCAAATCATGCCCTGGTAAAATGCAGGTGCAGTTTAGGGACTGCTCTGTGGGGTTTGTTTTCCTGTATCCCAAAAATAAGAACTCTTTGTGCCTGGTTCTGCTCTAGGAGAAGTGCTAAAGCTGCTGGAACAGGAAGGAGTGTCCCTGGCAGATGTAGATCCTGCTCCCCTGGACACCTTGTAAGAGCAAAATCCCATTTCAGTCATGTTCGCTTTCCTCCAGGATTTAGAGTTCAGAATTTCCCAGTTCTCTTTCCCCTAGGATTCAGAGAGTTCAGAATTCCCTTTCCCTGTTCCCTTTCCTCGAGGATCCAGAGTCCAAAATTCCTCTTTTCCTGCTGTTTTACACAAGTGTGTTTTCCCTTGCTTTGGTTTCTTATGTCACTTGAACCAGAATAATTGGGAGTTAAAATATTTAATGTACAGAATATGGTAAATTTCCACTGGACAATCACTCCAGCTCCTTTCATCCCACAAAAAGCTGCTGCAGTCTTTGGGAAGGACAAGAATGTGTCCCAGTGATAAAAATTTCCTGAAGTAGAAGCTGTTGCTCCTCCTTATCAGAGCCACTGCGAGATCCCAGAATTAAAGCAGAAATAACAAATATTTAGGTCACTCAGTTAATCTGCAGAAGACTTGATGAAAAATGACATTGAAGTTGTGTCAGATGGGACTGGGGTTGTTGAACTGAGGAACTTCTGCTCCAGCTGCACACATTGGGGTGGGGTGGGATCACATTTTGGGGTCAGAGGTGACACCAGGGCTGGTTCTGCACTGAGCACCCAGAGCTGCCTCTGCTTCAGGGCAAGGGGAACATCCCCAGGGACACCAACAAACTCCAACAGCACCTCCCTGAATTACACAGCGTGATTAATTAGAGATTAATTAGAGAATCACAGAATCCTGGAATGGTTTTGGGTGGGAAGGACTTGAAAATCATCCAACCCCGACAGCTTCCACCATCCCAGAGTGCTCCAAGCCCATCCAGCCTGGCCTGGGACACTCCCAGGGACAGCCACACCCTGAGCCCGGGGACAATCCCCCGGAGCTATCCGTGCTCCCCGGGACAAAGGAAAAGCTGTTCGGCTGCTCCCGTTGTGCTGGGGCTTTGTTTGGGCCCAGACCCCCTGAAGCTGCTGCTCTGCCCTCCCCAGGCTCGGCGGGGCTGCAGAGGAGCTCAGCACCCACCCCGGGGGCGGCTCGGGGGGGTACCTGGAGCACATCTTCAGACACTCAGCCCAGCAGCTCTTCGGCATCCACGTGGACTCCATCCACTACAAACCTCTCAAGTAAGAAGCTGAAATCCCACAGAAAACTCAGAAATTCTCTCCTTGCCAAGGGGCTGATTTTTTTTTTTTTTTTTTGTTAAATGTTAAACTTCACTTCCAGGCTGAGACTTGGCTGCTCCCTCCCTGCTGAGCAATAAATCAGCCAATTCCATGCAGCCAGGGAGAATTCCTGGGAGGATTTCCCTGGGAGAATTCCAGCCCCTTTCCCAGCCACACCCTGGAGTTGGCCTGGTGGATTTGCCCACTGATAATTTTTAGAATAATTCTAAAATTTTAGAGTAATTGAGAAGGCAGAGCTGTCGTGGAGATGGATTCCTCACCTTGGATCAGGCCAATCAAGGAGATTCGTCACTAATTACTGATCCCTAATTTGTCACTAATTATTGTGTGAGGGCTTTGGGGCTCTGTTTAACTCTAGTGAAACAGAAAATAAATCACCTGAGTTTGGGCATTGAGGCTCAATCCACTGAGATTCCTCCTGGCCTCCCAGTTCTAATTTAATGTATCCTTTGGAATTAATTTTATCCCTAATGAGCAATTTTTATGTTTAGGATTCCCTGGTTTAGGAAGCAGAAAAAAGTCTCAAAAACTTGATAAAAATCAAATTTCTTACTTTTTTATCAGGACCAGGTATTCCCACTAACATTAGAAATCTGGAATCCTCAATCAGGGTTTGTTCCTCTATTTTATGATCCAGTAGAAGTTTAAAATCCCCTCAGGGGCTCCATTAATGTTGGCTGAAGGAACTCAGGCTGAGCTTTTCAGGCTTTACCCAGCACAGCAAATTGCTCAGGTGGCTCCAGCAATCCTGGCAGGTTCTGGAAGGAATTCCTTCCTGATTTCCTTGGATGGCACAAACAGAACTAGGGCAGCTCTTCAATGAGATTCACAAAGAATTTGGGTTTTGCACTTTGAAGTTGAAAATAGAAGCTCATTTGGAGAAGCCATTTGCTGTGCTCTGCTCCCTCAGGAACAAGGACTTCCAGGAGGTGATCCTGGAGAGGGATGGAGAGGTGCTGCTCCACTTTGCTCTGGCCTATGGATTCAGGAACATCCAGAACCTGGTGCAGAAGCTGAAACGAGGGAAGTGCCCCTATCACTACGTGGAGGTCATGGCCTGTCCCTCAGGTGAGCAAACCCAGCCTGGCAGCAGCTCCAGGCAATTCCACACAGGAGATTTCTCACACCCTTGGGGGGATTTTCCTACCTCTGAGCCAGTAATTCCTCAGGATTTAAGGAAGTGTAGCTGAATTCCATCACACAAAATTTCCATAATTGTTAATTAATTGCTTTTAAGGAGGATTTCCTGAGCTCTTTGGTACCTGAGGGGGTTTTCCCCCTGAAATTGCCCAAACCTGAGCATCACACTTACAAAAAATGCTGCTGTGGCTGGTGGAGAAAGTCACATCCTGAATATTTTATTCCATTTTCCTTCTCCTGCCTGCTGGCTCCCCTGGGAGGTGCTGGGGGCAGCCTGAACTCCACTCCTGCCTCCTTCCCAATGATCCCCACAGCTCTGGGAGCCTCCCAGAGCACATCCCAGGCACTTCTGCCTTTCCTCCAAGGCTGGGTTGGGCTCTGGCTCTGTTCTGGGGGCAGGAGATAAGAGCTGGCAGATGCCCAGCTCCTCCCTGCAGCTGGCAGATAACTGGGAGTGAACCTGCACTCCTGAGGTGTTTCATTGCTGCAGCTGTTTGCAGGAGCAGAATACATGAACTGACATTTTTTAGGATGTTTTCCCCACTAAAGTTCTTCATCCCTTTTTATCCCCACCAGGCTGTTTGAATGGAGGAGGGCAGATCAAACTGGAGGGGGAATCCAGCAAGGAGGAGCTGCAGAAGGTGGAGAGGTTGTATGAATCCCTGAGGGCTGAGATGCCAGAGGAGAACCAGGCTGTGAGGGAGCTCTACCAGCACTGGCTGGGGGGCTGGGGCTCAGAGAGGGCCCTGCAGGTGCTGCACACACAGTACCACGCTGTGGAGAGAGCAAACTCTGCCCTCAACATCAAGTGGTGAGGGCTGGCCAGCCCAGGAGATCCTCAGTGCCTTCTCAACTCTGAGCTGTGAGCCTGCAAGGACTCTGTGCAATTCCTGCCTCTGGGAATGTGCCTGGCACTGCTCGTTCCTTCAGCTGGAGGATGGGGTGATGGGAATGAACCCCAAAGTGTGACAGGGGGCACAGCAGGAGAGGCAGAGCTGCACCCCAGGCTGGTGGGACAGACCCTGCCCTGCTCCCACAGCCCCATTCCTGCCAGAACTGAGGAAAACAAGGATTTAGAGCTCAGCTCCAGGCTGAGCTTTGTGCCACACCCCAAGATTCCTCCCCCAGGCCTTGCTGGATTGTCACAGCACTCGGTGCTGTGCCTGCCTCTGCTGGAGCATCCTCATTTCATCAGGAATGGTCTCACAAGGCCTGGAGCCCTCCCATCTCCCTGCCCTGCTCTGTGGCCCTGGAGAGGGGGATCCAAACCTGGGATCATCCTGGGGACTGCACTGAATGCTGGGCATTGTGATTCATTTTCCTTAAATTATAAATAATTTATACCCAGGGTGATGGCTTCTCTCTCTTTGCTTCCTAAACACACAGCAGGGAGTCTCAGAATTGTCACACTTAGCCACCCCCAGCAGCCACTTACTGAGGGATAATATCCCTAAATCCAGACAAAACAGGCACTTACTGATGGCTAACATCCCAAAATTACCACAAAATAATTCCTGACCTCAGGGCTGCCAGGAACCAAAGCCTCCTCTGCACTTCATTCCAGTGAATCCACAGAGCAAAATGTGATTTTCATGTTTTTAATTAAAAGCTTTCCATTTTTTCAGCTGCTGCTGATCATTAATGACCTCACAGTGTTCTAAGGCATCAACCTCCCCCTGCTGCCCCCTCCCCACCTTCCTGAGGAGCAAATTGGTGCTTCCAGTGAATTCCCTTTTCCATGCAGGGATTTGGCTAAACCAGGAAATCTGGGCAGGGAGAGGCTCCAGCCTGGAATCAGTGCAGAGCAGAGTCAGCCCAGAAATGCACAATCAATGAAGCTAAATTAGCTGGAAAGCAAATTACCAGGGCTCCACACTTGGTCACTTCCCCAGTTCCCAGACACAGAGGTCACTGAAGCCACCCAGGACACCCTGGGATCCCTGCTCTGGCACCAGGAATTTGTCCCAGCTGGAATTTGTCCCAGCTTTGAGGTGTGGAGCAGGCTCAGGGTTGGTTAAACCCACATCCCTGCTCCCAGGATAAATAAAATTCCAAAGGAACACACAGGGGACACCCACAACTCCAGCATTTCATGGAAACTGAGGAATTCAGGCCATGGTACCAAGGGAGCTTTGGCAGCTGGAGAAATCCTTCCCCTTTATGCAAGGAAAAAAATCCAAAGTATAACTTAATAAAAGGTAAAAAGAAATTCTTGGTCCAGTTTGTAGCACAGGAAAAAGCCACAAACCAGACTCCAGTGGCAACAAAGAAATTCACAGTCCACAAAGGAAAAATCCCTGAAATTAAATGTATCCCAGTGCTGGGAGCTGCCATCAAACCCTCATTTTCTCCACCAAAAAAAAAAAAAAAAAAAAAAAAGGAATTATTTCACTGGTGTAAAGTGCTTCCCCACACCAGCAAATAAAACTCTGCTCCCTTCTCAGAGTTAAAAATAAATAAAACACAGCCCTGATTTTGTACAAAGTGAAGGCTGGGGAGGCCTGGGAGCCCCAGCTGCTCCCTGGCTCTTGAGGAGCAGGCAATGTCCATGTAATTGGCACCAAGAGTTTTCCAGTTTGTATCCTGGGAAAAGCAAAAAGCAAGGGATGCCTGGCAGCACTTTATCCTAAAATCTGTCCCACCTTGGGAAATCCCTCCTGGGGCAGACCCTGGGCTCCACCTGGACACCCCTGGGTCACAAATCCCTACACAAACCCCTGTGGGACCTACTGGGAAAACTGGGAAAAAGGTGGGGAAACCCCACCCAAGCCCTGCTGTGCTGAGGGGTTTGTTAGCACAGGGCTGGAGCTGCATGGGTACTGCTGACACCAGTGCCACCAGTGCCTTCCCAGTTTCCTGTGGGGATCCAAGTGTCCCTCCCCAGGCTGAGAGGGGCCCAGGGTGGCTGGGCAGGACAGGCAGGGCCAGGAGGGCTCCCAAAGGCACCATCACACAAGCCCTGGCACTGGGAGCTCGGTGGGGCACAGCACCACGATCCCTGAGCATTCCACAGCCACAGGGACATCCACGGACACCCCAGCTCCTGCACCGACCCCAAAACTGCTCCAAGCCACCTCCTGACCCTCTGCCAGCACCCAGGGGTGTCCCCAAGGCCCCGACGGGACCCAGGTGCTGCTCCCCAGGGCATGCCAGGAGCCAGAGGGGGAGCAGAGCAGAGCAGCCTCACACAAGCAGCTTAAAGACAAATCCAGGCCCCAGCTGGGGCCGATCCGAGCCGGGCACAGCCAGGAGGGAGCCCTGGCACCACGGGGGTGTCCCTTGGTCACTTCTTCTCCAGGAAGGGCGCGAAGAGCCCCCAGTCGAAGGCCAGCACGGCCTGGGGGTTGGGTCTCTCCTTGGGCTTCTTGAAGTTGTCCCTCTGGGAGCGCAGCACCCTCAGCACCTCCACAGGCTCTGTCCTGCCCGTGAACCTCTGCACAGGCTCCTCCCTGCAGAGGACAGCCCTGCTGTGCCCCTGGGACAGGAGGGGACCCCCAGCCCGTGCCATGGACCTGGCTGGGGGACCCCACGGCCAGCAGCCTCCCCTGGCTCCAGGCTGGGATTTCCCAGCAGTTCATTGGGAAAAGGGATGGTGTGGAGGGGAAAGGAGCAGGCTTGGGGCAGCAGAGCTTACGTGAGCCGCAGGAAGGGGTTGTAGAGGAACTCCTCGTGCAGGGTGGAGGGCACCGTGGGCAGGTCCTCGTCATCGCGCCGCTGCCGAGGGAGCAGAGGTGTCCAAACCCCGCTGCCACCCCAGCCCGGCCCCAGCTCGGCACAGGGGCACTGCCACTTACTCTGGCCCACGCCAGCTTCTCCTTCACCGCTTCATTCTCTGGCTCCACCTTCAAGGCGAATTTGAGGTTTCTGACGGTGCATTCGTGGCCACAGAAAACTTTCTGCAGGAGGCAGCCGGTGTCAAACCCGCCCCCAGTGCCAGATCCCAGCCCGGGACCCCTGCCCCGAGCCCAGGCCGGGAGCTGAGGCACACTCACCGTGTCCTTGGGCAGAGTGCCCAGGATTTGGGTGAGGTTGGTGTGCATCTGCTCTGCTGTTCCCTCGAAGAACTGCCCGCAGCCCCCCACGAACAGGGTGTCACCTGTGGGACAGGGGGTGCTGGGTTCACCCAGTGTGGGGGACAAGCAGCACACAGGGACTGTGTCCCCAAAGCCATGGGAGCACGTGGGCAGGGTGGGATACCTGAGAAAAGAGCTGGAGCATCCGGGGAATCGTCCTCCCACATGAAGTAGCACATGTGGCCCGAGGTGTGGCACGGAGTGAAGAGACACCTCACCCTGATGGCCCCGAACTGGGGGGACAGAGCAGAGGGTCAGGGTCCCACTGAGGGGGGCAAACAGACCCCCCATACCTCCCCACGCCCTGCCTGGGGCCCAGCAGGTCACAGATCTGCTGGGGTTTGGGGTGGGTCTAGCTGTGTCTGCTCCGATGGCATTTGGGACCCTCCAGCACAGCCCCAAACAGGCTGGGATGGGGGTGAGGCTTCTCCTCCATCCCAGCCTTGAATCTGTGGGGTCACATCTGCAACAACCCCAGGTGCACAGCCCAGCAGCACCAACCCTGCTGGGGACCAGTGGGGACAGTGTGACCACCCAACTGGGGAGAGTGTGACCCCCCCACTGACCACTGCACTGGGGACAGGGTGACCACCCCACTCTGCGCCCCATGGGGACCCCAGCAGCACCCACCCCAGCAGGCAGGGCCCGTGGGGGGTGTGACCCCCCGTGTCCCCCAGGCACGCACCGTGAGCTCCTGGCCGTGGGTGACCCTGTGCGTGAGGGCCCCGATGCGCTCGTCAGCACCGAACACCTGCAGGCCTGGCAGGAGCTGGGCCAGCTCCTCATTGCCCCTGGCGTGGTCCCTGAGGGCACAGCAGGCGGTGGGAATGGCCCCGACCCTCAGGGGACACGGCCACCACCCCCCACCCCGAGCTGGCCACACTCACCAGTGGTGGTGGGTGGTGAGGATGGCCCTGAGCACCACGTCCTCCTTCCTGATGATCTCCAGCAGCTGGAAGGGACCCAGAGCACGGGGAGAGGACACAGGAGGTGACACACACACAGTGACCTGTCCCCTGTGGCACCGGGCAGGGGACAAAACCCCAAAACCAGGTGCTGAGGAGCCACAGGCTGAGGGTGGCACAAAGGTGTGACCCTGAGTGGGGCAGGGGGATGGCACCGTGGGGATGGGGGGTGGCACAAAGGTGGGACCCCGAGTGGAACAGGGGGATGGCACCACGCTGATGCCATGGAGATAGATGGTGGCACTTTTTGGCCGGTGCTCTCTCAGGGAAGGCACCGAGGACAGCACGGCGCCACTGCCACTGCAGGGACACGCTGTCCCTTGTGCCACCCACCCTGGCTACAGCGAGGGCCACATGGCACTGCCAAGCCCGGCACGGCTGCCAGGAGGCTCCGGATGCCAAATTAACATTCAGGAACAAACCCTGGGCTGCTCCCGGGACTGCGCTGCTCCGAGAGGAAGGAAATGCCCGAGGCGGCACCGAACGCCCAAAAGCCGCGACAGCGCCAGGGGTGGCACAAGGGACAGCGGGCACGGGGACAC
>WBND01000201.1:246015-269682 GCA_013398595.1 Tychaedon coryphoeus | reverse complement strand
CCTGGCCCAGCCTGAGGCTGTTCCCTCTCCTCCTGTCCCTGTCCCCTCCTGTCAGGGAGTTGTGCAGGTCCCCCCTGTTCCCCCCATTTTCTCCAGGCTGAGCCCCTTTCCAGCTCCCTCAGGAGTTCCCCAGCCCCTTCCCCTTCCCTGGACACCCCCAGCCCCTCAATGTCCCTCTTGTGAGGAGGGAATGGCACCCACAGGCAGCAAAACCAGGGCTGAACCCTCTCTGCTCTTCTTTCACAAAAATACAGCTGCCACTAAAACCCCTGGGGTCCCCAAAATGCCACCCACTCACCCCAGGATTAGGTAGACACTTCCAGTTGGTTGACTTCAATCTCTAGTCCAAAACCAATAAAATAATTTATCTTAATTTCCCAATAAATCCATCAGAGTTGAAGAACATCTGTTTCCAGCCGTTCTTTATTTCCCCTCTGCCCAGCCCTCAGTACAATCACTCTGGTGTGGCAGCACAGCGTCCCAGGAGACACCACAGCTTCAGGCACCACTTTTCTTTCTGAACTCCAGAAAATTCAGCATTTGAAAGCAAATCCAGAGCTGGTGCCACCCCACATCCCTGCTCACCTGGGGACAGTCACTCACCAGGAGTGGCTGCTGCTGCACTCTGAGGCACCAAATAAATCCCTGGCTGGTTTGGGGCTGGCACAGGTCACACACAGGGCACAGGGAAGAGCAGCTTCATGCAACAGGACTCAAAGGGTGCAAGCACAGCAATGCCTGGGGATGTCCCTGCTGCCCATGCCAGGGACAGGAGAGAAGCTGGAGGGGCCCCAGAGCCACTGGCAGAGCCAGAGCAGCTCAAACACCACCCTGAAGCAGCACTGGCACAGCTGGGCTGTCCCTGGGACTGCTTTCAGTGGAGCCAGAAGCCACACTCAAAATGTTGAAGTAGCAGCATGGAAGAAACATTGAAATTTTCAGCTCCTGCACTTGGTCTCTGCTTTAAATAAAGACATCTCAGTCCCACCTCCTGCATGCACAGCAGGCTCCAAATGACAAAAATGACAGGAGCTTCTTCCTAAACCTCCAGGTTTGATCCTGCCCACACCAACACTTGCACAATGATCTGCAGGTGACACGTGACAGCTTGAGAGACAGCAAGAGGAGGATAAATATTCTTCATCATCATATAAATATGCTGTAGAACATCTCAACAAGGGCAAAGTGCTTTTTGTTTTTCCTTAATTAAGACAAAATAAAACCCTAAATAAAACCTGTTTCAACCACAACAGAAGAAGATTTGACACCTAAAACATCTGAATGGTCTAAGTGACACTTGAAGTGACATTAAAGTGGTGCAGGCAGTGCTCAGTCCTTGGGCACTCTGAAGTTGTCCTTCTCTTTCCTGATGGCCCCCATGGTCCGGACTGGGTCAGTCTCCCCAGCGTGGTCCTGGACTGACTTCTCCCTGCCAGGAGGGAAGAGCAGGGTCAGGATGGAGCCCCAGGGTCAGGATGGAGCCCCAGGGATCAGCATGGAATCCCACTGGGGCCCAGGATGGAACCCCAGCTGTGGAGGCACCAGGACCAGGTTTCAAGGCTGCACTTCAGCATCAAAGGCTGGGCTTTGGCACAGCTCATCAGGCCTGGTTTGAAGGCTCAGGGGGGCAGCAGGGAATTGCTCTTTTGTGCCCCAACAGCATCTTCTGCTGGATGAAGGATCAGGACACAACAAAGCCTGTTCTGTCTCCTGAGGCAGGGAATGATGCTCAGCACAACCCCCAAACCCAGGAACTTTCTGCCAGTGAGAGTCCTGGAGGCATCCAAACAGGAATGAGGGAGGCAGAAGAGCAATTCCCACTGGGAATTCCCACCTCCTCCTCCCCACAGCCCCTCCCAGCAGGGCCCCTCCCCACCTCACTCTCATGAAGGGGTTGTAGGTGAACTCCTCAGCGATGGTGGAGGGGATGGTGGGCTCTCCTCTGTCGTACTGGGCCTGCAATGAGGGACACAGTGCTGAATCCTGCACAACACAGACTTTCCAGGCAGGGAATGTCTCCCCCAGACAGAAAACTGCTTTTTGTGGGCACAGCCAAACGCTGTTCACTGGAACACAACATCCTGCAGCTCCTGCCTCTTAACTCCCCGTTTCTGCCCAGCATTTCCTCCTCTGCTCCATCTCCTCAGCAAGGCTCTGTGCCCAGGAAAGGATGAACAGCTCACCTTGGCCCAGGCCAGCTTCTCCTGGATGCTGGGGTTGCTGGGCTCCACGTGCCGAGCAAACTTGAGATTGTTGATGGTGTACTCGTGGCCACAGTAAACTCTCTGGGAAGAGGAAGGGACAGTGACACTGGGGGGACTCCAAAGGCACCAAGGGGCACTGCCAGGTGCCACCAGCACAGCAGGGACAGCACACTCAACCCAGCACCCCCCACTGGAGACAGGCACAAGTGGCAGGACTTAGCAGGCAGGACAAGCTGCCAGTTTCAGAGATGAGAGAGCCCCACGTCCCAGCTCAGCAGCCTTTAATTCCCAGCCCCTGCTCTTTCCCCACAAAGCACAAACACATTTGGGGCAGGCAAATTGTGGGATCACTCACTCCCTGCACACACCAGAGTCTCTCTGAACAGCAGCACTCCCAGGGAGTTTCCCTGGTCTGTGTGCTGCTTTGGGATGGCTCACACACACACAAAAGGAGAGCTTTGTACCGTTTGGGGCTCCAGGCTGCCCAAAATCTCAATCAGTGCCTTGTACATCTCGTCCGGGGTGCCCTCGAAGAACTTGCCACAGCCAGCCACGAACAGGGTGTCACCTGCAGGAGTGACACTGCATCAGGCCACAGCAGGATCCCACAGCCAGCCTGAGGCTCAGCCCTGCCACTGCCCCCTCAGCACAGCAGCAGGAGCACGGGGACAGCCAGCCTGTGCCACACCAACGTGGCTGCTGGGGCAGGAAACTGCAGAGCCTCACCCTGCCAGCACCTCCTACCTGTGGGCAGCCCCTGGCCCCTGCTGTCCCTCCTGGAGGGGACAAGGAACATTTGTTCTTTGCTGTGAAACTGAATAAAGATGAGTCATCTCCGTTTTCTCGTCAGCGTTCCCTAAAATCTTGTTTAAGCCTCTTTCCTTTCCATGCAGGAGCTTCTGTGAGCTCTGGAGAACACAGGAATGAAGCACAGCCCCAGGGAAGGGGAATCCTTCTCCCCAAACCATCCTGGCCATCAGCAGTGGAGCACCAGCCCTCTCTGACTCCCCTACTCTCTCTCTGCTGTCAGATGTGAGCACAGATAAATGGAAAAGCAACAGGGCTTGGGATCAGCCAGTTTGGTCTGAGACAGGAAACCAACAGCTCTTTTTTCCAGGAAAAAAAATGCTGAATGTAGGACTCATCCAGGGCTCGCTCTTGATGCTGCCTGCAGGGTGTGCAGCCCTGGTTTACAAACCCAGAGGGGTTCCCCCAGTTCCACCTCCAATCCCTGCTTGCAAAGGGGAGCAAGACGTGGATGTTAAGCAGCTGCCTTGGCAGAAAGGGACAGATGCACATCCAGAGCCAGAGGCACCCAGGCAGAGGGGGAATTTCTGTTTTTGCAAGGGAACCTCCCAACTCCTCACCTGTAAAAACTGCAGGTGGCTCGGAGCTATTTGGCTTAGTCACATAATAACAGATGTGGCCCGAGGTGTGACACGGCGTACTGAGGCATTTCACATTTAGAGATCCCACCTGGGAAAAAGGCAGAACACTAGAGCTCAAGCTGCTGTTTGCTGGCAATTGCATGGTTAGAAATGAACTGCTACTCTCAGTGCTCTAATGCTCCTAAATTTGCCCCAATCTGGCCAGGAAATACCAGCTCTGCTCCTGGGAGAGCCCAGCGAGGGAGGTCTGTGGCAGGGAGCTGTTTCCTCCAAGCAGGTGTCCTGACAAAGGGAACTGCCAGATCCTTTCATTTCCATGCACAAGGACTCAAAGCCTGGCTGGCAGCAAGAGCCAACAGATCCAGAGCAACAGAGAATCCTAAACAAAGCTAGTGGAGCATGAAAAAAAGCTCCAAACAAAAATGGAGCTGAAGGGGAGAAGTGGATGACACTGAGGAAAAGGCAAGGATTAAACACAGCCTCATCTGCCCACCTTCCTCCTTTGCTGCTGCTCCTCCAAGGCTGCACCCGAGGCCAGCAGTGCTGTTCACACCTGCCTGCACTTTTCCCAGCACTTTGTGTCACCTGCCAGCTCTCCTGCAAACAAACAGGCTGCTCCCAGGCAGCACAGAGCCACGCAGGCAGCTGCCACTGCTCTGCTCACCCCACATTCCAGCTGGCACTGCTCTGCTCACCCCATATTCCAGCTGGCATTCCCACAGGAACACCTGGATCTGCTCAGTGCTCACCGTGCTCCTGGCAGAGCACAGCCCCTGTCCTGTCAGTCCCTGTCCTGTCACACAATTCCTGTCCTGTCACAATCCCTGTCCTGTCAGACAATGCCCGTCCTGTCACACAGCCCTTCCCCACCACAATCCCTGTCCTGTCACACAGATCCTGTCACACAGTCCTTCCCCTGTCACAGCCCCTGCCCTGTCACAATCCCTGTCACACACCTGTCCTGTCACAATCCCTGTCACACACCTGCCCTGTCACAATCCCTGTCACACACCTGCCCTGTCACAATTCCTGTCACAGCCCCTGCCCTGTCCCCCCAGCTGCACAGGGACACCCAGCACATCCCACATGCCTCAGTGCTGTCCTCACACAAGGATCCAAACAAGGCAGAGCTGTTGCAGTTCCCAGAGCTGGAAAATGGGGAAAGCTTCATTTCAAGCACCCACCACATCCCAGGGGTGCTCAGAGGTAGCAGAGCTGTCCAGCTCAGGTGGGAACACACCTGTGCAGCTGTGACACAAAGAGGGGATGCCCAGAGTCCTGCAGGTGCCCCCCTTTACCTTGAGGGCTGTCAGGTGGGACACTCTCTGTGTCAGGGCCCCCACCCTGCTGTCCCCCCCGTACACGCGCAGCCCCGGCTCCATCTTCACCAGCTTCTCATTGCCTCCAGCATGGTCCCTGGAAGAGGCAAAAAAAAGGATTTGGGGAGGAAAGAACACAGATTTATGGTCATTGGTAGTGCAGTGGTGATCATTGCTGATCCACCTCTCTCTCAGGATCTGTCACTCCTCATATCCAAGGATAAGCCATGACAACAGGAGTGGAGATCATTTCTCCAGTAATTAGGGCAGTGAGAGGAGGAATCAATCCCTGACAAGAGCATCCCCAGTTAGGAAACAGCAGCCTTAGGGGCTCCCAGTAAGCTCTCCAGTAACTGGGGCAGGGAGGGAATGGGGTGAGTGGAAAATGTGCAATCCAGCATCCCTGTGCTGCTGGTTTGTCCAGCTCAGGGCTGATTGTTTCACTCTCCAGCCACAGAGGTGGCTCCACTCTGACCCATGGACAGGTTACTGCAGCAAAACATTCATTTTACACCCCTGGCAGAGCTGATTTGTACCTGGGGTGATCCTCCCACAATACTGACTGCAGGATGCCTCATGGGCCTGTCCTGACACCTCAGCAAAATGTGTTCCCTCCCACACCCCAGAGGTGCCTCCACACCCAGTTATTGCACTGGCTCCCTGGAAAAATCAGGATTTTAAAGGTGAAAGGCACTGACACACAGCTCGTGCTCTGCACAAGGCCAAAGGAATGAGCTCTGATTCTTCTCCTCAGCCTTAGCTGCTGCTCAGAGATCAGCTGGAAGCAGGAGAGCAGCAGCTCCTGGCTGTGTTTGTGTGGGGGATCCAGGGCAGGGTGGTTACCAGTGGTGGTGGGTGGTCAGGACAGTGGTCAGCTTCACGCCGTGCTTTTTGACTGCATCCAAAACCTGCAGGGACACAGAAGGAGAGTCACACCTGCCATGGAAGGAGCTGGCAGCACCCCTGGTGTCACCTGGACACAAGCAGTGAGAGCCACACCACTGCAGAGGGCTCATCCCCATCCAGGCTGGGTTACACAGAAGCACAAGAGGTCTGATCCAGCCAAGCCTCAAATCCCATTTCTTCCTTGCTGCCCTACATCAAATGAAGGGCAAAATGCCAAACCAGGTCAGCAATCCCTGGGGTGAAGGAGGGACACAGAAATGCCTGGGGTGAACGAGGGACACAGCAATGCCTGGAGTAAATGAGGGACACAGCAACCCCTGGAATGAGGGACACAGCAATGCCTGGGATGAGGGACACAGCAATGCCTGGGGTGAACGAGGGACACAGCAACCCCTGGAATGAGGGACACAGCAATGCCTAGGGTGAACGAGGGACACAGCAACTCCTGGAATGAGGGACACAGTAATGCCTGGAATAAGAGACACAGCAACCCCTGGAGTAAATGAGGGACGCAGCAATCCCTGCAATAAGGGACACAGCAAGCCCTGGAGTGAGTGAGGGACAGAGAAGTCTCTGTAGAAGAGTCCCTGTGCACAGCCAGCATTTCCTGCCTTTCCTCTGATCTAGCCAGACGGGACCAAACCCCAAGTCCCGTTTCCTCCCTGCTGCCTTACATCAAACTAATGCCAAAATGCCAAACCAGGTCAGCAATCCCTGGAGTGAGGGAGGGACACAGCAAGCCCTGGAATTAAGGACACAGCTGAGGCAGCATGTGGCTCCTTCCCTCATGGACACAGCAAGCTGGAAGCACATCCCCCAGCCAGGGGAGCGTTACCTTCTGGGGCTGCACAGGGTCCACTATGGCAGCCTCCCTGGTGTCCTGGTCGATGAGCAGGTACATGTAGTTGTCAGTGAGGGCTGGCAGGATTTCCACCTTCATGTTGGCCTGGGTCACTGTCTTGGCCTCCCTCAGCTCGTGCTCCGTGTGCAGGAGTTTAGCTCGCAGCTGTGCTGGACCTGGGCACCCAAAAACAGCCAAAGCTGAGCCCTGGGAGGGGGACAGGTGGGACAGGGCATGGCAGGTGTCCCCCAGCTCAAAGGACAGCCCAACCTGCCTCCTTCACACAAGAGTAGTGAGGCCAGCACGGGACAAAACCTTGTGTCCCTCAAGGTGTTCCACAGCAGTCCCAAGAGGGAGAGGATGCTTTGCTTTCCATGCAGGAAAAAGTCTGTACTTGGAGCAGAGGGAAGATTTCAAGGGGCAGGAAAGCAAAATGGAGCTGGCCAAAGGTCAGCCTGGGAGAGTGACTTTGCAAAAAAGGCACAAAGGGCACGTTAGGGCAAAAAAAAAACAAAACAAAAAACCAGAAGAAGGGGGGAAAGAAAAAAAAAGGAGAAATACAGAAATATACACACTGCTCTGACAAGAAATACCCAGTTCTTTACTGGGGAAATGTCATCCTGCACAGCACAGGGAGAGAAGCCAGGCTCTCCAAGGGAGGAAAGCTCCCTACCTGGCCAGGTAAGAGGCACACACAGGGCTCTTGCTCATGCCTGCCCTGATGCAACACCAGTGCTTCCATGTTTGCTTTTGGTTCAATGTTTAATCAGATCCAAGAAGCAAATTCCAGATGCAAACAACCTGGGCTGCACTGCTCGGTGCACAGGCAGCTCTTGAAGAAATAACCAACCCTAAGAGGTTTTAGCACACAAACTAAAGGAAGGGAAGCAAAGAGAGCGAGGTCCTGCCCTGCTGGGCCCTGCAGCTCAGAGCTGAGCTCAGCCACTGGCAGGGAAAGAGGTGCCAGTCCCTGCAGGTCAGGAATTGCTGTTGGAGCAGCCCTGAGGTGTGTGCACACCCCAGAGGTGCCTGTGCTGGCTCAGACCCATTTTATTCTGCACCACTGACTCTCCCAAAAGCTCTTGACTTTCCTGCTCGGCCACCTCCCTCCGTGCCACAGGGAGGGGTCTCTGTGCTGGTGATCACCCTGTCCCACTGTCCCAGCCACCCCAGCCTGCCCAGTCCTGATAAGAGCAGTCCCCACATCCAGCAGATCTGCTCCTGCTGAGCTGGCAGAGCCCTCTGGCACAACCATCCTGCCCAGAGCTTCTTCCCCTTCTACCTCCACCATCCCTGCTTCTGAGGGAAGGGAAACCAGCGAAACTAAACACAGTGCTCAAAAAAAAAAAGACCCAAAGAAAAATCCCAAGGCAGAACAAAACAGGCATGCACTGGGTATTTACAGAATTGGCAGAAGCATCCCTACCTGCAGAGTGTTCCTCTGGAGAAGACTCCTTTCAAAAAAAAGAAAAAAAAAAAAAAGCCCTTACTATTCCTTGATGGGAAAAAAAATGCCCAAAAAAAACAACTGCTCACCAACAGGGAGAAATTTGGATGCTGTCAGTCACAAGAGTTATCTGTACTGGGTGTTGAAAAAAAAAAATACAACCAAACAAAAGAAAACAACCCAACCTTAACTTCAACTTAAAGGAATTATTGACATGCTTCTTTCCTATGAACCATCTCTAACCTTGGCCCGGATCCCACAGTCTCTTTGCGTGTGTAATTCACAATTCTTACCAAACAAACAAACAAGCCGCACCACATAAGGAAATGTTTTCAAACAAGTAATTTCAACATAGGAATGAGAAAACATCCACCAAGAATGAAACTCACGTGCTGTGAGCTGCCATCTGCAGCTCAGCTGCACCTCAGGAGCAGAGCAGGGAGTTTCTCACGCACTGCTCAGAGCCAAAGGAGCTGCCTGGATGTTCAGCCCCTGCCCAGCACCACCTCAGATCGCTGCCACACACAGCTCTGCCCCAGAACTGACACCCAATGGCTTCATCCCCGCTCAGCTTTGTCCCACCTCCCTCCTGCCTGGGGCAGAGGAGTGGGAGAGCAGAGCCAGCAGCTCTGAATCACCCGCTTGGGCTCTGGAATGGTTCAAGAGCACAGCTGGACAGCCGAGGGAAAGGCTTTGCAGCTGAAGTGTCAGTGTCAGTGTCAGTGTCAGTGTCAGCACAGAAACGCGGCCGTGCTGGCACTGGCAGCAGGTTCCACAGAACCAGGCTGCTCCCTGCATTCCCTCCGGAACGTTTGGGGTTACGCTCTTTATTACATAAAGGAGTGGAAAATTCCCGTTTCGAGCAGGGCTGTCGCTCAGAAATGACTGCAGGCCCTCACAAGAACCCTGCTCACTCTCTACACTCTGCAGGGATTTTTTGGACACCCAGCGAGGTTACGGCTCCCAGAAATGTGTTCGAACCTGGGGCAGCTCCCACCGTGCGATCCCGGGATCGCTCTGACATTCCCACCCTGCAGCCGAGCAGCGTGCCCTGCTCTGGCACAGAACCCCCGGCGATTCTCCCTCATTACAGCCGCGTCTTAAAACCCGAGCGATGCAAAACCACCTGGGGAGCCTTCCCAGAGAGCCGGGCTAGCCTTGGAGGAGTTAGGCCCGAAATGCAAGCGCAAAGCTGGGGCAGCGGGCGGCTGGCTCCAGCAGCAGGAGCAGCTGTCACCGCCGGACCCAGCCCGGCCCCCGCATCCTCCTCCCCGAGCACTGACCGGGGCTCCGCGGGGCCTCCCGCTGGGCTCCGCTCCGCCGCCGAGCCCGTCCTGCCCTGCCCGGGCCGTGCGTCAGCCCAGAGCCGGGGCACGCCCGGAGCCTCAGCCCCAGAGCCCCAGCGCGGCTCCGGCAGCTCCGCACGGGCCCCAGGCCCTGCCGCGGCGCACCCGCCGCACGTACCGGCTCGGAGAACGGCCCCGAGGACAGCCCCGGCTGCCAGGGCGGTGCCGAGCGCTCGCCAGCCCCCGCGGAGCATCGTGCACCCCGCCCGGCCCGGTTACCTTGGCTGCCCGGCCCGGGAGGGGCCCGGCCCGGCCCGGCCCGGCGTGCGCGGGGGCGGCGCTGAGCCCGCCCGGCCCCGGGCCCGGCCCTCAGCCCGCGGGGGAGGAGCTGCCGGAGCGGCGGCGCTGTGCCGGGCGGGCAAGGACGCGGCAAGGGCGGTGATGGCCGGCTCCAAGCAGCTGTCCCGATTTTGGGAGTGGGGCAGGAACATCGTGTGCGTGGGGCGCAACTACGCGGAGCACGCCAAGGAGATGGGCAGCGCCCTGCCCGCCGAGCCGCTCTTCTTCCTCAAGCCTTCCTCGGCCTACGTGCGGGAGGGATCCCCCATCGTGCGGCCCTACTACTGCCGGAACCTGCACCACGAGGTGGAGCTGGGGGTGGTGATCGGCCGCAGGGCCCAGGCCGTGCCGCAGGACGCGGCCATGCAGCACGTGGCGGGCTATGCCCTGTGCCTGGACATGACGGCCCGCGACACGCAGGAGCAGTGCAAAAAGAAAGGGCTGCCCTGGACTTTGGCCAAAGGGTTCGGCTCGTCCTGCCCGGTCAGTGACTTCGTGCCCAAGGAGAAGATCCCAGACCCGCACAAGCTGCAGATATGGCTGAAGGTGAACGGGAAGCTGAGGCAGGAGGGGGACACCTCCTCCATGATCTTCTCCATCCCTTACCTGATCAGCTACATCAGCCACATATTCACTTTGGAAGAAGGGGACTTGATTCTCACGGGGTCTCCCAAAGGAGTCGGGTCCGTGGAGGCCAACGATGAGATCGAGGCAGGGATCAGGGACGTGGTGACCATGAAGTTCAAGGTGGCACAGGGCACGGAGCCCGGGAGCCCAAAAGGGGTTTGATTTCCATTGCCTCCATTTCCATGAAGGCTTCAGCAAACCAGGAGTCCAGCCCATCCTGAAGCAGGTGCAGCCCAGAAGCTCCAGATTCCAAGATTTAATTCCAAAACCATACCTGGCAATGGAGACATTGGGGAGGGGAATGGGGCTGGCTGTCCTTCTGTGTCTGCTTCTCTTCTGCTGATGTTTTGAGTTTTGCCAATGTATTGCCTTAAAATAAAAACCACTGATCAAAACAATTCAAAGGATGATGCAGGAGCTAAGGCTCAGCCGTGCTGTGGGAAATCAAAGGTGTATGTGTAGATGTGCAACCCTAAATCAAGAATTGCAGCTTCACAAAGAGTTTCCTCTACAAGAGGAAGATGTTTGATTTTTTTTGATTAGTTTTGTGATTCCTCCCTGCTTTTTTCAAACATACAAATTAAAGGAGGATGGCTTTTCCTCCCACTCCAGGCAGCAGGAAGTGTGCCAGATGTTTGGCAGATTGATTTTTTCCTAAACTGAGCTTTAAATATGTTCAAAAAGTGAAATAATGCAAAGGGATCCAGAATAAAGAAGCATATGTGTAAAGATCACCACCAAACTTGTCTTTTGAGTGATTTCAATGTATTTTTAGTAAAACTGTAACTGCAGCAGTTGGAGTTGTAAGTATTTCCAGCTGCTAAAAGCCATGCTGGGTAACTTTCCCCAGTTCCCAACTCCAGCTGATCCCAGCACTCCCCAGTTTGCATGACAGTGAGTTCTCTTTCAATTCAACAGCAAGTTGTAAAATATAATTTAAAAAATCCTCCCCATGCAAACATCAAAACTTAAGATTTTCAAAGGTTGCACAGAACTGGCTCTTTGCTAACAAAAACAGATGGATTTTTAAATTTTTTTTTTACACATATGCAAAATACCAAAGTTAAACACTTCCATTTATCAGAGCCAGATCTTAATAACTGCTAGGAAAAGCTTTGGTTTTAAAAGCTGAGAGTTTCACAGAGAAAAATCCTGTCTTCCAAAGAGAAGCAGCTCTGTGAGAGCAGCATGGTCCAGGGTGCTGCACACCACACTGGGAGAAGAAATTAAAGGATTTCTTTAGAATTTCTTCAGAATTAAAATACATTAGGGTGAAAAGATCTGGAAGAGGAAGGATGGAATTGAAGTGTCTGTACTGTTTGCATTTCCTCCTGCCTGTCAAACATTCTCTGGCAGCAGCAGCAGGGCATCATTTGCAGTCTGCTCTCCAGCCCTGGGTATTGACAGAGTTGGGATTAAGTTATTGGAAACATTCCCTTCAGAATGGGAATTGTTATGGCTGGAAAACGTTGAATCGTTTATTGCTACAAGAGGGATGTCGTGACCCAGCACTGGCGGCATTTTTGGGATCTTTTATTCCCACCCATGAGTCAGGGATGCAATCTGGGATTGCTGGTTAGGATTTCCTGTTCTGTGGTGCTTTCCTCGGTGCCACGTTGCTTTAAGGGGTAGGGAGGGCACCAGGGGGATCTGAGTTCTGGCCTAACAGATCCTGGTCTAACAAAACCTTTGCCAGAGCAGGGCTGGGGATCTCCCTCTGTTTGAAACAGTCCCAGAGTGCCCAGAAAGTGAGAATGTGACAAATACACCAACAGGAGAGGAAGATATGGGCAGGAATCTGTTAAAAATAGGGGGAAAATAAATGGAGAAAGGTACAATATACATACCTGGGTTCTGTAAATCCAGCTTTGGTGAACAGAGTCCTGCTTACAGCCTCAGCTTGGTTTTTGCTTGTCAGAAGTCACTGCTGATTGATTACTCTGCTCTAATTAGACTCAGTCTGCCCAAAGAGAATCAGCCCTGCTGTTGCCCACAGCTCCATGTTTGGCCACAAACCCAGGCAGTGTTTCAAGGGGAGTTTTTATTTCTTTAACACAAAAGCAGCAAAGCAGTTAAAACCACAGCAGCTCAACCGATCTCTTGTGACCTATTTGTTATTTCTGATTTTTTCCAAGATCTCAGCTGAGTGAGGAAACCTTCCAGCCCCCTTGAAAGGGGTTGAATTTGGTAGAATTAAAACTTTTAAGCTGAGGCCCAAGTACACTTTTTAAAATACAATCCCCCAAAAATATGAACTCAGAAGCCCACTTAGAGGGCTTTGTAATGCATTGTAATGTGCACACCTTTGCCATCAGAACAGACTTGGCAAAATCCAAGAACAGCAGAATTCCATCTCTAACAGCAGAGTGAAGGAAGTCTTTCCTAGCATTTATTAATAATTCCAGTCTCTTCCCAATAAGCTCTGACTTGCCTCTACAGGATCTGCCAGTTTGCAGGAAAGAAGATTCACTTTTAATCCAGTTCTCCAATTGGGTGATGAAGTGACCTGGAAAAATAATTAAGGATCTTTGTTATCACAGCACCTTGACAGAGAGTATTTCCAGATGTCACACAGCATGTTTGACAGATTTATTTGCATGATTTCCTGTGTGAGTACACATTTATGTCACTGCTGAAGTCAAACACTTTCATTTTGTCCTGGAAATAGGGACAGAGAAAGGGGAGATGGGAGATTAAGAAGAGTTTTGCCCAAAAGGACAAGTTTAAAAGTGAAAAACAGCCACTGTTTTGAATTAAACATGAAATACTAACTTTGAAGTAAATCTTGCTTCTTTCCAAGAGGAGTTGCCATTTCAGTGCAGTCTTCTGGTCTTCTTCCAGCATGAGGAATTCCTGCACCTGTTATCAGGACACACAGAACACTTCAGCACATAGTTAAAACATCTCCACAACAGAATGATGCTGACAAGAACATCTTACATATTTTTGTACGTTTCTAAGCTGTATTTTTTTATTTTAACATAGAGCTTGGTGTGATACATGCCCCCAAATGGTCACATTAATCAGATAAATTGCAGGGTGTTTGAAAATCAGAGTTAGGGGTTTCCAGCCACATTCTCAGAAAAGCAGTGTTCTGAATTGGGGTCACTCTTATACTGAACACAATTCCTGTTGGCATCTGCTGACTTTCAGCTTGTCAAACAGTGTGTCCATCCATCCATCCATCCATCCATCCATCCATCCATCCATCCATCCATCCATGCCATTTCTGTCACTCTTGCACACACACACACAGAACATTTACAGATATTTGTAATTGCCATCAGGCTCCAGAGCTGAGCTCATTAAGAACAGCCCAATTCCCTCCTCACTGTGCAGCCCAGGGTTTCCTCAGCAACACAGTCAGACAGGTAACAGGAGTGCAGGGTGCCTGTGTGATCTGTCACATCCACCAGGATGTCAAAGCTGGCAAAGGTGGACTTGGCCTCTGGGGAGACATCACTGCAGAAGGTGCAGGTGTTGGACACTTCGCTCACGATGAACCGGCAGACTGAGCTGAAACACAAGGAGAGAATTTGTGCAGATGTGCAATTTCTTCTTCTTGAAATATTTTTTTAGACTGAGATTTCCTAAGAGACTTTGTCTTTAAAAATCTTTTTCATCTCCTAAACTCTTGAGTCTCTCTGAGACAGTGATCTCTATTTTTCACTCTAGGTCCATTAAGAGCCTTCACAGAGCCCACAGAAAAACCCACATGGCATCCTCCAGAGGAGTCTTATTTCTCCTCTGGGATGGGACTAAAATCTTGCTCCATCTCATCTGGCTCTGGGGAAGAGGGACAGGCAGGTTTTAGCACGCACTGCAAGCAGTTGCTCACCATCTGTTGCGCAGGACTCTGGACACGTTCTCGTCGATGTCCAGGGTGGAAATGTAGCCATAAATAATTCCATGGAGAGGCTCCAGCTTCCCATCACTCTGCAGAGCTTTTTCTTTCAGCTGTTCCACTGTGTAGACATTCACTACAGCCTCCACTACAAGTTTAAAAGACAAGCTAAGTGTGTCTGAGCCAGAAATTATTAAAAGAGCAACAGCAAAAATGGATCTTAAGGCAATAAAAAGGAGATTTAAAGCAGCAGGAAAGCCCCCCCTCCTCCAAAATGTAAAACAAAAGGGAACTCAGATCAGGAATATATCTATTATTTAATTTTTGTGTCCTTCAAAAGGAGGTTTTGGAAAAAGCTTTCCCACACTGGTTCCATACACAAAGAACACACTGGACAGGCACTGAAGATACATAAAGGTAAAATAAGGGGCAGCCCCAAGAAACCATCCAAGCTTTTCATATTCAGCCAGGCTGGAGCTGAGTTTTGTTTCTCTGAGCACACAGAGCAGGAATTTCAGCTGCACTATGAAATGACACAGTGCAGGTAAAGAAAATCAAATGCTCACAGTTAATGGTTTCATTTGCCAGCTCCTTCACTGGGCCGGGCAGAACTCCTGCTTGGGCACTCTCCTTGATGAAGCTGAAGAGAACATTTGCTTCTGCTGTTTCTGAAGATGCATTTTTAAAAGTTATCAGTAGATGTTGCATGTAAAAATCACAGCATTTTTATATTTTACAAGTTTTTATTCTGGTAGGACAAGCACGTTGGAATTAGCCATGATTTGCTTTTCTCTTTTTTATTTTAACTGTTAGTCCTACATGGAATAAACATATGAAGACTGCTAAAATAAAATAAAATAATATAAAAATAAAGTAAAATAAAGCAAAATAAAATGCCAGAGACACTGGTCATCACAAAGCAGACAAAAAGCAGGGAGCTTTGCAAGAAGCAGGCAGAAGAAATCACAGTTCCAATAGATTAATTAATGCATTCCAGCCTAGAATAATTACTAAAAGCAAAGAAATACTTGAGCACCTCTTACCTGGGTTAGTTGTAATGATGGTTTTGGATATCACAGTTGCAGTCATGCAGTTCCTAAATTTGTCAAAATTGATTCTCACATCTGATGCAAATATAACTGTGCACAAAAACACATGACTAAATGAGAATAAATGTTACATGAAGAACTACAGTAAAACCATACACCAGAACTGTTTTACCTGTTTCTTGGGGGATCCAACTCTGTGCCAGCTGGATGGATTCATTATCCCAGCTAAATTAAACAAAAGTGGATGTGTCAAAACATTTTTGAAACAGCATTCCAGCTGTTTAGTACTAAATTACGAAATAATGGAGTTGTAATAAAATTTCAAAGGGGACATGACTCCTTTGTGACACACTGAAATTCCATGTGCCTGTTTGATCCCAAACAGAATAAAATAAAGATAGGCTTAAATGCAGAATATACCTGGGGAAATGCTGTTTTTCAGCTTTTATTTCTAACTAAAGCAAATGCCAGTGAGAGGAGCTGTTTGTGCTGGACTGTGATTGCTCAGATCCCCAGCACAGATGTTCAGCCACTTCCAACACTGGGGTCGTTGTGGCTGGGGATGATGAGACTGGAGTGAGGTCAGAAGTATCCCTCAAAAATGGTAATTTCATGGTCTCTTGATAAAATCTCATTCAGCTCCTCCTAAATTTGGCTGTCAAGAGCACAGCCAAAGCACAGATTTGTTCTGGTGGGTTTTTTCCTTAACCCTTGGAAAAGGATTGAAGATGTTTCCTTTTCATCTGATGTTGCTCAGCCACCTCTTCACTTGGGCTCAGAAACCCCCTGACAGTGCCCAGGTCCCAGCCCTGCTGGAGGGGCAGCTCCAAATGAACCCTGGGCTGGAAGGGCTCCCCCCAGGGATGCTGCTCTTGGGTTTGTGGGTGTGAATTGTGTTAAACATCCCATGATAAACACCCCTGGTGGTAACACAGCTCAGTGCATGGCTGGCTGCTATTTCCCCTGAGGGAACAAAGGTCACTGAAGTCATTTTTTAACCACCAAACAACAATCCCAGGGCAAGGGAATACCCACACCCCATCATGGCCCTGCACGTGGAAAAGCCACGAGTTTATTGAACAAACTCTGGGCAAAATGCAAAGGTTCCTCTGTGACCAAACACTGTTTATAGCAGGGATGGGGTGGGTAGAGTTGTGTTTGTCACAGGACAGAGCTTGAAAATACAGCCAAAGTTGTATCAAAATGTTTCTGCATGATTTTAAATATTTTAAAACTATTTTAAAACTATTTCAACCTATTTCCACTCCACTTGCAATTCTGCTTGGCTTTAAAAATAGATCATGCTCCTCATTTTTCTGCCCTCCTGTTTGTGGAAGAGACACAACAGCCTTTGCAGCTGGTTTTAAATGCCATTTCCTGAATTAGCTCAAATGTCACATTAAAAAAAAAGGAATTATTTGGATCTGAGCTTCATTTTGCCATCCATGAGCCAGCAGGCTGTCAGCAAGCCATAAAACTACACAAGATATATAAGGCCACTCTAATGAATCTCTTTTTTAAAGTCTCTTTTCAATGTACATTGATGCCACATCTCAGTTGCCTGCTAAATAACAACATATTTAAATTAAAAGACAGGCTTACAGTTAATTAGTTTGTGTTATAGCTAATTGTTCTGCTTGTGTTTGCATTAATTTGTATTTTTTAGTGAATTAAAGAACATTTTACCATACTATTGGGAAAGACCTCTCTGTCTCATCATACAGCTTTACTTCACACCTCTGGCCTTTCCTTTTGTCTGAAGTCATAAAATACTTTGGCTCCCCAACCTGTAAGAAGAAA
Organism: Tychaedon coryphoeus; assembly: GCA_013398595.1. Classification (NCBI taxonomy): domain Eukaryota; kingdom Metazoa; phylum Chordata; class Aves; order Passeriformes; family Muscicapidae; genus Tychaedon; species Tychaedon coryphoeus. Next base: position 252,632 of record WBND01000201.1, on the reverse strand, counting down.
GAGATGAAGTCACTTGCCCTCTATTCAGTGTTTAGGAGAAAAAAACCTCATAACCTAGAAAATAAAAGGGTTAGAAAAGGGAAGAAAGACTGTAGACTACTAAAAATGGGATCACTTAATTTTCCCCTTCATTTTGTTAATAAAAATCTCATCAAAAGGTGTGTGGTTATTGTCACTCAGCTGCCAAGCAGAACAAACGGAGTGCTGGCCACTGTGAGGCACAAAATCCACATTTACACAGATTTACAATGAAGTTACTGATGGTAGAACAGAGAAATCTCCTCACTCAGTGATATCACAGCCCAAAATCCACATTCACACAGATTTACAATGAAGTTACTCATGGCAGAGCAGAGAAATGCTCCTCATTTAATGACATCACAGCCCAAAATCCACATGCACACAGATTTACAATGAAGTTACTAGTGGCAGAGCAATCTCCTCACTCAATGATATCACAGTCCAAAATCCACATTTACACAGATTTACAGTGGAGTTACTCGTGGCAGAGTAGAGAAACCTCCTCACTCACTGCCATCACAGCCCAAAATCCACATTTGCACAGATCTACAATGAAGTTACTCATGGCAGAGCAGAGATATGCTCCTCATTTAATGACATCACAGCCCAAAATCCACATTCACACAGATTTACAATGAAGTTACTCGTGGCAGAGCAGAGAAATCTCCTCACTCACTGCCATCACAGCCCAAAATCCACATTTGCACAGATCTACAATAAAGTTACTCACTGCCATCACAGCTGCCAGCACGTTGAGGACTCTCCCATGGAGGCTTTGTCCATTTGCCACGATGTCCCCCAGGGAATAATAATCCTGAGGGTCCTTGACAGGCAGGTGCAGCAGGGACAGGAGCCTGGTGTCTGTGTCGTAGCAGGAAGAGGTTTTAACCACAGAGTGATTTTCACTCAGCAATAATTTGTAGCCACTAGAACAGAACAAATCCCTTGGATCAGCACTGCGCTCGCTCAGGTATCAACAGTGTAAAATGTTCATTCAATTCATGTGAAAAAGCTACTTGACTCCATTATAGTTTTTCCTAAAGGTACAAAAAGTTCTTGTAGATTTTACTCAAAGAATGAAATTTGCTCTGTTTAGTAACAAAAATCATTATTTCATTATGACTTTCTATTTATAAAATATATTCTTCTTTGAGATTTAACCAGACATTGCTAAGCACAGGAGGAAGGTACAGCTACAGAAGAAGGAAACACCAAATATTTCTACCAATTTCATATTGTTGGAAATTAAAGCAAGTATTAAGTTTGATTTTTCTAGAAAGAACTACCACTCCATGCTTTACATTTACCTAGGAGTTACAGGGTTGAATTTTTCTTCTCTTTCTGCTTCCTTTGACTGAATTAAAGGATTTTCGATTGTAACTAAAATAAAGCATGGATAAATAATGTTAGAAATTGATTATAGGTACAATTATAGATATTTTTGTGTAAAACTCACAAGTTTTACCCAAACAACCACGGGCAGCAAAATCTTTCTATGAACTTAAAAAGATAAAAGCACATCCTGTAAAGAAATACAGGATTTTGGTTGTGGTTTTATCAGCAATCATAGTCACATCTATAACTGAGGGAACACAAACACCAAACTGCTTTACAGCTTATTTTTCATCGTTTTTAAGAGCTCAGTATAATGTAAGATTTGACATTGATTAACTGCAGGCCAGTTCTGAGCTGCTGCACTCAGTGGGTTTCTTTTGTTGACATATTTACTGGGCTTGAGTTAAAATCCTTGGAATCTTGTTCCTTTCCTCTTTAAACTGAACAGAACTGAGCAATTTGTTTCCAATTAGGCTGTTTGTGAGTCCTCAGAGCAAAACACAGCAGAGCCACCAGCACAACCCTGACTTCCATGCAAACAGAAACGTGGTGAGAGTAAAGAAAATAAATAAACTCACCACAGTCACCAACCCTGAAGCTTTCTGAGAGGGATCTGATGTACTCTTCTCTGCCCCAGGACTGGACATTAATGAAAAAAGTTGGGGAATCACGAATGGTAAAACTGAAAGTGTGTCTTTCAGTGCCAATGTCTGCAAAAAATAAACAGGGCTGGAGCAATTGCTCAGCACAGCTTGATTTCTAACTGGAATATGTGCATAAAAATGACTAGTTTGAGGTTTTCCTGGTGTGAAAAATGAAGCTTACTTTCTTGGTAAAGTTTTAAGAGTTTAATAAAAGACAATAGGAGACAAAGCTAATAAAGCAAAGGGGTAATGGCCAGGTGCTTGGCATTCAGCCAAAAGCACACTTATTATCTTTGGAGTTATTATTTAAATACTTTATTTATTACATCAGCTTGTTGCATATTCATAAACTATTATGCATATTTAAACTTTTTTACAAACAGATTCTAGGAATTGTTTAGCATGGCTACTTCTTGGGCCTGCCTTTTTAGAGCATGTGTGTTTTTTGGCAGTGGTTTTAGTCCTTTCTTATTATTAAATATTAAACTTTTAATATTTAATTTACTTTAACGTTATTAAACTTCCTTATTATTTCAGTTTGGGCCTTGGTTTATACTTTTTTTAGACAGCAGGTGCTGATAGTTGGTGTATCAGTAGCAGGGTCTTCATCATATATTCACTGGATGTTATCCTAACCAATCAGGTTAATTACAAGCATAATTATACATTAGCTATCCCACTACCATGTCTAAGTTTTGTTAATAGCAGAAATAAAAACTATACTTTTAGAGCAAAGTTATTTTAACATTATACATACAGTATTTAATATTTGAAAAGCCAATTTTATATTTGTTGTATATATATTATATATATTTAATTTGTATATAAATATTTATATGTTAAAAATATTACTATTAATATATTTCTATTTTGTATTTATAACCCTGGATTTTGATGGGGATTTGCTCCCACTAGAGGCCAGCAGATGGTGTGGGAACACTCTGGGTCACTGCCCAGGGGGCTAATTGGATAAAGCAAAGTGTTCCCAGTGCCTTGGAAAATGCAGGATATAGGTGGCTGGAGCCCTGCTTTGCCTCAGACAATTAATTAGAAAAGCTTTCCAGGGATCCCAGCACGATGCAACAGATTGGAAAATGCAGAATACCTGTGTCTGTGGCCCTGTCCTGTCTCCTAAAACTTTCCAGGGATCCCAGCATGGTGCAAGAGATTGTCACTAAATTCTCCAGGAAAACTGCAGTGATCCCCCAGAGTCCCCGATGCAGGTCCATGGAGCACACACACCAACACCCCACCTGCAGACTCTGCACTAGGGTGGCACTTTGGGACCTGCAGACTCTGCACTAGGGTGGCCCTTTGGGGTCACAGTGGTGACTTTCCCCTAAAATCTCAGCCCTCCAGCAGCTCAGCAGGAGCCAGAGGCAGCAAAATAACTCAGCCCTTCTCCTGGAATGGCTCTGCAGGGCTGGAGGTGCTTCCTGGCAGTGTCTGTACCAACCCTGACTGTAAATTTGTTATTTCAATTTCCAATTAATGCTGTATTAACAACATACAATTCCCATTTTGTAGCACATGAAGCAGTTGCTACTCAGGCCAGAAATTACTTGTGTCACTCCACAAGACATGTCCTCAACATTTCTGTTTTAAGAGAGAACAAATATGAAGGCACCAGCTCCATTCCAGCAGTATTTATGGAAGAGTGGGCTCATATTGGTTCCATCTTCAGAGCATGAAACACTTCCATGACAGAGTTTTTCCAATTTCTAATTGATATGGTTTAGCCAAACCAATGCTGCTCTTTCATCTTGATTCTCCAACAGACACCATTTTTTGGGGGGTGCATTTTTATTCTATCCATTTGACACTGAGAAATCTGTTTATCATTCACATCTTGATTTCAGTCATCTCTGCCAAATTACATCTTGAAGAAAATGAAGGAAAAAGAGTTTAAAGGGACTGTACTTTTTCGGTCTGGAAAGCTTCTGACATCTGTTTTCCCAATAACCACCCCGATTACATTCTGAAAAATAAAAAGATTATAGAGTACAAATATTAAACCCAGATGTAGATGATGAATTAGATTTCATGGAATTATACTCTGCTGATGATAATAAACATATTTCTGACTGGTAATCATTTTAATCTATTTATTCCACAGGACTGTATGAGCTGAAGAGTAAAATATAAACACACACGTTTACTTTAGGAAAAAAATGTGACTAATAAAAATATTAAAATAAATACATCTGTTTCTGTTTGTGAAGAAAATGAGAGGACAAAAGTTCACCCCAAACCTTCACAATTTTGGCTGTCTTACAGCAATCTCTCCTCAGGTAGGCAGCAATGTTGTTGTTTCATGCTCTGTGCACAGGTCTCACATCTCCTCAAATGCTCCATGGAAAGTCTGGACAGGATTTATTTTACAGTCAAGTGTCCAAGGCTTTCCTGGCTGTCAGCACCACGAGCCACACGTGTGCACCCACAGGAGCTGATCCTGGCCTCAGCCAAGCAACCTCAGTTTCTACAGGTGCCTCTCTGTTGCTTTCAGTCTTTCAAGTGACTCCAAGGGAGCTGAGGCTGAATCTGTTGATTCAGAGCAAAATGAATCCTATTCTGCTTTGCTAAACCTGTGTTTATGATGTGAAAACATCCTGTTCTCAATTGTCAAACACAACTACTGGGAGCAAACACAACGTGTAGATAGATATATATTATCTATCTCTCTGTAATGTAATGTAACAGATGTGTGGTGGGTTGTGGTTGGTCTTTAGGTGGTCCTTGGTGTCAGAGAAGAGTTTTGCAGTTTGTTTGGGATTTAAGAGGTCAGCAAGGAAAGTCAGAGTGGGCCAAGGGTTGGAAGAACAGACGGACAGTGCAATACTGCCAGGATCCTTCAACACATGAAGCATTGGGCATTAATTCCACTTCACAGAATCCTGGAATGGTTTCAGTTGGGGTGATCTTAAAGCCCATCCAGTGCCACCCCTGCCATATTTAGGGACACCTTCTGGGATGCTCTGAGCCCTGTCCAGCCTGGCCTGGGACCCTCCCAGGGATATGGCAGCCACAGCTCCTTCTCGCAGTCCTGACTGTCCCATTCCAGCAGAATTCCAGAGCCAGGTGGGAAGGGCAGGGTTACAACTCCATAACCCACCCAGGATTCATTTTGTAAATATTCACAAGGCAGCGTGATCTGCCTGACTTCACTGCAACGATATCGACACGCGCTCAAAAATCAGCTCTGCAATTTCCTTGGGATCACTAGAGGGAGCACAGGAACTGCCTTATTCTGCCAGGAAAGAAACACTCAGGGAGGGAAACACTTGTGTACAGCAGTGGAATATCCCCCTTCCAGACTAACTGAATGCTTTATGTCCACTGCATGCAGCGAGCCTGATTAGGATTTTGTTCTTCTATTTTGAGTTTTACTTCTGAACTTAAAAAAAATACATTAAATCAGAGTGAAACAGTGCCAGTATCTCACCACCAAATGTCAAAAGAACTGACATTTAGGATGAGTGCCTGCAGAAATTAGGCTGATTGTGCCTAATTTGTGATGTAAATATCCAGTTTCCCACAGAAATCTGCCCCAGCCCTGCTGTAAATGTGTTCACCTCTGTGTCTCCAACACCGAGCCTGCATGGGGAGCTGGCAGAAGGAAGTGATCTGGCTGGAAACCATTTTGGACTAAGGAAAGGAGAAAAACTTCCAGAGATCATTTCCTTGATCAGCTCATTGTGCAACTGCCCAAGCACTCATTTCCCAAAAAAAAAGGAGGGGAACACCCCCCCCCATGGTGCCTGTTTTGGCAGAGCACTGCTTGAGTTTGCTCAACCAACTCATGAACACACTGCAAGTGTTTACACTTCAATCTCTTTCACTTTTTAAAATAAACAGCAAACTCATAAACCGTGCCATTTTGATACTTCAAACTGTGTGTTCAGCTGTTTTAACGTTCTAGCACAACACACACTGATCATTCTCTCATAAATTATTATTTTATAAAAATACTTTCATTGCTATGTGTTGCTAACTGCAATACTCAAGATCCGTTTTATTTGTAAAATAAAAGTTTTTATTTTTAAAATAAAAGCTTTTATTTGTAAAATGAAATCTTTTGACTGGGTTAGTGGATCATTATTTGGGAAGAACTGTGAATGACAGGTTAAATTAGCATTGCTGAATATCAGTTTGGATCAATATGGCTCTAAGGGGATAGTAAACTTCTCTTAGACGCCCCTTTTCTGTCATTCCTCTTTCATTTGTTTAAAGTAAATGAGGACAAAAAATGGTGCCATCCCAAATAAAAAGCTGTGGGAACGGGAGCACTCCATGTTTTCACTCTTCAGGAACATCTTGACTTCCCTGGGGCAGGGGAGGGGGAATTCTCTGCTCAGGTGAGACCCCATCTGCAGAGCTGCCTCCAGCCCTGGGGTTCCTGCACAGGAAGGATGTGGAGATGTTGGGGTCAGTCCAGAAGAGGCTCCAGGATGATTGGAAAGACTGAAAGAATTGGGATTGCTCATCCTGGAAAAGAGAAGCTTTGGTGTGACCTAACTGTAGCCTTTCAGTGGCTGAAGGAGCTGGTAGCATTCTAGGCCAGGTGGAGCAGGGCTTGGAGCACGCTGGGATGGTGGAAGGTGTCCCTGCCCATGGCAC
>WBND01000201.1:221922-246001 GCA_013398595.1 Tychaedon coryphoeus | reverse complement strand
TGGTATTTAAGCTCCCTTCCAACCCAAACCAGTCTGATTCTATACAAACCTATTTTTTATCCCAAAGAACCAGAACCAACCCATGGAACTGTGAGATTTTTACCCTGCCTTCCTAGTGTGCTGTGAGAGACTGCTGAGGTCCCAGATTATTGTGGCTGCATAATGCTGACTCTGTAATGTCTTTAATAATGTCTTCAGTAATTCAGCATCCATTTAAAGTGCTACAAAGGAGCCTCTGATACATGGAATTGTCCAGTCAATATCTGTGCCTGTGGTACCCACAGGCTGTGGACAACAACAGCATCAATTTTCATTTTGCTGCTTTGCACACAAAGAAGGGAAGGTGCTTTCTACCCAACAATTGCACTAATGCTATCAGTACCTAAATACACATCAATTACATAATTTTGCAGTAATATAAGACAGACAGATACAATTTCAGCAGGGAACAAAAGGCTGTGAGACTTACAGGACGAGCAAGGTTTGGATGCAGATCTGAAAGTGCAACAAAGTCCCTTGCTGAACGAGAATGAGCCATTCTTTATCTGAAACTTGAGGAAACTCACTTAGATTTTGTAAAAATCCAAACAAATCACTTAAGACCATTCACACTGAGAATAACAAGTTATTTTTTAACATAAATGTTTTGACCTAATAGCATCTGTTTTCAATAAGAGGCATTTCAAGCCATCTGAAGTAGACAATTCTTTATTGTTTGGATTTGGCGATGGAAGTTGTGAATTTTACTGTGACAGCTCTACCTAAGCTTCTCAAATAAAGGCCTGTAATTTTTATTTATTATTCATCATTAAATGACTCCATTAGCACCAGGCTCTGAAAAATATTTACCCTCCTTCTCTCTGGGAAGCCCAACTGAATTTAATGAGGCAGCTCATATATAAAAGGCAATTTATATGTGAGGAAAGAGAAGTGTTGGGTTGCAAAGCACCTTTAATTGAGGTTTTGGACTAAATATTAAACTACTTTAAAATGTGAGTTTACTCCTTCCGCAAAATAGAAAAGTTCTGAATTTATTAAAGTAAAATTTGTGAAAACCAGTTCTTTTCAGGCTTCCAACATGGCATTTACTGCCCAGCCCTGAGAGCACCCAGGTTCTCTCTAGAGATGCCAAAGTGGGGCCATGAATGCTTTGTTAGACCCTCTGAATGCCTCTTATTATTTCATGGGTTCCTCAGAGACATTTAGATACTTAACAAATAGTTGTCAGATTCTAGTTTTTGTTGTCAAAGGAGCCATCACATTGTCCAAATCTTAATAACCTTTAATAGGAGAGAACTGCTGACATTTTTCAGAGGATGCCTGTTGAATCTTTAGGACAGAATCCTGAATGGCTTTCACAGTCTTTATACCTGGTGTGAGAATTGTTAACCATTTCATCAGACATTAGGATAAAGATCTGTTGAACTAGAGAATAAATAAGCCTACATTTTAAAGAAAAATAAGCAGTTATCTGAGAACCAAGTGATTTTTGTAAAAGGGCATTTCAAGCTACACTCTCACAGAGAGACAGCCCATATTTGCCTTACAGAAACCACTGAATAATGGGGCCCTCCAATCTGTTCTCATCCCATTAGATGGAAGAATTTAAGTTTCCTTCTGTAGGAAAGTCACCTCAGCATCCCTCCAAGGCAGGGTAATATGCTCACCTCAGAAGAAGTTAAATATTGTTACCTGCTGTACCTCACACCAGCTGGGTCCTGTCAAAGGAACCAGCACTGGAACGCCTTGATCAGAGGAAGACTGAAATGGTAATTTAGGATTTGAAATGCTCTGGGTTCTGAGAGCTGGAGTACAGCTGCCCCACCCAGGGACCCCTTGGGAGCTCCTCAACCCCCTCAGGTGCTCCTCAACCCCTCAGCCCATCATGGATCCCTCTGCTCTCACACACCCACCATTCCCCTCAGGACCCTAAGGAATCCCTCAATCCACCATGGACCCCTCAACTCTCCTCATATACTCGCCATTCCCCTCAGATGTCCCCTCAGGAATCACTCAGCCCATCATGGACCCCTCAGCCCTCCTCACACACCCCCCATTCCCCTCAGGAGCCCCTCAACCTCCTCAGGTGCCCCTCAATCTCAGCCCATCATGGACCCCTCTGCCCTCACATACCCGCCATTTTCTTCAGGTGCTCCCTCAGGAACCCTTCATCCCATCATGGACCCCTCAGCCCTCACACAGCCGCCATTCCCTTCAGGGAACCCCTCAAACTCCTCAAGTGCTCCTCAACCACCCCTCAGTCCATCATGGATCCCAAAACCTTCCTCACACACCCGCCATTCCCCTCAGGTGTCCCCGCAGGAGCCCCTCATCCCATCATGGACCCCTCAGCCCTCCTCACACAGCCGCCATTCCCCTCAGGGAACCCCTCAAACTCCTCAGGTGCTCCTCAACTATCTCTCATCCCATAATGGATCCCTCAGCCCTCACACAGCCGCCATTCCGCTCAGGTGCCCCTCACTGACCTTTCAACTCGCTCCTGGACTCTTGGGCTCCTCAGGTGCTGCCCAAGCCCCTCACAGACGCTCCGTTCGTGAAGGACACAAAATGGCGCCGGCGCAGTGGCGGGAAAAGGGCTCCGCGCTCCCTCCTCCCTCAGGGCAGACATTGTCCCATCCCAGCTCATTCCGTGGGATCTCCAGCAGTCCCTGACGAGGTAACAACAGGGTTAGACGGGATTTTGTGCCGGGAATTGTGCCCTGGGAGGGTGAGGAGGCCCTGACATGTGAATGGCTAGCTTCTCTTTCTTTTTTCCTCTGCCTTCAGTCAGAGTTGGGATTGAAGCACAAGAGACAGGATTTCTGTGTTCGGGCTGGATTGTTTATTAATTCTTATCTATAGTACAGTGAGTTCTACAGCACTTCTAGCTAACAAGCTAAAAGCAAGAAAATGAAGCTGTATCTTGCTCGTTACAAGGTCTTTTAAGGCCTAACTATCCAATTAAAAACTAACATCTATATTATTTATTCTTTTGACCCGATGACCAAGCATTTGTGACCCGCTCTGTGGGATTTTCTATCCAACCAAAAACTAGTACTTAAAACTAAGAAGAAGAAGGAACAAGAAGGAAGAAGAACCAATGCCCAAGAACCTCCATCTTGTCCCACACCTATTACTATATTCTAAAACTTCAAATTTCCAACTATTTACCGTGTGATCTTACACACTTCTATTCCAACTACACACCAGTGATTTTAACTCCATCACTCAAATTTGGAAGCCTTCTCCAAGGCCTCAAGTCAAAAGCAGTGTTTATTTAGTGTCAGTGTCAGAATGCACAGAAAGTTCAAAATTCCCAGGATTCAGGATTCCAACACCTGGAAGTGCCCAAGGCCAGGTTGGAGCACCCTGGGATAATGGAAGGTGTCCCTGCCCATGGAATTGGGGGGGTTTTAACCTCCCAACCCAACAATCCTGTGATTCTTTGACTTACCAGGTCAGCAATTTGAAGTCAGGCTCATTCTACAAGTATAAACACACTAGCAAGACGATGCAAATTTCAGAAATCTCTGGAGAAAACATTCCCTACTTCCTTTTTTATGTTTGCTATATTAATCAAAATTTCTGGTTTAAAAATATTATTTGTATTGATTTGCACCCAATACGCCTGTATTTTCAGGCTCTGCAGAAGGCTGGCTTGAGTTGTTTTCTCCATTTATATAGAATATAAAATTATATTTTATAAAATCAATACCCTTCTCTTCTGCATCATAAAAAACTTTACTCCTGATGAGTAATTTTATAACCCCAAGGTCATGGCTATTGGAAGTTTTTAGTGTAGCCTGACAAATTCCCTGTGTTGACTCTGTATTACAGAATCTTTCATTTCTTCAATTAAACAGCTGAAAATGGATCCCACCTGTGCTCTCGTATTTATTGTATCACAAAAAACCACGATAATTATCCTGTGCTGATGACAAATGGGATGCCAGGGAGCTGACAGCCTGGGTGGGTTTTTTTCTGTTTAGGTCACCTTTTATACAGTATGATCCATGGATCTAACTTTGTTTCATGGGTTTGAATCTCCACTAAACTGAATACGGCATTTTTTTCTCTTGGTCCTGTTGTTTTCATTATCTCAAGCTAATGAACAAGCAGAAGATAATGAGCCTGGTGATAGGTTCCTAATGGAATGGGAAGGAGAACCTGGACACTGGCTGGGAAATGCTGGCAAAGGCACAAGTCTCATTCTTACAGCCATGACTGCGATGCAAAACAGGAAAAAACATCCCTGAAATGAGACCTGTGGGGTGTCCACTGCTGCAGAAAGTGACAGATCAGGAGCACAGCCCAGGGGCTTGCAGGAGCTGAGCTGGTCCAGTATCTCAGCAAGGTTTTGGTGGGACACAAGCACTTGCTGCAGCAGAGGCTTGCAGAACCCACCGGGATCTTGTGCATGGCTAAGTCCCCACTTCCAGTGGGTTTTGTCCAGGCGGAGCTGCTTTTCTCCCACAGACACCACGGGCAGGTGAAACCCGACTCTGCCATGTCCCCTCCAGGCCTTTTGTTCCATTTCAAAGCCACCAGAACAAGGGTGCTCTTGTGCCTCCCCATAATCACCGGGAGGGTTTGCTTTGTGGTCTGCTTCCACTCCTATTTTCAATGTACATTTAGGGGGAAAAAAAGCTGCTTTTTACTTTCCCAGGATAGCTCCTGCTGGGAAGACGTTATCAGGGCCATCATGACAGGATGCACAAAAGCAGGGGACAAAGTGAGACCACGATTCTTTCCCTCTGAGATGCCTGATTAGATGCTGAATTTCTGACTTGCAGATACTGAGCCAAGGACTCGTTTGATGTCACCTGTCTCAGGTGACACTGAATTCTGCCATTCATACAGCACATGGCACCTCAGGGACAGCCAGGGGCTTCTGCTGTTACTGCAAACAAATAACACCTTTTTGGTGTTTATAAGCAACAAATGTCTAACCTGCCTTTATCCCACTGATTTATGGTGCCAGCTGATTCTCCCAGTCAGGAATTTTTAACACAAACACTGGAGAGCGTCAGCAAAAACAAATGTTACTCAACTTGTATCTCACTTTACTGAATCTTTCCTCCGCAGCTGACCTCAAAGTGGTCTCAAAAAGCAATCAGCATCCTTATCTCCCTTTGACAACTGGGAAAACAGAGGTGAGAGAAAGGCCAGAAGAGGTTTCCTAAAATCCATGTGGCGCACAGAACCAGCTCCCCTCTCCAGCCCCACGGGAGAGCAACAGTGTTGATTCAGTGTTTTTCTGATCTAGTGTTTGATCCCTGAAAGCTCCAAGTGATTTTAACTCTCCAGCACTTCAGCAGCACTTAACACTCAGCCTGTGATTGGCAGAGCCTTCCCATACGGCTGCAAATTGCCCAGTCCCTGCTAATTAGGCCTTCATGAATAGATTTATTTAAATTACTCTCATTGGCATGGTCAAGGAGTGCAAATGCTGTTTGGTAATTCACATTAGCAATTTGTTACGTGACCACTTTGCGTTCAGGGGAAGAAAGTCCAGCACTAGCAGGGACATTTCAGAAATCATTTCCAAAACCAGAGTAATAGAAAAATATTTGCTCTGTGCATTTTCCGCTGCCCGCAGCGTTTACTGAGAGAGCTCATTGAATATTTATACATCCTTAGGACCCAAAGAACTGGTAAAATGGAGAGGGCAGACGTGTAATTTTATGTAATTGGTCTGGCTGAATGCATTAAAAGCAGCAAATTATTAAAGGTGCTCAGTGCTCAGTGGTTTTGGCTGATACCTGAACTGGCAGAGCCTCGGGAGTGCTGATGGAGTAACAATGGACATCTTCAGCAGCAATGCAGGTGCTGATGCAGCCAACAGGTGCTCAGTGTGTGTTTAGGGATATTTAATCTAAATTTCTCTGAGCTTTTGTTTAGCTCTCACTCCAGCCTGGCTCTCCCCCATCCTGGTCCCCAGCACTGGAACCATCCCCGTGCTGTTTCAGTGGGATTTCCTCCCTCCAAGCACCACCACCACCTGAAGCATGGAAAAACACAACAACACAACAGAGCCTTGTTGTAAAATTAACATGACCCATGGTTCCCACCTCATCTGGGCTAATTCTGCCTTCTTGGGGCCAGGGAAGATGCCAAGACCTGAGGCTGGTGCGTGCACGTGGCAGCAGCATGAGCTGCAGAGAGCTCAAACCCCAACATGGGCGTGAGCAAACAGAATCATGTGCCAAGGGCTCTGCTGGGAATGCCAGCAGCTCCCTCTGCACAAGAAAAACTCCATTTCTGGCAAAGACAAAAAAATTTTAAAAGCTTTTTTTTTTTTTTTTTTAAGGTGTAAATCTCTGTGGCATGTAGTTGCTATTCCCATGGGCAGGGATGGATTGGCAGTCCCAGGGCTGGAGCCTGGCACAGCATTGCTTCACTCCCTCCCAGGCAGAGTCTGGGTGCCTGCTCATCAGCAAACTCAGTTCCTCATGATTCCATCACTAATTAATCCCTTCTGCAGCACTGGTGGAGCAGGAATGTCATGAGAAGGATGTGGCACAACCCAAAGAGGAACAGGAGCCATCGGCACCAGCCCCTGCACCAAAATCAGCTCCCTCAGGTGCCAGGCCAGAGTCACAGCCCAGTGGAAACACCACAGCTGAAATCTGAGACCTTCTGGATCATCACTAAGCAGTCAGTTTATTTTCAGTGTATAATTAGCAAATAAACTTACCCCAGAACTAACCTGTGTATTTTTCCTATCAAAAAAGGCAGAGTGAGATGCCCGTGTAGGAACTCACTGCTCCAAAGCATTGACATAAGGATTTCTTCTTCAACTTTCTCACTTTTTTGAAGCTCAGGCTTTGATTGCCCAGGATTTAAAGCCCTCAGTCTGCTGTTTAATTTGACTGAGATTGCAGAAATTCAAAATTCTTCTTTTTAGAGCCTTCAGGCTATGGAGAATAACTTTTCCTGCACATAATTCCAAAATAATGTGAGCTCAATGAAATGACTTGGATTTTCATCACTTTCCCCAAGACCAGAATTTCCTCCTCCCTCTCTGAGCAAACAAGTGATGAATATTTTCCAACAAAACATCATGAATTAAAGCACACAACAATTAAAAATAGTTTTAGTGACAGCTCCCTGACACAGAGGAAGAATGCGTTGAGGGGGGAAGAAAAGAAGATATTTAGCATTGTTGGCTGCTATTCAGACACTTCCAGCCATTCAAATCCATGAAACCAAGCCCAAATTGTATCTGGATTTCAGCTGGGGACACTTGAGACTAAGCAGTACCAATCAGGACACATGGGATGAGCATCTCCCAGTGACACTACTGGAAAAAAACCCTTCCAACCTCCAGTTGCTCCAGTTTCCAACCAAGCCTAAATTTTGATCCCTGCATGAGCACTTCACAAGGAGGAAAACTTAGGATATAATTCCCAAAGATGTATGAGGGTGGCTGTAAAAGAAAACTGGGATCTTAGAGTAAATCAAAATTTCCCCTCACCACAGAATTCAGTGAAGGGAGCACCAGAGAAATCCAAAGGGCCCATCCAAGCTAAACTTTCCAGTACAAATCCACCTTTGATCTCCTGGCTGAGCGTTTGGCCCTGGCCTGGTGGTGGCAGGGCTCCCACTGCCTCCAAGAGCCAGGACTGCATCCAGCCCTTCCCAGGGAATCGTGTGTCAACATTTCCACAGCCCTCCTGGCTGCCTGTCAGGCAGCTCGTTAGAAAACTCCTGCAGACCCACACTGACATTTGGAGGGTTTATCCATTAGAAAAACAAAACCTCCCCTCAAAGCCTGTTCAAAGTGCAAAGGTACGAGACTTGATCAAAACAGGACTGGATCGCAGAATTCTCCCTTAAGAAAATGAACACTAGAGGTCAATCTAACAACTTGTCCCGGAAATATATATCCCTGGAATAAAATATTACAGACTGCTGCATGCTGCACAGCTCTAACTACCTCCAGACCCCCGGCTGGCCCTGATCTAACAAGGGTTTCCTCTGTTCTTTTGGATTTGCTCTTGTCTTGCTCTCCATTAGCGTTTCCTTTCTGGAGCTCTCCCGTACGGTCGCTGTGCCGAGTCACGGCGCTCCCTAAAGCACTGAACTCCCTGTTTATGGGAGGAAAGGGGCAATTGGCCTTGTGTGAGGAGGCTGGAGGATAAATGTGTCCCTGCTGGAGCTCCACTGCAGCTTGAGTTCCATTAAGGAGCAGGGCAGGAGCAGAGGAGCAGCCATGCAGGTGAAAACCCCTCCAGCTCAGCATCCTAGCTCATGGATAAATTTTGGAATGGTTTGGGTTGGAAGGGATCTTAAAGTTCACAAAGTTCCACCCCTCCTACCATGCAGGGACACCTTCCACTATCCCAGGTTTCTCCAAGCCTTGTCCAGCCCAGCCTTGGACACTTGCAGGGACGGGCAGCCACAAACCCATGGTTTCAAAGAGGCAGCAGGGAACAGGGCTGGGATGGGTTTGGGACTTCCAGACTTCAAGTCTGATTCCATTCCAATGCATTTCCCATCTAACAGCAGCAGAGTGACTTCATTCCTCATGCTTTCCTCAACTCATCTCATCTGCCATGCTCAGATTCTGGAGGACCTTGAGACTACAAACTCCCACAGACTATCTATGCTTAAAATCAGTTTTGGATGGGCTTTTTTTTCTTTGCCATTCTGAAATGCCCAATATTCCAATTCCAGTGAGTTTCTTCCTCCCCCTTCCCTGCTCTTATCACCAGAAATAAGACACAGCCCTGCCAGTCTGTATCAGCCTCCCCACTGCCACCTTCCTCAGCAAATCCCAAATTCCCCTCCACAAACCTACTGCACAGGAGGCTGCCTCCACTGGGAAAACCAAGGGTGATCCAAGGCACAGAAATCAAGCCAGATGAAAGCTCAGACCCAGCAGAGAGCGAGTTTAAGCGCAAGATTTCTGCCTGGGACTCACTCGTGTGCGAGCACTCTGCTGAAGCGGGGCCAAATCGCGGCTCTTGCTGCCTGCAGCCAGATCCTACAACCCCGAGTAACAGCGAGGAGTAACATTTATTCCCACACAGGGGCTCTGTGCAGCGGGGCTGCCAAGCCCTGGCCCCGGCTGAGCTTTTCGTGAGCGAGCAGCTCCATATGGCAGCGCCGGCTCCTCACTCAGCAGCTCGCCTGCTGCCAGCTCCTCTCGGCCCAGCGCAGCAGAAATGTTCCAGCTCCACCTTCGCATTACAATTACCTTTCCAAACCTGCCAGATGAACTCCTTAAAATTCTTCCCGGGAGTTTCTTGCTGCGGTTCTGGCTGCAGCCAAGTTGTTCCCAGGTGGAGGTGCCTGCCAGGCCATATCCAGAGAGTGTCCAGCCTTAGTGCCCAGCTCCTCAGAGCCCAGAGGCTGCCACAGAGGTCATGGAAATGTCTCACTTTAAAGCAACTCAGCCCTAACACAGAGATGAAGCTTCTGCAGGGACACATCTCTGAGCCCTTCCCAGATAATGCAGGCACGGGAGAGATTTGGGATTTGGGCTGGGATAGCAATGGATGGCTTGTGCCACTGGTGTGCATTTACACCTTCTCAAGGCATAGAAACTGGGCAGAACTGAACAGGAAACCTTCATTTTTGGGGCACTAGTGCCTCACCTTGGGAGTTTTTCATTTATTAAAATGCACAAGATGCAATGCCTTGGCCACAGAAGCTGCTCTTCCCAGTCCCCCCATTCATCCCCACCCCCTGGGAAGTGGTTCCCCCAAACCACCAGAGGTCCTTCCCAAGGACCAACAGCAGCACAGCCCTCAGTGGCACCACCCAATGGCTCTGGGCATATGGCAGAGCCAGCAGGGACACCAGAAAGGTGAAAACCACACAAGTGCCTCAAATGATGTGGCCTTAGCCCAGGCAGGGCTTCATACACAACCCCAGGTTAACAGGGAGCTCAATTTCAGCCTCAGCCCTGCCATGGCACGTGCAGTTCCTGCCAAATCAATATCTGTGTCTTCCTAGTGAATCACTGTGTCAGTGGGATGTTAATGGGGCACAGTGCTCGTCGTGGTGTCGAGGCTTTTTTTTTTGTTGTTTTTTTTGTCAACGAAGCAAAGTCATTAATTTTCTTCCCCTTCCCCCCCACCGCCAGCCTTCCCAAATGCACAAAATGGGCTCCAGACCCACCTCCTACAAGGAAATGAGAACCAGCCCCAGAGGATCACCCAGCAAGAAGCCTCTGTTCGGAGATCTGACGCCTCTTCAAAGCCAGGGGAGCAAATGTGCTCCTACCTCCGCTGATTTATGAGGAACGGCTGCGTCACCGATGCGGGGGAAACGCTTAAACGCTACCAGAGGGAAGGGAAGGCAGCCCTGGCTGCCTGCTCTGAGGAACCCCGCTCTTCAGGAGAGTTTGTTTTCATCTAATTCGATCTCTATTGCATTTTAAAGGAAAACAAACAACCTGGAGACTGCAGCACATGCTGCTGGATGTTTCCCTTACTAAGAAAATAAACACCGGGGTGGCAGCGCCGATGGCAGGGGGGATGTGCCAAGGGGGGCTCTCCAGTGGCACCAGCCAGCCTGGGACTGTGTCCCTACACACGAGGGGATGTGGGCAAAGCAGGTGGCTTCCCAGGAACCTCCAATATCCCCTCAGCTGGAGACAGGAGCAAAGCCAGAGGCAGCAGCACCCCAGGAAAGGCAGGAGCAACGTTTAAGTGAGGGGCACAGCCCTGGGGTGTTTTTTTTCCTTCCTTTCTCTGCTGAAAAATTCTGGGTGTAAATCGTTCTGTGTGTTTGGTTTTAATTTCTGCTGCTGCCCCACTGTTATTTATGCTCTTGAAATATAACAGCAGGCACACGGAGAGTGTGGTGTTCATGAAATACAGCCCAGTGCCCAGAGTGTTTATCGACCAGTGCAGTAAATAATTCCAACAAGCACAACTCATCCAAGAGAGCAGGGCCATGGCTGAAGGCTGCCCATCTGCCAGGGCCCTTCCAGGCCTGCCAGATCTGCCCCAGAAATGCTCTTTTCCATCTAAAATGAAGCCAAGAAAGCCAAGTGCAGCTCCCAAGTGGGTCCTGGTGGCAGCTGTGCCCTAGGCTGGCAGAATCCTGGGGACACCTTTGCCCACCATGGGATGCTTCCAATTCATGCCAGGAAGAATTTAACAGACAGCAACTGCTTGACTGCATCCAAGCTGGAGCAGAGGCAGCCAAGGGACACAGCCACACCAGGAGCTGGACCTCCACAGCATCCCCAGCACTCCAGGACAGCCAGGAGGTCACTGCTTGAAATAAAAGCTCTCTGCAAGGACCAGATTTGGTTTGATGGTTGAGGAAAAGGCAGCAGTAACAGCCCTGGATAAACAATCACACAATTAGCATAGGTAATGTTTGTGGAATTTATTCAACATCTGAATTCTTGCTTTTTTTCCAGGGGAAAGGCCAGAGGGGACTCTGCATGATGCTTTCATACAGAGCTGAGTCTCTCAGCCGTCCCAAGGATTTCCCTGGAATCTTTCCCTGTCCTGCAGCACAGAGAGCCCTGCAAAGCCCAGCACAAGGCTGGATAGATTTAGTGCTGCTGCACTGGGACTCATTTATCTTCCCTCTGAGGTGAGCCCACACTGTCCTCAAGGACAGGAGCTTAACAAGCAGATAGGAAGATCTGAACCAGATCTTGACCTGATCTCAATCACGCAGCCGTGCTGAACCAAACAGGGCTGATTTATGCCAATGTCCTGGCTCCAGCTCATTCCCAGCTCCCTCTGCCACCCCAGGCAGAGCTCATCCCACCAGCTCCAGCTCTCCCAGCAGCCCAGTGCAGAGCCATGGAGGGACAGCAACACTCAGATTCCATCCTGGGTCACTCACACCAGGCATGGCACCACTGACATTGGCAGCATGAAGACCCTCAGGGTACAATAAAGGCACTGCAGCAAACCCTGCCCTGGGTGTGCCAGGGCTGCCCATCCTGCAGGGCACCGGTGTTTAGGGGAGATCTCCACACCGTAGGGTACCTGTGGGACTGATGGAACTCACAGCCAACTCCTCTGGGCTTTGCTGCCAAAATATCACTGCCCAGAGGGGATAACCTTGCATCAAACTTGTGTGTCAGTCACAAAGCCAGGCTGGGAGAAAGCCCCTGATCAGGGATCCCCACAGATGCTGCAGGAACACCCCCAGTGCTGCTGCGAGCTCTGGCTCTGCTGGTCCCAGTTCATCTCAGGGCAGCATTTGCCAGCAGGGTGGTGCCCAGCACACAGCACAAAGGACACTTTCAGCACTTTTACCCGTGGGCAATCCCGATATCCCAACGGCCTCTCAGCAGGGAGCAGCTCCTTCAGTTTAGCTGGAGTGTGAGACACGCTGGAAACCCAGAATCCCCAAGCTGGGATCCCCAAATCCAGGCAGCATGAGGGGCCAGGGGCTCTGCCTCACTTTGCAGCACTGCCTGCACACACCAGAGCCTTTTACCATCCCAGATTCCTCTTGCTCCTCGGGGAGACAGCAGCAGACACCCACTGACCCCATTTCCAGCTCAGCACCTGCTTCTTCCCACACCCAGGAGACTCTCCCAGCCACAAAGAGCTGCAGCACCTTCCACTCCCTGCAAAACATCCCAGCACAAGTCACACCCACACCCCTGGAGCGGGCAGGATTGGGGGGACCAGCGCTGCAGCACTCCCCAGCACCCCAGGCTTCACAGATCCCAAGCACAGCCACTCCACCTTGGCTCACTCCCCACGCAGGAGCCGCTTGCCAAGTCCAGACTTGGATCTAGCAACAGACTTTTGTGCTTTGGCTCATGGATCCTGCAAACAAGAGCTTTAATCACTGCTTGCTTTTATGCGCCGAGAGCCAAAATTGTCTTGTTAAGTACAGTAAGTGATCAGTACTCGCAGCACAGAGCGTTTCAATGGCTGCTTGTGTGGGTAATTATTCCAGGCTTGCCTCTCTTCCCCTCTTGAGAAAAATTACGGAATGTGGAAATTATTGCGAAGCCTCTCCGGACTTGGAATGTTTTCTGTGGGTTACTTCAGCCCGTGCCTGGGTTTTGCTGCCTGGTTGTGCCCCTTGCTGAGGGATGCCCATCCCTGGGCAGGCTGCTCCAGGATCTCCAGGGTCACACCTTCCACTGGCAGGTTCACACCTGGGCTTTCCTCACACAGAATAATCCCAATACCTGTCCTAAAGGTAACAGGAGGCTCAGCCTTGGCTCCCCCTCCCTCCCTGAGCACAGCACTCATCAGCCAAGCCTAGCAAACATTGATTTAATTTGTTTTTCCCCCATTTTCCCCATGCATCCCTAAATGGAAGCGTGGATCTGTGCTTGGGACCCCAGCTGTGCCACGGCCCCAGGCAGGAGCCTTTCCCTCCCAGCTCTCTCTAATATTACACCATTAAAGTTGCCTTTTGGCTTTTATTAGGATTTTTTCCAGAGATAAAAGCAAGCTGTGGGAGCAGAGGGAGCCCCAGCAATATCCATGTCCTTGGAGCTGGCAGAGTGGGGAACCTCAAGCTGGGAATGCTGTGGTGAGGCTGGGACATGCAGAGGAGGAGGAGGAAGAGGAGGATGGTGCTCAGCTGTGCATCCCTCAGCCCCAAATTGGATGAAAGGAACAGGAAAGCAAACTGCAGGGATGCTCCCTGCTCCAGTGGTCAGGGGATGCTTTTCTGGAAAAGGGGGAGCAAAACACTCTCAGCACACTTGGAGCTGACTTTGCATCACCTTCTCTGCAAATGCAGCTGGAGGCTCAAGCCTCAGCAGGTTTCAGCACCAATAAATCTCCTGGTGAAACAGGGACAGGACCCCAGAGTCCCCATCCCACTCTCACAGCCCGTGGGCAGCTCTGCTCTTGCCTCCAAGAAGATTTTGTACAGGTCAATTCCAGCATGGCATGGAAGCAGGAAAGACTCTGGGACAATTTGGGGCAAGCAGATAAAGCCAAAAGAGAAGGGATAAACCCCCAGGAAGTTTCAGCAGTTACACCTCAGTGCAGGTTTATGTGCACAGCAAAGCCTGGCCCCAGCTGGCAGGGGGGAAATGCTGCCACTCCCAAGCTCCTTTCTGCAGCTTCATTCCAGCAGAAGCAGGACAGAGGCACCAGCTCCAGAGGAGCTCTGGGTGCTCCATGGCACCCCCAGCACCTGTCCCAGGACCCCACAGCTGCCAACACCTGCACTGCAGGTGAAGCTTTCCCTCAGAGCTGCTCACAGCCCAGGCTGGTTCCTGTCACCCATCTCCACCCCAGGGCTGGATCAGGCACTCCCAGAGCAGGGGCTGGGTGCTGGGTGACACTCACTGTCCCCTCAGGGACTGCCACAGGCACACACCCCCCTCCAACTGCTGCCTTAAAGACATTTAGGTGTAGCAACTAGCATAGAAAAAAGAGCTGCTCCCCTGGGAGGGTGGAGGGCTCTCCTTGTCCTCTCCAGCAAGGCATGAACCCGTTTTTCTCTGCCCCATTTTCCAAAGGGGGTGAGGCCCATCACACAGGCACAGGGCTGACAGGAAGGGAGTCACTCCCGAGGAGCATTGCTTCTAAACCACTGCAATATGGCAAGGCAATGTTAACCAGCTGGGAAAGCTCTTTAAAGACCCTTAATTAAAGGCTGGCTGTTGCACAGGCCCCTTTCCCATCCCCACCAGGAGTGTTTCCCAGTTTCCCGGCCTCTCTCCCGCTGCCCTCCATCCCTCACACTTTCCTTCCCTCTGGCATCTGCCAGCAGCGTGCTGTGGCTGCCAGGGGGGGTCTTCAGCAATCAGCCATCAGATGGAAGTTTAAACTCAGAGGAAAAGGGAAAAAAAAGGGGGGAAATTCCCTCGCTGTTGATTTCCAGGCATGGCTGCCAGTGCTGGGGCAGAGCTGGCTGTGCCAGCCTGCCTTAGTTAGCTGCACCAGCACTCCCAGCCACATAAACTGGGGAAAATGGGGCTGGATCAGCCCTTACAGCTCCATTCTCTCCTCTAATACCAGCTGTGGCATCACCATGAGCCACCAACGCTGCGGCTGTCCCCCTTCCCATTCCATGTGTGCCCGTTCCCTGGGGAAGGAGCAGTGGGGGCAATGCCCCATCCCCTGTGCCCCCTCTACCCCTTACCCATGAGGGGCTCACAGTTATGGCTCACCTCCTGCCAGAAAGGCATCAATTTATTCTTTTGTGTGATGTGAATTAATTGAGGCAACACCTTGCTGTTTCAGATCGGAGCGTGAATTTGGCATTTGCACATGATGGCTGCACACAACCACATTGCTGCAGCCCCAAACTCCACCCTGGCTCTATAGCCCCCAAAAACAGCAGCCCCCACTTACCAGCCAGTGCCAGCCCCTGCACCCTGCAGAGCTGAGGGAAATCCTGCAGGGAACCTCCAGTGCCTCCTCCCAGCTTTTATAACCCACAGTTGTCTGGCAGCACCAGCCTCACCTGGGCAATGTGGTGTGGGACAGGTGCCACACACCTGGCAGCAGGGAGTGGGGATGGGGATGGATGGGCATTTCCAGGGAAGAGCATGCCTTCCCCTGTTACAGGTTCTAAACACTCAGGATGAAATGTGGGACTGAAAATCAGCCCTGCTGCTCTCCTCATCTCCAGACCCACGCAAAAGCAGGGAAGTTTTAACTTCTTGCTTTTGGAGCTTTTTTTTTTTTTTCTTCCCTATTTTTGTTCTTTCCCTTCTGTCCTCCTAAATCTGGTATAACAGAAAAAGGAGTAAATAAAAAAATTTGGAAAGCTCTTCCAGCCTTGCTCTTCCTGGCTTATGGAGTGGAATGGAGAGCGAGGCCCAGAGCACAGGAACCACAAAATTTTGGAGAGCTGGATTTTCAAAACAAAATTATGTCTAGAAATGGAAACTTTGGTTAACTGAGACAGGGATGAAAACTTCATTTCATACTTGGCTGCAAAGCTGGTTCTTCATCATCCTCTTGCTCTGGCACTTCCCCAACTAACCTGGTGCTCCAGAGACATTTTTCCAGCTCCACGAGCTCAGGGTGTTTTGCCATCATCCCCTGAGCAAGCAGCTGCCCAAATTCCTTCTGTCCCAGAAAACACCAGCACAGCTCAGCATCCTCTCATTATAACATTATTCCCAGAGGTTTTGAGCAGGAAGATCCAGCAGTGACACCTGTCCCCGAGCTTCTGTGGGAGTTTCAGAGCAATTCCTCCCAGAGAAGCTGTGGCTGCCCCTGGATCCCTGGAAATGTCCTAGGCCAGGTTGGAGCACCCAGGGACACCCTGGCAGGGGTGGTGCTGGATGAGCTTTAAGGTCCCTCCAACCCAAACCATTCCAGAATTCCATGACCCTGGAGAATGAAAAGTCCCAGTGGAGAAGTGCTCAGTGAGCACTCGGAATTCCAAGGAATCTCTGCTCAAGCTGAACCCTCCACGGCAGCCCGGGTGGGACAGGGCTGCTGTCACCATCCCGCACTGAAACACTTTTTTAGGAAGCACATCGCTCCACTGGAGCTCTTGAAAGCACCACAAACTGCACCGAGGTGGATTTAAGCCTGTGCTTGGCTCAGAGCAGGAGCCGGGAGATTTCATCCCCTTCCTACCAAAGCTGCTTTTATTGTCTTGATCTAATGAAGTGCAGACTTCACCTGGACAGAGCCATAAGTGGCACCTCTCGGAGGCAATGAATACAAATACTTGACCTCGTGAGCTGCGGGGCAGCAATTAGTTTAAGCAGGGGGTTTGTGTAACACTTCAAAAGTCTTAATCCGTGCGGTCAGCCCTGGCACGGTATTTGCCAGAACCCATTGAGTAGTCTTAATGAGTCTGCAAAGCGAGCTTTCAATACATTTTGGGTCGCTTCAGATGCTTTAAATGGCATAGTCTATATGGTATTGTGCGGCTTTAGAAAGGGCCGGGCTTTAAAAAAGTATGGTTCCCTTTCACAGGGCAGACAGAAACCATCTTTAGAGCCGGGACCCTTAACGTTTTGCATATCAATATGGCTGGGGCTGAATGCAGTCACTCAGCTGAGAAATAGGATCACTATCAGCGTTTCCAGGCTTTCACAGGCACTTGGGAAACTTTAAAGCCCTTGGTGGAGAATAATTTGGTCGAATGTCGTCGCTGGAAACAAAACCTAAACAAGCAGAGCGCAGTCCATCATGCGGAGCTGCCAGCGAGGCTGACAAGGGGCTCCAGCCGCTGCGACATCCCACCCCCGTGGGGCGGTGGCCGGGGGGTCACAGAGCTGGGGGGGACCTGGGGGGACTGGGCATGGGGTGCTGAACCCATGCCGCCTCTGCTGTTGATGGGCAGGGGTCACAGAGCTGGGGGGACACAGCCAGGGGACCCCACATTGGGAAAGGGGTGCTGAGTCCATCCCACCTCTGCTGTTGATGGGCAGGGGTCACAGAGCTGGGGGGACACAGCCAGGGGACCCCACACTGGGCATGGGGTGCTGAGTCCATCCCACTTCTGTTGGTTGATGGGCAGGGGTTAAAGACCTGGAGGATCACAGATCTGGGGGGACCCCACACTGGGAATGGGGTGCTGAATCCATCCCAGCCACAGCTGCATCACTCTTTGGACTTTGGGACTTCAGCCAGTCCTGGTTTCATCTCCTCTCACCTTCCTTGGCAGTACCCCACTTTCTGCCGGTCACAAAGCCCCCAGTCTGTCACCTCGATGGCTCCTCTCCAACAGAGACTGGCATTTCACTCCAGCATCACCTCAAGCCTGTCCCTGCACGTGCCACTTGTCCTGGGAATGAACAGGAACATGTCCAACCTCACCTGCAACATGGGACAGGAACCAAACCTCACCTGCAGGAGCACAAGGGAGGTGCCAGGACCCGGGAGCAGGGAGAGCTGTGCAGGATAAAACACCAAGTGTGGGTGTGAAACCATCCCGGAGCTGGGAGGAAAAGGGATGAGGCTCGTTGGACATCCCAGAAGTGGTACCTGCTTCCCTCATCATGCCAGGCAGCAAGGGGAGGAGAGGAGGCACCTCAGCAGCTCTGGGATGCAGGTTTGGGATGCTGCACGATGAAAGAAATCACAGCCAAAGCAGATTTGCAAACAATGCAGGGCCTGAGGGCCCTCCAAAACTCATAATTAGCTCATTAAAGACACAAATACAAGTCACTAATAAGATCTTAGAGGTTAATTAAATGTTTTCCTCATCTTTAATTAAGGGAAAACCAGTTAGTAGAGATTAAAGTAATTTCTGCAGCCTCCCGTGATGACCCTCGATGGCTGCAGGTTTGAAAAACTACTGAGATTATTGAACTGAAAGGGGAGAGTTTGGGTAAATTGTGGAGAAGCTGCAATTTTCCTCCTGAGGGTTAGAAAGGCCCTGCTCTTCCAGCTGGGAACATGGGAAGGTGATCCACAGCTCCCTCTCCCTAAGCCAGGACCTGGCATTTATTCAGAACTGCTCCTGTTTATTTTTTTCTCTCAGCTGGAAATTCTTTTCCATTTACAAAACATCTCCCAGGTTTGGGGTTTGCCCAGCCATTCCCTGGCCACCAGAGACTGTGTCCCCCCCCGAAGTTGGCTCAGCAAAACCCCAGTCCTGCCTGCCCCAGAGGTTTCCAAAGGTTTTATTTGGGATGGTGGATCCGTGATTCCCATGCACACACCCACCTTCCCACCTGCCACCCAGAACCCTCCCAGTTCATGGAGATCACCAAGGTTTGTATGGAAGAATATTTAATCTGCTCAGGGAGGGGAGAGGGCTCATCTCTGGTTTTATTTCTTAAATATTTCTCTCTACTCCAGAAAAGTCCATTTCTTGTCAGAAAAGGTCCAATATAAATTAGAACAACGGGAGGAGGGTGCTGGTGGGGTGGCCATGGGCATCTCTGGGCCACAGTGACCGTGAGCATCCCTGGATCACAGTGACCATGAACATCTCTGGATCACAGTGACCATGGGCATCTCTGGACCACAGTGACCATGAATATACCTGGACCACAGTGACCATGAGCATCTCTGGGCCACAGTGACCACGAGCATCCCTGGGCCACAGTGACCATGAACATCTCTGGATCACAGTGACCATGGGCATCCCTGGACCACAGTGACCACAAACATCCCTGGAACACAGTGACCATGAACATCTCTGGATCACAGTGACCACGAGCATCCCTGGACCACAGTGACCATGGGCATCCCTGGATCACAGTGACCATGAACATCTCTGGATCACAGTGACCATGGGCATCCCTGGACCACAGTGACCATGAGCATCCCTGGACCACAGTGACCACGAGCATCCCTGGACCACAGTGACCATGAGCATCTCTGGACCACAGTCCTGGCAGCCCAGGTGCCAGCCCGGCAGCGTGCCCTGGGGCTGGGCTCAGTCCCACCCAAAATCCTGCCCTGTCATCTGATAAAACTTCATGTTGAAGGGTCTGTAGAACTCCCGCAGGCGTTGCACCACCTGCCCGTCGATTTTGGGGTGTGGCCGCCCCTTGGATTTCCCCAGGCAGCGAGGTTTGCTCCCCCCCTCCGGTTTCTTCAGGCAGGGAAAGCCCTTGGTCTCATTGAAATAGAAATGTTTGTCCGTCACCACCCTCTGGAGCCCCAGGAAGTCCTGGACACGCCCCATCTCGCCGGCAGGGTCGCTGACCAGCCTCTCCCCGCTGACAAAGAGGAATTTGGAGAGCGGGAAGTACTGCAGCCAATTGTCCAGGTGCTTGGCGTAGATCCCGATCCTCACCGCGCTCCAGCTCGTGTCGATCAGTCCCGTGCTGAGGTTTTTGAAGGCCAGGGCCTGGAAGCTGGGGATGGAGGGGTTTTTGGAGAGGGTCTGTGTGTAGTCAGAGATGGCCCTGGTCACCGGGTTCCGCACCACCACGATCAGCTTGGTGTCCCGCGACATGTTGTGGATGCGCCGCGGGGCCTCCTTGGTGACAAAGTAGCTGGGGGTCTTCTCCATGGTGATCTGTCCCTCCAGGGTCCGTGGCATCAGGCTCCTGAGGAGAGAGGGGCACGGTCAGGGCTCGGCCATTTACTGCTGGCCACGGGTTTGTGCTCAGAATCACGAACGGTGTCGCTATGCGCGGAGAGCGGCGAATAATAACGACCAACGGCTTCTCAGGCAAGAGAAGCTAAAGAAGCATTTTATTGAAAAACTGAACTGTGTTTATAGAGTGGTTCACAAACCTCAAAGGGGACAGTAGTTCATTGGACAACAGGAGAAAACATCTCCTGTCACGTACATTGCTGTCCCTCAGTCAACACCAGGTGCTGATCTCTGTTTATTAATGCCTTTCTTTTTACAAGAAAGATATCATCATGGCAAAGGCTCAGTCCAGAGCTGAGAAACTGTCTCAGCCTGGGAAAAAAACCTCCCAGCCTGAGAAAGAGAAAAAGAACTCAGAACCTGAGAAAAGGCCTGGCTAAAATCTGCCTAGGCCCTCAGCAGTGTCCACAGGACAGGACCACTATGAACGTGTCTCGAGCTGCTTTATTATTATTATTATTTATTATTATTTTTTCTTTCCTCCCAAGCATCAGTCTCATGACACGGTTGGGACAGCAGGAAGATGCCAGCAGCTCACATCCTCAGCAACAGCCAGAGAACATGATGTTACAGTGCACTTTTAAACCTTTCTGACCAATCACAAAAAGCTAAAGCATATTGACAGTAGTTCTATCCAACCACTATAAGTACACGTACCTTTGGTTAAAACAATGCTTGCTTATTTCAAATACAATACCTGCTTGTAAGCCTTAAAATACAATGTACAGAGCTCCATTATTAAGCTTAGACCTTCCTAATATCTTGCTAGATAGACTTTTCTGCAGCTTAGAGAGTTCTTCTAACCAAGCATTAATACACAGACCATTCTTCTATTTGTCCTTGCTTTCTACATCTCATAGAACTTTTCTGCTGACATGGTTTGCATCCCTGCCTCCAGTCAGATTTCATGTCCTAGAGGTTCCAACTCGCCCCGTGGGATTGCAGAGGAAAATCCCATCCCGGGGGTGATGCCCAAGCTCCAGCTGGGAGTGGAGATGCCCACCAAGGCTCCCTCATCCTCTGCCTCCAGACAGGGAGCAGTTAAAGCCAGAAAAAGACTGTTTCCTTTTCAAAAGAAAGGCAGAAAAAACCCTGAGGGCCCAGCCATTGTGCTGGGTAAAATTCACTGCTCTGATTGTTCCCTCGTGCACTTTAATGAGGCATTAATTGCCGCAGAAATTACCCAGCCATGTCACCCCGTGTGACAGAACGGGTCCTCCCTGCCACCAGCACAGGCACCTGCCCCGCTGCCCTCCACATCCTCCTCTTCCACCTCCAGCAAGAACCACAAAATCCGGGAATGTTTGGGATTCATCCAGTGCCACCCCCCGCCATGGGCAGGGACATTTTCCACCATCCCACAGTGCTCCAAGATGGCCTTGGACACTTCCAGGGCAGCCGCAGCTTCTCTGGGAATTCCATCCCGCTGCTGGGGCTGTGCCTGGCAGGGATCCGGGTCCCCAGGGCGGCTGGGACAGGGACAGGGAGTCACGGCTCTGCCCGCCAGCTCTGCTCCTTATGTAACGGGAAAAGCTTGAGGTTTCTGGGATTTTTCCCCTGGACTCAGGAAGGAACACTTTATTAAAAGCATTTGCGAGCTGGGCCCCCACAGCTCCCTCCCCCAAACAAGAAGCAGAAGCCATTTGTGGCTTTTTCCCCCACACACTTTTATTATAATTTTTGCACAGTGCCAGCGTTTTTAGAGCCAATTCCTGTGCCCTCACCTGGCAGCTCAGCCCCTCGGTTTGGCACCAGTGGGATGCCCTTCAAGGACTCGTGAATCCCGCGGGTGCTTTTCCCATCTTTTCCAGCTCTTTCCCCCCCCTCACCCCAGATAACTGCATTTACCAGAGGCTGACTGGCAGAGCTGCTGCTGGGAATCCCCTTCTAATTCCTGCTGGGAATCACCTGCCCAAGCAGGGATTAGACCCATCCCTGTCCCCTCCCTGTGCTGGTCCAGAGCCAAGGAAAGCCCAATGGATCGGGGTTCACTGGGATCACACCACAGCTCCACCCTTCTGATGGGGCTTCCTGGCCAGCCAGACATCCTGAACTTTCATCCCAGACAGAAAATGCAGGATTTTCCAGCCAGCTCCTCCTGGCAGCTTCCTGAGGCATCCCTGCAGTGTTTCCCTGGATGCTTCCAGGATTTCTGAGCTCCTTCCTTATCCTCACCCCACCCCAACCAGGGCTGAGTCCTGCTCCTCAGTGGGCAGTAAATTGTTTTATCACCAATAGCAAACTCTGGGAATGGGAGACCCTGGAGAGTCCACGTTAAAGCACAGCCTGGCCCTGGACACCTCCAGGGATGGAGCAGGCACAGCCCCTCTGGAAAACCTCTCTTATCCCTCCCTTCCTCCTGCAGAGGGACATCAGGGCAACCACAGCTTAACTGCAATGGAATTAACAGAAGTTTTAATTACAGCCTCCCAGCTGGGGCAGCAGCTCCTGTGGCTGTTTTGGGGTGCAGGGACCTCCAGTCCCAGGGACATCCCAGGATCCCTTTGGGAACAGCAGATTCCAAACATTAATTGTGCAACTCCTCCTCTTCCTCAGCAGCCCGAGCACGTCCAGCTCTTCACAGGATAATTATGCATTTCACATTTTCATTAACGCCCTAATACTTCCCCTAAATTACCCCAGTTAATTATTGATAACACCCAGCTCCCTCCAGATCTGGCTTAAACTGGCAAAGAGCAGAGCCAGCTTTGTTGTGCTCCACTTTAACCCAAATATTAGGAACTCTAATTAAATTTACATTAATTCTTATTGACCTTAGAGCACCGTGGGAATGCCAAGCAGTGCCTGCAGGTACAGGACACAGCAGTGG
This sequence comes from Tychaedon coryphoeus, assembly GCA_013398595.1. Classification (NCBI taxonomy): domain Eukaryota; kingdom Metazoa; phylum Chordata; class Aves; order Passeriformes; family Muscicapidae; genus Tychaedon; species Tychaedon coryphoeus. The sequence goes on along the minus strand of WBND01000201.1, from coordinate 223,236 downwards.
AGGAGCCTTGGGAGGAACTGGGATTTCCAGGGGAGACTCTGTGCCCAGGAGAAGGGATAAAACCCTTTTACCTCTCTATTAAGCTGATAAATTTTTGTTTTTAATTAATAAAACAACTGGCACTTGAGAGGCATCAGAGCAGGGGTTTTCTGGATGGAGACTTCAACACATGAAAATGCTTCCTCGGTTAAGGTAACACACAATAAATTCCAGAAGATAAAATGATGATAAAAATGCAGAAAGCTGCATTAAATAGTGATTAACAGCCACAGCAGGCAGGGAATCAAAGCAGACTTCAAAAACTGGGCCAACATAACTTTCCAGAGTTAATTGGTTCATGATTCCTGATGATTTTTGGAGCAGAACTCCTCCCAGCACCGAGCTGAGAGATCAGGGGATGCACTCTCAGGAGATAAATGAGTCTCCAGCCCAAAGCATCCCTGAGTTATCACCCTCAGCAGCTCCAGGAAGAAAATTAACTCTATCCCAGCCCAAAGCAGGAGAGCAGGACAGGCTCTGCCTCCAGTTCATCCCCTGGAACTCCAGGCAGAAACCTTCACATGGAGACAGCCCCAGTCCGTGCTGGGAGCGAGATGGGGGAGCCCAAAACCCCAGATCAACCACAGGGGGAAATGTTGGGTGCTGTGGGGTCAGGGGGATGGGTGCTATGGGATCAGGGGATGGGTGCTATGGGGTCAGGGTGATGGGTGCTATGGGGTCAGGGCTTACAAGGTCTATGTCGTCACCAAAAAGAGAAAAAAATAGGAAAAGAACCCCCTCTCCCTCACTATTTTTAAAAAATGAGCCCTGACAAAAAAAGCCCAGACAAAAGGAGTGAAAGGCAGGGATTTCTGCTGGGGGGGCACATGGCTGAGAGCTTTCTGCAGGGCAAAGAGAATCACTCTGTCAGGGCACTGAGATGGACCTGGGGACAAAACCAGCACAGCTCTGCCAGCCCCAGGCCAGGCAGGGGACACCCCCAGCCCCAGGGGACACCCCAGTACCATGGGCAGGGTGACAGGCAGCCGGGACAGGGCTCGGGGAGGGGGACAGGACCCGTTTTGTGTAAATGTGAAATAGTTTGGAACCGGGAGAGGAGCCAGGGCTCGGGCCAGGTTTCTCCTGTGGCTGCAAACACCCGGTACCACCCGGATCTGCATTTGAATCACGGCTGATGGCAGGGCTTATCGCAGCTCGGGATAGGACCGGGCTGCCCTGGGGACAAGGCTGCCTTTGTGCCCCCACGGCGGCTCTGGAGTTGTCAAACTGGAACCAGCTCTGGAAAGTCGCAGATAGAGAGCTTTTCCTGGCAGG
>WBND01000201.1:201716-212449 GCA_013398595.1 Tychaedon coryphoeus | reverse complement strand
CACTTTCCCAGTTTGGCTCTGCCCTGCTGAACAAACACCAAATCCTGCTTGAAGTCCTGAGTGAAACTTCAGCCTCAAACCAAGCACGAGCTGTTCTGAAGGGCTTCCAAAACTGCCTCGTTTCTACCTCAGCAAACACCAACCAGGGCTGGCACTGGAGCCTTGGGGATCCATCAGACCAGCTCCAGGAACAGATTTAAGCTCTGTTGGCCAGATCCACAAAAGGAATTTGGGAACACTGAGATCAGCAGTGACTCTGCACCTCAATCCCCCCTTGAAGGGGATCCCCCTCACCACCCACCCCAACCCCCCAAACTGAACCAGTGCCTCGTTCTGCCCTGATCCCCTTCCCTCCATTCCATCCTGCCAGGAGCATTCTCTGTTTGGGGACACCCTGTGTTCCTCAGCACCAAACCCCTGTTTGGGGACAAACCCCTGTTTGGGGACAAACCCCTGTTTGGGGACACCCTGTGCCAAATCCTTGTTTGGGGACACCCTGTGTTCCTCAGCACCAAACCCCTGTTTGGGGACAAACCCCTGTTTGGGGACACCCTGTGCCAAATCCCTATCTGGGGACACCCCATGCCCACCCCGTGCTCCCAGCACCAATCCCCTGCAGCTCTGGACCCCCAGCCACAGGGGCTGAGCAGGAGATGCCCCGGGGGGGGACAGGAGAGGGGACAGAGCCAGCAGTGCCCTCACCACGTGGCTGGCTCTGTGTGACCATCAGCAGCTCCAGAACATCCCAAAGCCCTGCTGGAGCTGTGGGGTTTGGCCTGAGGGAGGGAAAGCTCCATCTCAGGGCGATTTCCTGAGTTCAGACCAACCCCTCTGGGCTCCAGGGCTGGCAGAGGAGTGGCATCACCTGCAGCCCCGCTCTTGGCTGGGCACAGGGACCCTCGGGGGGCTGTGGGGTGCAGGGCAGGGAGCAGATGTCCCACAGACCCCGTGGGCACTCAGGGCGGGACAGGAGGGCGCTGGGGACAGCGATGTCACAGCTGCACATGGGCGGGAGGGGCTGAAAAGTGCTGAGGCAGCAGAGGCAGGGCTCTGGCGCCCGGGCACGCGGGATCCAGGCATTCCCTTTTCCCAGGGCTGCTGTAATGCCTTTGACAGCCCGGGCAGGTGATGGAGGGGCTGCTGCTGCCAGGTCCTGGCAGGAACATGATGGCCTGGAAGTGGCAGCAGCTCTGCAGAGCCCCAGCTTGGCCCCAGTGACAAAAGTGACAACCTCCCTGAGCCCTGGAGGAGTCACCTGCCAGGACCCAGGGATGGAGCCAGGAGTGCCCAGCCCTCACTGCCAGGCTGAGCATGGCAAGGAGACACAACTGCATCTCAAAACAGAAAGATTTTGGGGGCCCAAAATCTGGAAATGGTCCTGATTTGTGTACATGAAGAATTTCATTGATAATTTGAGAAATATAAACTAGAAATCTATTACAATTTGGTTTGAAGGGAAAGCTAAAATACTGATAATAAATCTGCGAGGCATGAATTTGCAAGCTTCTTCTTTCTAGAAATTCAAAACTTAGTAATTTATAATGACAGCAGTACAAAGACTTAGAAGCTAGGGTTTGGTTTTTTTTAATAATTAACTATAGGGAAATTAAAACTCAATGTTGATATTTGGACAAATGTCCCAGGTGAGAACAAAGCATCCCCTTGTCCCCCTCCCCAGCATCCATCAGCCAAATCCCTGCATCCCCCAGCTCAGAGCCTCCTCCTCCCCTTTGGGGGCTCACAGGGAAAATGTCCCTAAGCCCCCTGTCCTGGCCACATCTCCACTGCTGTGTCCCCCAGAGCAGGTTCTGGCTCTCCACAGACACATCCCACACCAGTCCCAGCTCAGGATGGCTCCAGGAGCTCATCTGTCCCCCATCCTCCAAAACCCCAGGACTGGGATTTTTCGGTGTTTGTTTCGGATCTGATGCTCTCGTTGGGATGGAAAAGAAAATGTGTCCAGTTTTCCACAGAAACAACAAAGATTCCCCATTCCCCATCTGTGTCAAATTTGTAATCCAGCCTGGGGGAAGATGGGAAACAAATTTAGCTCTTTTTTTTTTTTTTTTTTTTTTTTTTACTATCAGAAAAAGCCTCATTTCCTGGCAAGGAGCTTTGCCCACAGCATGGCAGGGCTGGGAGCCACCATTCCCAAACTTCTCCGTGCCATCCCATGGCAGGAGCCAGGAGAAGGGAATTGGGAGAGGAGCCCTGGCGTGGAGAAAATGTTTCTGCTCTCCACCAACCTGCTCTGCCACTCCCAGGTGTGTGCAGGGCTTCCCTGCAGCCCCCCACAGCTGCTGCCTCCAGAGGTGAGGGAGAAGCCCCAAAAATCCAGCCAAGGCTTGAAAATGCTGGGGATGCTGCTGGGAGCCTCCTCCTCCTCACACCAGGCTCAGCTGGTCCCCAGGAAAAGGAAATCTCCCACCAGGAGGGAGCCAGGGGTGGATTATGCACTTTGCTGCATAAAAAAAAGGAAAGATGATCCTCCAGCTATGGAAAAAGGAGCTGTGGAGAGGTTGGGAAGGCACAGGAGTGTTCCAGGAGTGGATTTGGAGCACCCTGGGATGGTGGAAGGTGTCCCAAGGTGTCCCTGTCCTTGGCAGGGGTGGCACTGGATGGGCTTTAAGGTCCCTCCAGCCCAAAGCACTCTGGAATTCCAGGACATCGATGTTTCTGCAGCTCCCAGAGCTCTGGGGGAGCCCCAGGTGATGGAGGTGGGGGTTCCATCCATCCTGTCACTGTCCCCTCCCTCCCTCCAGCAGAACAACTGGGAATTCTCTAACAAAACAGCTTTTTTGTTTTGGTTTTTTGTTTGTTTTTTGTTTTTCCACTGGAAAAGCTGCAGTTTGTGGCAACTGGAGCTATTTGTGGGAAACAACTGGATTTTGCTTATTTTTAGCCTGGTTTCCTGAGGAAGTGTGGCTCGGGCAATCACACGCTCTGTCTGTCTGTCTGTCTGTCCAGCTGTCTGCCCGTCTTCCCCAGCCCTGCCAGATCCCACCAGCCCATTCCAGCCAGATCTGGTGGAGGATGAGGCTCAAACCCAGGAATTCCTGCACATTTCCATGGAAAACTGCAGCTGAGTGGTGGCCAGGACCCCGAGCACTGCCCATGGCTCAGGGGGAGGCAACTCCAGCACAGCCCAGTCCACACCAGTCCCACCAGTCCAGGCTCCCCAGCTCCCAGCCAGTACCAGGTGTCTGTGCAGGAAGGTTTGTGGAGGGGAGAGAAGTGAACCCTCTGCACCTAAATCTGCTCTGGAGAAGTTGGACAGACCTCAGTGCCCTTCCCAAAAAACCCTTTGGGGTGTCCCTGTCCCCCACCCTGATCAGTCCCCCAGCAGGAGAATCCTCCCTGGAGCCAGGGATTGGGCTCTGCCAGCTCTGGGGCATCAGGTATCCATCCCAAATCCTGCCCCACATCCCAGGGAAGTGCCAGTCCCCAGGGACTCTGCTGGTTTGTCCCCACTCTGCCTTTTCCACAGGGAAAACACTGAGGAAGTGTCCCAGCCCATCCCAGCCTCAGGTGTGAGCTCTTCCCAGTGAGGAAAACACGCTGGGATTGGGAAAATCCATGTTCCTAATATGGAAAACACCCTGGGATTGGGGAAATTTGTGTTCCCAATGAGGAAAACACCCTGGGATCAGGAAAATCCATGTTCCTAATATGGAAAACACCCTGGGATTGGGGAAATTTGTGTTCCCAATGAGGAAAACACCCTGGGATCAGGAATCCATGTTCCCAATGGAGAAAACACCCCAGAATCAGGCAAATCCATGTTGCCAATGAAGAAAACACCCTAGGATCAAGCAAATCCTTATTTCCAATGAGGAAAACACCCTGGCATCAGGAAATCCATGTTCCCAATGAGGAAAATACTCCAGGATCAGGCAAATCCCTGTTCCCAAGGGCTCCTCACTCCCCCTGAGCCCAGCACAGGACCATGGACACTCACTTTACTTCTACATCACTGGGAGTGGTTTGGTGAACCAAAATTCCAGCAATTCCAGCAGCCAGGAGGCTGAATCCACTCCCCATCTCCCACAGCCCCTCCATCCTTAACTCAACACTTCAGGCTGTGATGGATGAGCAGAGGGATGATGGATGGGAGCCTGAGCTGATAAAAACATCGATCCCAGCATCCCTGGGCAGCCCCTGTGGGCAGCAGAGCCCGAGGAATCAGGGAGCCGAGGCTGGAGCCAGCCTGACAGGCTGAAGGGAAAATTCCTTCATGGAAATGCTGCCCAGGGCAGGGGTGGAGTCTCCATCCCTGCAGGGATTGAAAAGTTCTGAGGATGTGGCACTTGGGGACATGGGGGATGGTCCTGGCAGGGCTGGGGAATGGTTGGACTCAGTGATCTCAGAGGGCTTTTCCAAACTCAGTGATTCCAAGGGATTCAAAGGACTGGAAATCCAAGGGATTTAAAGGACAGCAAACTCCAGGGGGTTCAAAGGATTGGAAAGACCAAGGGATTCAAAGGCTGCAGCAGCTTCAGGAACAGCCTCTGCTGAGGATATCACAGATATCAAACCCATGGATTCGGGAACAGCAGCACAGTTTGGGTGTCTGATAACACCCAGCCTAAAAACACCCCCTAAAAGCAGCTCCCTGTGCCTGCCCCAGATCCCTGCAAGTGTCCCAGGCCGGGCTGGACAGGGTTTGGAACAGCCTGGGATGTGGAAGGTGTCCCTGCCGTGGCAGGGGTGGCACTGGATGGGATTTAAGGTCCCTTCAACCCAAACCTTTCCATGATTCCATGATTCTATGGATTCCTGGGGTCAGCCCCACCCCAGCCAGGATCAAGGCAATGATCCCACACTTCTGTGGGATCAGTGGGATCAATGATCGCACACTTCTGTGGGGTCAATGGGATCAATGATCCCACACTTCTGTGGGATCAGTGGGATCAATGATCCCACACTTCTGTGGGGTCAGTGGGATCAATGATCCCACACTTCTGTGGGATCAGTGGGATCAATGATCCCACACTTCTGTGGGATCAGTGGGATCAATGATCTCACACTTCTGTGGGATTGCCACTCCCCAGGAAGCCGAGGCAGTGCCCAAGCAGGACCCTTGTGTGTTCTGTGTCCCTGGGATGTGAAGGGGAGGGATCTTCCCAAGCCCAGCAGCTGCTGCAGGACCACAATTTCCCCTTTTTTTCCTCTTTTTGAATGCAAGGGAAGGAAAATGCGGGGCTGTTGGAGCTGGGGGAGAGGCAGGGGGCCAGGGGGCGTTCCTGTCACGGCACCACGGAAGGGCTGCAGGACACTGGGGGCTTGTTTGCTGCTGGAGCCCTGCAGGGTGGGATGGTCAGGGCTGGCAGGAGCGTTTCCCAAATCCTCCCGCTGCTGGTGGCAGCCCCCTCCAGCCGTGGGACATCTCCTGCAGTGTCCCCATCCTCATCCCTGGGGACGGGGATGCAGAACCTGCCGGGATGATCCCAGATTCTCCCAGTTTTGGGCTCTGCTCCCCCCATTCCAGGGCTGGGAAGGGAGGCTGGAAGGTGGGAACTGCACTCAGGTGTCCTGTGGCTCCAAATTTCTCCCTCAAAATTATCTAGGAAAGCCTTGGGATCAGAATGCTGGTGCAGGGCATGACCTGGGATCACAGAATTGCTGTGATCCCAAATCAATCCAAGCCTTCCCCAGCACTGCCAAAGCTGTTGTTGGATACTGCTGGGAACCCGGGAAAAAGCAGCCTGGAAGCCTTGGGTTTCTCAGGCTCCTCAAGGAAATGAGATTATAACAATGATTAAACACCTGCAGGGTGTGTGAAAGACAAGGTATTTTACAGAAAGCATGTTTTCAAAGGGGTGTTGCCTTCTTAGACCAACGAGCCTTTTCTGTTCTGTTTTGCACGAACTACCCTATATATGTGCATTGTTTCTTTAAATAAAGCTCTCTTTTACTTCTCCATTACATGAAGAACTGTTCCATTATCCTTTTCACCGCTCTCCTATAGCCCAAATGCAACCCCAAAGTGTCCCCAAGTGCCACATCCACATGGCTTCACCTCCCTCCAGGGATGGAGACCCCACCCCTGCCCTGAGCAGCTGTGCCAGGGCTGGGCAGCATTTCCAGGAAGGAATTTTTTCCTAAAATCCCACCTAAACCTCCCCTGGCACAGCCTGAGCCTGGTCACTCGGGACAAGTTCCACAATTCCACATTGTCCTGCAGGATGGGGGGAAGGAATGGAGCCCTTGGCAGAGCCCTGGGGACACCCCTCTGTCCTTTAGGGTGGAATTGTCATGGATGGATGGATGGATGGATGGATGGAAGGATGGACGGACAGGCAGCAGGACAGACCAGGAAGTGCTGCTGGATTCTATTTCATTTGGGACTTCTCCCAGGGGTGTTTGCCCAGCAGGGTTCCTGGGAATCCTGGGGACAGTGACACCACAGCAGGGTCCCAGGCTTGGGACACACACACTGTGCCAGTGGGCACCAGGACAATCCTCCCCTGGATCCCCCCTGGAATGCCAAGGGCTCCACACAGGCAGCCAGGAGGAATTCTGCTCCAGGATTAAATTTAAATATCGGGGAATAAAAGTACTTCTGAAAAGTGACCTTGCAGCAAATTGGTTTTTTCCCTGCTCAGCAGCAGCTTTAGAGTAAAACAACGCAACCCCAACCCTTCTTTAGGCACTCCCAAATAGTTTTTTTTTTCCCCCTAGTTATTGTGAAAATTTAGATCAGAAAACGTGTTGGGTAAAAATATTCAATTCCCCACAGCCTGCAGAGCCTCATCAAAAATCCATTTGAAGTATTACTCTCAAATCCCTCATGGCAATGGGATATTTTAAGGTCAGTTAAACTTATTATTCACTCAAGATTTGCTTTCAGGTCCCTGCATATTTCAAACAGATTTTCCCTCATCTCTAGCCCAACTGTGTTACAAAAAGCCCTTTCCTCCTCCCTCCTCCTTTTTTTTTTTTCCTGAAAAGAAAAAAAGTTGTCAAAAGAAAAGATCCTAATCAGAAACAGCTTCTGAAGCCTTAAAAGCTGCTACAGTTTGTACTTGTTACCCGAAAACACTGACGCTATCTCCAGATCCCTAAATCCCCTGACTCCCAAAACACTGAATGGAGCCCTGCTTGGAAAAGAGGAATTAACTCAAATTTGTTTTTCTTATTTGCAATTCATTTCCTTGCAACAGGGTTTATACACAGGTTTCATTTTTTTTCTCCCTCTCCTCATACAAGGAAGGAAAACAACTTCCAAACTTGCAGCTTGGGTTAGTTTTGGATTATTTAAAATTTCCAGCTTGATGAAACTGCAATTTCTTCTTCTACCATGCCTTTCCTCTCATAGGTACTTTTGGTTGGGTTTTTAAACATAAAGATCACCTAAAAATATACAATTTTTAAATTTCCCCTAAACCTCCTTTTTCAGCCTGGAGAAGGGAAAGCTCCAGAGAGCCTGAAGGGGATCCAGGAGAGCTGGGGAGGGACTGGGGACAAGGGATGGAGGGACAGGACACAGGGAATGGCTTCCCTCTGGAAAAGGGGAGATTTGGGTGGGATCTTGGGAAGGAATTCCTGGCTGGGAGGGTGGGGAGGGACAGGGATGGAATTCCCAGAGAAGCTGTGGCTGCCCCTGGGTCCCTGGAAGTGTCCAAGGACAGGGCTTGGAGCACCCCGGGATAGTGGAAGCTGTTGGGATTGGAACTGGATGATCTTTCAGGTCCCTTTCCACCAAACCAGTCAGGAATTCCCTGATTCCACGACCCATCTGTGTGGTCAGACCCTGCTGGGATGGATGGAGGGGATTTGGGGGAATCATCCTTACAAACCATCCCCTGCTCCCTGCCTGCTGCTCAACGTTTACACCCCGGAGAATTCCCCAAATCCCTGCAGGTCACAAACAGCATTAAGAGCTCTGCCCAAAGCCACCACGGGAGGCAAATTGAGAGGAAGAGATTGCAAGTGCCCTAATCTTGCTCTGGAGAGCAAAGACTTTGGGAATTATTCCCCATCTCAGTCCCTGCAGCCATCTGGCCCACATTTCTCCACTTACTCCATCAGACATCTGCTGCTTTTATCCCCAGTTCCTGAAAACATGTGCACCCTCCATCCCTGCTCATTCCCAGCTCCCAGCAGCAAACCTGGCCCTCAGAGCTGCTTCCACCCGCAGATTTCTCTCCCTAAAAATCCCTGTTTGCCCAAAACATTCAGGGTGAGATGTAATTCTGAGCTGGAATCGCTCCACCCGAGCCAGGAGGATCCTGGTGGGTCCTGCCAGGAAGGGCTGGGAGGGGAGATTGCAGCTGGGGAGCCCTGGAGGAGCAGAGCTCCTAAAAGAGGTTTTCCCTCAGATCTGCTCTTCTCAGGCACCACACGGGCTCTGCTGGGCACTGGCACATGGGATAACACACGGGATTAAATGTGGGATAACATGGGATAAAATATGGGATGATATGGGATAACACATGAGATAACACATGGGATTAAACATGGGATAAAACATGGCAAAACATGGGGTAACACATGGGATAATACACAGGACACCACATGGGACTGGATGGGATAATATGGGGTAATATGGGATAAAACACAGGACAACACATGGGGTAACATGGGATAAAATATGGGATAACACATGGGGTAATATGGGATAAAATATGGGATAAAACATGGGATAACACATGGGATAACATGGGATAAAATATGGGATAACAAATGGTATAATATGGGATAAAACATGGGATAACAAATGGTATAATATGGGATAAAACATGGGATAACACGGGATAAAACATGGGATAACATATGGGATAAAAACATGGGATAGCGTGGGATAATATGGGATAACATGGGATAATATGGGAGAAAACACGGGATAAAACATGGGATAACACATGGGATAGAACATGGGCTAAGACCTCCAGGCTATCCCAGTCACAGTGTGGGACCTCAAACCACTTCTCCCACCACCCCACTCCTCCCACCCTTCCCCTCCAGCCAGATTTCTTCCCTTTAACAAGCAGAACATCCAAAGGGGCACCAGAGTCCAGAACTGCAAATGCCAGGGTGGAACAGGAGAAATGGGAACATTGCACTGCTCCAACAACAAAGCTCCCACACTGGAGCTCTGCAGACTCCCCAGGGCAAGAGGAGAAGATCCAGCAGCAGAGGAGATCCCTGTCCAGGGGCAGCCACAGCTGCTGTGTAGTTGAATAAAAGTGTAATATCACATGGTGAAGGGTTTAGAATTTGGGGTTTTAAAATAGAGTAATAGATATGGGACAAAATAGACATTCTGGAGCATTGTCTTTTTCTTCCTTCTTCTTCTTAGTTTTAAGTAGTAGTTTTTGGTTGGATAAAAAATCCCGCAGTGCCGGTCACAGGTGTTTGGTCATCGAGTCAAAAGTATAAATAATATAGATGTTAGTTTTTAATTGGAAAATTGGGCCTTATGGCTAGCAAGATCCACCAGCATTTTTCATGTTTTTAACTTGTCAGGTAGGAATGCTGCAGAATTCACTTATAGGTAAGAATTAATAAACAACTGAGTGTTGTTGGATGCTGCTGGGAACCAGGGAAAAGCACCCTGGAATCCTTGAGTTTCTCAGGCTGCACAAGGACAAGGAATTATAGCAATGATTAAACACCTGCAGGGTGCATGAGAGATGTGATGTTTTGCTTAAAGCATGTTTTCAAAGAAGTGTTGCCTTCTTGGACCAATGAGTCTTTTCTATTTTGTTTTGCATGAACTACCCTATATAAGTGTAGTGCTTCTTTAAATAAAGCTCTCTTTTTGCTTCTCCATTATGTTACATTATCCTATAGCCTAAAATGCAACAACTGAGTCCGAACAAGAAAATCCTGCCTCTTGTGCTTCAATCCTGACTCTGACTGAAGGCAGAGGGAAAATAAAAAATTAAACACTAACACCCATCTTCACCTTCACATCCACTTTGGCTGCACCTTCCTCTTCCATGATGCAGGAAGAGCCTGTCCCAGCCCACAGCAGGGCAAGGAGGGAATTACATTTCACTGCACACAGTCCAGGGGCTTCAGGATCAGGCCAAGCATTACCAGATGTGCAGGGCTCTCCCTCAAAGCCATCCCCAGGCTCCTTGGATATTTAATCTCTCTCTATCTGGGGTGTGAGGGTCAGGGATGGGGTTTCCATGCAGATGCTACAAATCTTCCCTACTTTTACCATCACCTTTTAATGACGCCGTAAATCAGCAAGCACTTCTCAGGTGACCCCATAATTGCCCGCTTGTGTCTCAGTGAGCAGAGCCCAGCCCTGCTCTCCCTCCTCTGTGCAGCAAAGGAGACCTGCTGGCAGCAAACTCTGCCCCTTCCCTCCTGCACCAAAGTCATCTCTTGGCATCTGTGCTTCAGCTGCAGCGTGGCAGCACGAGGAGAGGGCGAGGAGCTGATACAGGAAGATTAAAAAAAGGTTGGATGGGTCTGTTCCTAATGTGAGCCTCGCTGCTCGCAGCCTTTGATTGCTGCACAAATAAAAGATGGAAATTCACTGCAGGCAAAGGAATTAATTAACGGGAGAAGAAAGGAGCATCAGTCTGTTGGAGGCCTGGCATCAATTCGGGGCTGGGTTTTGAAGTGGCAACAGTTTTCCTTGTTCTTTTAAAGTTGTTCTGCTCTGTCCTGCATGGTGATGGGGGAGCTGACAGCATGTGTGGTGCCTCATCCTAAGCAGGGTGAGGTGACCCAGCTGGCAAGGAGCTGATACAGGAAGATTAAAAAAAGGTTGG
>WBND01000201.1:186551-199280 GCA_013398595.1 Tychaedon coryphoeus | reverse complement strand
TCCATCCATCCATCCATCCATCCATCCATCCATCCATCCATCCATCATCCATCCATCCACCATCCATCATCCATCATCCGTCCATCCATCCATCCATCCATCCATCCATCCATCCATCCATCATCCATCCATCATCCATCCATCCATCCATTGATCCATCCTCCATCTCACACCATCCAAAACGAGCTCTGAGCTCCCCATCCTCCCTGCAAACCTCCTGGCTCACACCAGCTCCAAATCTAGATCCAGATGCAACCAGGATCCCAAAAAATCCCAGGAGGCCAGGGCAGGACCGTGCCCGAGCACAGCAGGTGAAATCCCACGGATCCCAGCCCTCCCATGGATGGGGCCGCTCCCAGCCCCTCGTGTCGCATCCAGCCCCGGCTCCTTGAGCAGGATCAGCCCTTGGGGACGCCCCTGTCCCTTGTCCCGCTGGCAGCAGCCCAGCCCTGCCCGGCGGCTCCTTTGTGCAGGAGCGGCTCCGGCGCCCGCAGCGGATGCAGGTTTGTCACGCTCGGGGCTCCGACACCGCGGGGGGACGTTCCGCCCGGCCCTCCCCCCAAAAACCTCCTTTTCATGCAGACAAACCATGCCTTCCCTCAACAAAACCCAAATTCTCGGCTCTAACTACTTGGCAGCTACCCCTCGAAATTTTTCTCAGGCTTCGGAAGATGACTTTGGGAAGCATCAGCGCCGGAGGAAGCGGCCGATGGCTCTGCGGGGGAAGAATAAAAACCCCCCCCGTCCCTCCGGTGCGCGTCCCGCCGGGCTGGCGCTCGCAGGGATGGGGCTGGGAAAAGCCGGAGGCAGCCCTGGAGAGACTCCGGCACTCCGGGGACCGCGGGGACATCCGTGTGTGTCCCCTCCCCTCCCCGGCCGCAGGTATTGACAGCGGCAGCGATGAGCGATCGCGCTGACAAGCGGCCGATCGATGGCACTGATCGCGCTGCCGGTAATTGGAGGATTTCTTTCCCTTCCACTTAATGGACATTTCCTCCCTGGCAGGGTGGTCGTGGAGGGGAGGATTTGTCACTTGGAATTAGCGGGGAGCTCGGGGAACAGGCGGGATGAGGCAGGGAAACATTGGGGTGCAACCAGCACCACCAGAAGCCTCCAAAGAGGGGAAAATAAAATCAAATTAAATAATCTGATGTAGGGCTGTGGAGCTGGCGGAGGCATTTTGGGATCCTGCCCTGATGGGGGCTTGATTTCACCCACAGAAGGAATTACGGAGTTGTGGAATCATGGTTGGAAAAGCCCTCTGAGACCATCCAGTCCAACAATTCACATCCACACGGTTTTGAAATCCCTCCACGGATGGGGACTCCACTCCTGCCCTGGGCAGCTGTGCCTAGGCTGGACAGCATTTCCAGGAGCAAATTCTCCCAAAATCCAATCTAAACCTCTCCTGGCCCAGCCTGAGGCCGTTCCCTCTCCTCCTGTCCCTGTTCCCTGGAGCAGATCCCAAATCCCCCCCGGCTGTCCCCTCCTGTCAGGGAGCTGTGCAGAGCCACAAGGTCCCTCCTGCTCCCCGTTTTCTCCAGGCTGAGCCCCTTTCCCAGCTCCCCCAGGAATTCTCCAACCCCTTCCCAGCTTCCTTCCCTTCCCTGACCACGCTCCAGCCCTTCCTGGCGTGCAGAGCCCAAAACTGACCCCAAACCTGAGCCCCCCTCCTGCAGCCCCAGCGGGTCCATCCTGCCCCGGCCCGGGGGTGCTGCGGGGAGCAGAGAGGGGCAGGAGCGGCTCCCCCAGCCCCGGGGTTTGGGATTCTGAGCCTCTGGAGCAGCTGGGAAGTTGCACAAGGCAGGAGAGGCCCCGGCAGCCCCCGCCGAGCCGAGCGGGGCCGGGATGTGGCCTCGGGGGACAGGATCTGTCACTTCGCTTGGCCCTCGCCATCAATCACCGGCGCGTCCTTTTATTTATTTATTTTTTTATTTGCATAAGGCGGCTGCGAATTCCCGGCTGAATCATCCTGAAGGGTGTGGACAGGGCAGGGAAGGGGATGTCAGTTCTTCATTCCAGCTCCACAAAACTCTCCAGGTGTGCCCAGGGCCAGGTGTGCCCACGGCCACGGGCACGCACGCACAGCTCAGGGGTTAAATCAATAAAATCAATAAATCAATAGCAAAGCGGTCACTCAGCCTTTCCCTGCCCAAGGACGTTAACAAGGTCACAGCCTCCTTCTCTCCACACTAATGAGTGGAGATCCCTAATAAGACCTCAGTGACAAGTGACTATATTAATGTAATTCTCTCCTGCTCCTGATCAATTCTGTATGTTGAGATTGTGTTAAGACACAGAGCGGCCCCGGGGCTTGGGAGGCTCCTGCCACCCCCTCACCGGCTGGGAAAGAGGAGTTTATTCCCCTCATGTCCCTGCCTGCCACGAGATTTCCTCGGTGAAACACAACAAAAATTCCTCCCAGGAGGAGCCCAGCAGCTCATCCCACTCCCAAAGTGCTGCTCTTATCCCAGGCTGCCTAAATCATCCCATGCTGGTGTTTTAACAGCCCAAATAGTGAATTTCTCTGGATTTCAGCCATTGTCCCCCCACATTTCAGCCTGGGACCAGCACTCCACGTGCTCCAGGCTGGGGCAGTCCCTGGCACCAGCAGCACTGGTGGAACAGGGATGCTCTCTGGGCCATCTCAGCCCTGGCTCATCCCTGCTCTCCTGGAATCACAGGAGCTGGACACTGACCCCGAGCCCTGGGGTCACCTGCAGGACCCCCTCAGGGGGCACAGCTGTCCCTGTGCCCCCTCACTGTCCCAGTGCCCGACCTGCCACATCCACATTTGCATCTCAAACGAGTCCTCAGCTCCAGAGTGACTCACTTAAGGGATGCTTGAATAATTTTGAAGATTCCTGTGATCTCTGAGCTGTCTCTGAGCAGAGGGACAAGAAGGGGAAATCCAAGGAGCTGCTGGGAATTTTCCAGCCAGGACAAGAACCACAAAATGTGAGTGTGTAAAACCTGAGTGAGATCTCAACCCTGCCATGAGGAAAGCTCAGGGCTGCACCCACCACGAGTTTGCGATGGTGTGACTGGGGGGGTTGGGCTGTTCTTCACTTGGGGTGAATTTGGGGTGGCCCACAGGGTGCCCAGAGAAGCTGTGGCTGCCCCTGGATCCCTGGCAATGCCCAAGGCCAGACTGGACAGGGCTTGGAGCACCCTGGGACAGTGGAAGGTGTCCCTGCCATGGGAGGGGTGGAATGAGTTGATCTTTGAGGTGGCTTCCAACACAAACCATTCCATGAATTCCCACAGGAAAGGAAAGACTCATCTTAAACCACTGCCCTGACTTGCCCAGCCTGGACCAACCCCGACTTCCACCCCCCAGCCCAGGCGTCCACAGGAGCCTCTCAGAACATCCCTGTGCTCCTCACTTCAATATTTTGGCCATCCCAAGAGCGAGGCTGTGAGGAGGGAGTTGCCAGGCTCAGGTCCCATCCTGTTCCCAGACCTGGAGCATCCATCCCTGTCCCATCCTGTTTGCAGAGCCCTGTCCGGAAGACATGGAGCATCCATCCTACCCTGCATCCATCCATCCATCCATCCATCCATCCCTCCATCCATCCCTCATCCCTCCCTCCCTCTGGCACCATCGNAGCATCCATCCCTGTCCCATCCTGTTTGCAGAGCCCTGTCCGGAAGACATGGAGCATCCATCCTACCCTCCATCCATCCATCCACCCATCCATCCATCCATCCATCCATCCATCCATCCATCCATCCCTCCATCCATCCCTCCATCCATCCCTCATCCCTCCCTCCCTCTGGCACCATCGGCTCCCTAAGCAGGAGGATTTCCACAGCCCTTTGAAAAGCCATTTAGAGATAAGTCTTGGTATTAAACCTGGCCTTTCCTTGGGCAGGTTTTCAATCTCTGCCCGAGCCTGTTGCAGCAGAAAGTTTTGGAAAAGGTCAGGAGGAAGCTTTTAAGCATCTTTGCCAATTAAGTGCTGTAACCCCCTCCCCGCCGCCAGAGCTGCCCGTCTCCATCCCAGGGGAAGGTAATTACTGTTTTATAAATAAGCTTTGAACTCTCTTAAGTAATTGTCTCTCCTTGCATGAAAGCACCCTCTAAATCCACCGGCCTTTTGCACCTTCTGTCACTTATCTAAAAATAATTGAGGGGGAAAATATCCACATAATACCTTTAAGGAGAAACTCCCAAACTTTCCTTTACTCTGCAGTGATTATTTCTCCAAGCTTTCAATAATTCCATAAACAGAAGCCTTGTGGCTTTCCCAGCTCCTGGTGAATTTTTTGGCCATGTTTTCAAAACTTCTCTGGAGTTACATAGATTAAAAATAAAAAAAGAAGAAGAAGAAAAAAAGCATGTTGCAATATTTCAGTTTCTACCCTCTGAGCTTACAACAGGGAGCACCAGAGAACAGACAGGAATAAAGAAGCCTTTTCCAAAGGTATTAATTCCCATAATATAATTTTTTTTTAACCAGCCCCGTGATTTCTAGGCGTATTTAAGCATTCTGGGATAGAAATCCTGGCAGATCTGAAATCCTTCAGGAACTCAGATTACTCCTGCACACCCCCTGCCCAGGCCAGGTGTAATCTCCCCATTTATTTAACGGAGGCAGAGACAGGGGAAGCATTCCTGAGCCGGGAAGAGCAGGGCTCCTTCCACCCTGCAAGTCGCGGCTTTTATCCCCAAAATCCCAGCCAACACTAACACGCAGCTCCAATCACTCGAGCCTGACGCTGTCTGAGCAACAGCACAAGGAACAACCCGAGCTCATTTTGCCTGGAGGCTGAGCCAGGCTCAAATCCAGGCTCCCAAACCTGCTTGGGTCAGCAAGAAGCACTTGATGGGATCGGGAAGAAAACGCGGCCGTGTGGAAATAAGGGAATAACAGCGTGGAAATGGGGCAGGAGGGTTGAGCTGTGCTCCTCACCCCATCACTGACCCCCCAAAACAGGACAGGCACAGCCCTTCTCTCGCCCCAGCCACAGCAATCCCTGTCTGGGAGCCCTTTAAATGGTTTCAAATGTTAATTCCTCATCGTGGCAGTAAAAGCTATTTTTAATCCCACGTGAAAGCAGTTTGCAGAAACCCAAACTTTGCACGAATTATGGATTGCTTCCCAAGGCCGGGCAGTGCTGGGTGTGTGTTAGGGAGCAGAAAACAGGGGCACATCAGCAGGGAAACCCACCCGGCTGCCACAGGAGCACCCAGCACTTAAACCTGGTCCTAAGAGTAGGGCTGGGGCTAAAACAGTGCATAAAAGCCAATCCAAAACACTACACCCTAAATAAAAGCTTTAATGTATCCTATTCTTAGTTAAAATCAGCTTTTTCTCAGGTTTCCCGCATGTTTTCTTTGTACTTGAGGTTTCATTTCCCAAACAGGGGGTTGAGGATCCGGGAAGCTGAGACAGAAAGGTCTCACTTGTGAATGGAAGTGAAAAAAAAAAAAGATAGAAAAGATTGCAAAGTAATAAAGGCGAGAAGCTACAGCCCTGGGAAAACAAGGGCGGCTCTGAGCCGGCAGCGCTGAAATGGAGCCCGTGAGGAGCAGAGATTAGCGGTGCCAATGAATAAAGATCGTGTCCCGGAGCAGGTCCGAGCATCGCCATCCGCTCCGGCCACATTCCTTTGTCTCTTCCCACCTTGGCTCTGCCCTGAGAACAGCTCGCCCTGCAAGGGGAAACCAGAGCGCTGCCAAAACGCAGCCTGGCGGCTCCGGACGAGCTGATTTTATTCAGCAGCTCGAGCTATAGAGTGTCTTGATGTGTCTGTACAATCAGAGCGCACAAAAACCCCTCGAGGCACCTCCTCAGCTCTACTTTTCAGCTGCCAATAACACTCCCGGCTAAAGTCAAAAGAGCAGCGCCGCAGCCGCGTCCTTCCCCTGTCGCTCAAAGGCGTCGGGGTTGCGAGGTTCCGACATAACAAAGTCTGGCTCAAGAAATCCTGGATGCCTTTCAAGAGCGTTATTAGCTCCTGTGAATGGGGCTGGGGAAGGGGAGGGGGGCAAACCCCACATTCCAGGGAGCTCTGCTCCCCCTCCACCTTCCCCGAGGTGCTGCCGAGCTGGGACACCCCGGCAGAGGCACAGAGGGATGAGGAACCCCACGGAGAGTTCCTCCTCCCTCCCCCATGCCAATTTTCGTGTTGGATGGGATGGGAAAACAGCAATTAAAAGTTAAATTTGGCCTCTGATGTTCTTGGAGCTCTGGGATGGCTCTGCAGGGCCAGAGGATGCTCAGTGGGGATTCCAGCTCCTCGTGTCCTTTCACCTTCAGGGCTCCAGCCTGGCCAATCACTAGACATCCCATAGTACTTTTTAATACTTCTGGTCCAAACTGTATGAAAATAGGGAATTCTTTACAAGTCCTACAGATCCGGTGTGCGCAGCTTCCAGGGCTCAACCCCAAGGGATGCGAGGGGTGGAGGGAGCCTTGGCCCAGCACCATTCCTGCCCCAATCCTCCTTTGGCCCTTGGAAAAAGCAGGAAGACAGGATGGAAAAGAGGAAAAGAGGGACAGGGATCCCAGATCACACAAGGAATCACGAGGCAGAGGAAAAGCCCATTCACATTGAGCCGACCTTGCTGCAAAGTTTTGGCAGAAGGGGACGAGGAGACTTTTTTGGGTGAGCTGTGTCAGGATCAGAGCTTTCCACACGGTTCCCTCAAAGCTGAATTCCCTTTCCTGCGTCCCCCCCGCACTGCCATGCCCCCCAAAGCTGCTGTTCCCTACCCCATTCCCCACAGCCCCAAATCCCCAAAGCTCTGCTGAACTCGGGTGAGGAGCCAGAACCTCTGTGTGGGAACCAAACCAGCTCTGGCATCCAAAAGGGAACAAACCCACACAAAGATTCTGCTACACCCCCAAAAAGTCCCCAGTGGAGCAGAGCAGTGGCACTGGAGAGCCCCAACCCCACCATACAAGGTGGGAACACGTCCCAAATGTCACTTGTGAGCCCAAACCTGCTCCCCTCACACCGAGGGGGTTCCAGCCCTTAAACTTCTTCACCCCACAAATGTTGTTTTCCACAATCCCCACAAGCAAAAGCAGAGCCTGGCCCCACACAGCCACTGATTCTCCAAGTTTTGCAATTGTTTTCTGAATATCACCCCAAACAGTTCGGATTCAATTCAGTTTTTAACATTTGTCCTCACCTACAATCCCACAAAGCAGGCACAGACAGTCCCAGGCTCCCAAAGGGGACCCCTCCACACCCAAACCAACAGCAGACACACCAGCATCGCCTCTTCTTTTTATTTAGGCTTTCTTCAAGCAGCACTGAGTGCCAAAAAAATTAAAATCATGTTTTGCTTGAGGAGAAAACATCCCATCACGCTTGCATTAGCCATTAAATCATTTATGCTGCAGCCTCAAAAAGGTGTTTAATCTTCTTAGAATTAGCTAAAGCTGTAGTAACTCAAGGAATTCTGTAGGAGATGCTTTTGCAGAACATTTTCTTTTCGTTATTACTAAAAAAAAAAAAATGGGGCTTTGGGCCATTTCAAATTTAAATTAAATAAAACAATCCAGTAAGAATAAATTATTTCAGTCCGTAACTTATAACAAACTACTCATCAGCCATGAGGAGATGCTCCTGCAAAAGCAGGGAAATCATTACAGGACAGAGCTACTAAGGAAGAACAAAATAATTCTGGAGTGATATTTCCAGGGGAATTTTTTTTCCACATTTACTCAAGACAAGCAACAACCTACAGGTGCCTTCGGGCCAAATATCTTGGCGTGAGAAGCAGTTGGTGTAATTTCAGTTTCCTAGCAAGTTCAAATATTTAAAAAATGTTTACACCACTATTGAGATATCCATAGGAAAAACCTGATTTTCTGTCCAACTTCTCCTTCCCTCCACTCCAGCACATCCCAGCTTTAAACATTTAGCTCCGTCTGGCTTTCCCGGGGATAAAATCCCTCGGTACTGCGAGGTCTTGTGAGAAGACAAAACAAGAGGCAGAGAGGAGAGGAAGCGAAGGGAAATAGTTGTGTGTGCGTGTGTGATTAAAACCACACTTTATGCAGAGTTAAAGCAAAACATCTCCTGATTTTTGCCTCGCCCCAAATGATGCGGATTCTCCCCGAAAACCTTCCCCGCTCCGTTTCTCCAAATTTACCACAACCACATGCAGGATCATCTCGAAACTGGTGTCAGGCCAGGCTCCCTGCAAGCACTTCCAGCACTCAGAACTCGCAGCAGAGCCATCCAAACTAAGATTTATTTTCTCCTTCTCTCTGCGGTCCGTCCTGCGAGCGCCTCGCTGGGCTCCGCCGAGCGATATGAAAGCGTTCGATCTTCCCCACTTTAATTACGTGCTCGCAGTCATTAAACTCCCATTCTGCCAAGCGAGAGCCATCTCGCAGTCCTCACCCCAAAAAAAAGATTAGTGATCATCATTATTGCTCCTCGAGCAGCGCGGACGCGAACGGAGCTGAGGAATGAGCTCATAAATCACTGCGATATTAATGCAGCCATAAAAATAAGCGTCGCTACTTACAGGGTTTTGAAGGTGTGTTAAGTCGTAACTTTACAGCCCAGATGTGGGCTCAGAGAGCTGAAACTCTGCGGGTAAAATTACCGCTAAAATTACTCTTTCCATTAAACACGCTGATTTTTCACAGGTTGTTACTTCGGCGAGGATTGGGAAGCTGCAACCTCCCCCCCAAAAGATGGAGAGAGAAAAGCGGTATTCCCGCGGGGCCGGGGGAGAAGGGGATGGAGAGGCAGGAAGGACAGGGAGAGCTACTCCTTTGATTATTTTCAGATGTTTCCCCGAGAACACCACGGCGCTTTCATACATCGACACGTTTGGATTGCCTTCAAAATAACGGAGCGGATTCCATCCCCGGCTTCAAGGGACTTATCGCTGCCGACTCCGCTTGGCCCAGCCGCTCTGGAGCTGGCCAGGAGACGCGAGTTTAATACACTCCACATGCACAGTAGCTGCTCTTCCGAAAGCTTTATCGCCTGAAGAGTTCAATCCCGTCGAAACCCTCAAAAAAACAAACTCCCTTGGATCGCTCCAGCTCTGCCCTTTGCCACAAACCCACCGAGCATCCCACGGATTCACCCCTCGCCCGCTCCCCAAGCACTGCCAGGATCAAGCCCGAGGTCCTCGCTCATTTCTGCTTTTTTTTTTTTTTTTTTTTTTCTAAAGCACACGAATAAAACAATTCCTAAAGGAACCCGATGGTGAAACGGGGGCACGGCTGGGGATAAAGCGCTAAAGGTTAAAATCGCAAAGCTGGAGAGTTAAACGAGCTCATTTTTGCTTCATCCCCGGCCGGGTGGGATGCGGGATGGGAGGCGCGGGGACAGGGGAGACACAGGGACAGGAGGGAAACGGCGACACGGGGACAAGGGCTCAGCGTTCCCGACTTCAGCAGCAACCCCCCAAATGCAGCCGGCAGCCCCTTCCCCAGCCCAGGCGAGGGTCGGAGCTGCCGGGACCCCCACCCTCCCCATCTCCCCTTCCCTCGCACCCCATTTCTCTCCCGGGACCCGCCTGTTGCAGAGTCACCGCATCCCGACCCGGACGGCAATTAACACATCTCTGCGCTAATTAACCGACCCCCGCCTCCTTACCTGTACCAGCGCAGCCCCTTCTCGTAGCACCTGTCGAAGAAGTGGGGTTCAGCGCCCACCGCCCGCACCCCGGGGTGCGCCCGCAGGAACTCGAGCAGCGCCCGCGTCCCGCCCTTCTTCACGCCCACGATGATGGCCTGGGGGAAGCGGCGGCTCCCCGAGCCCCCCGAGCCCCCCGAGCCCCCCGCCGCTTCCCCCGGCGCCGCGGGCAGCGCGGCGGGCGGCGGCAGCAGCAGCGCGGGCGGCAGCGGCTCGCAGGGCCCGGGCAGGCAGGAGAAGAAGTAGGTGAAGAAGAGGATCATGGTGAGGAGCAGCGAGGCGCGGCGGCCCCCGGCGGGTCCCAGCAGCCGCCCGCTACATCCCATCGGGGGCCGCGCATCCCCGCACCTCCGCGCCCCCCTCTCCGAGCATCCCCGCCCGGCCCCGGGGCCCCCCGAGCTTCGCTTCCCCCCCCTCCCCTACCCCGGGCCGGCCCCCACGCCCACCCGCGGGGCGGGGGAGGGCGAGGACACGCGCGTGGGGCGGTGACGCCCCGAGGAGGGGAAGGGAAGGGAAGGGAAGGATGGAGAAGGAGGGGATTGGAGCGGGGAGAGGGCGCGGCACACGCCGGGATCCCCGCGGGGACACGGCCCCCCCACCGCGGCTGTCACCGCGATGGGGCAGCCCCTGCCCAGGGCAGACACCTTCCCCCACATTTCCCTATGTTGTCACATGATTTCCCTGTATTTTCCTTCCCCCCATCCCAAGTTCCCACTCGTTTTTCCGTGTTACCCCACATCTCCCCATGTTACTCTGTTTTCACTTTCCCCCGCATTTTCCCTCTATTTTCCTGTATTTTTATCCATTTCCCCTCAATTTTCCCACATTTCCCCGCATTTTCACATGTTTTTCTGTATTTCCCCACATTTTCCCTCTATTTCCCACATTTCCACACATTTTCTCACGTTTTCCGTATTTTTTCCACATTTTCCCACGTTTTTCCACATTTTTACCCATTTTCCCACATTTCCACACATTTTCCCATGCTTTTCCATATTTTTCCCATTTTCCCTCTATTTTCCCACACTTCCACACATTTTCCCAAGTTCTTCCATATTTTTACCACGCTTCCCCATGTTTTCACACGCTTCCCACATTTCCCTGGGTTTTCACACGTTTTCCCATGATTTCCCACATTTCTCCCATACTTCACCACGTTTTCCCATCAATTTCTCTTCTTTCATAGATTCCCTCCTCTTCTCACCATTCCTGGGGCTCCAGTGGCTGTTTTTGGGAAGGGTCTCACTGGGAAGGCTCTTAATTAACTTTTAATGTAATTAACTCTTTTTAGAATTAAACCCCCCAAATTTTTCAAGAGCTGGGCAATGGGGAGGGGGATGCACGGCCTGGGATGGGGAGGGTGGAGCAGAGCTGGATTGGGGTCAGTGGTGATCCTGTAGGGTCACTGTGGCACCAGTGGGGATTTGTAGGATGGCAGTGCTGCAGGGGGACAAGGGGACAGGGCTGTGGGGTGACAAACCTGCAGGGGGAGATGGGGACAGGGCAATGAAGTGACAAACCTGCAGGGTGACACGGGGACAGGGCTGTGGGGTGACAAACCTTCAGGGTAACAGAGTGACAGGGCCGTGAGGTGACAAACCTGCAGGGTGACACAGGGACAGGGCTGTGGGGTGACAGGGTGGTACAGCTTCAGGGTGACAAAGCTGCAGGGTGACACAGGGACAGGATGGCGGGGTGACAGGGCTGCAAGGTGACAGTGTGATACAGCTGCAGGGTGATACAGTGACAGTGAGAGGACTGCAGGGTGACAGTGTGATGTGGTGCAGGGCTGCAGGGTGACATGGTGACAAACCCTCAGGGTGATGTGGTGATAGGGTGACATGGTGACAGAGTCATCACAGGGCTGCAGGGTGACACAGCGACAGGGTGACAAACCTGCAGGGTGACACGGTGACAGGGCTGCAGGATGAGAGGGTCACAGGGTGACAAACCTGCAGGGTGACACAGTGACAGGGTGACAGGGTGACACAGTGACATGGTGACAAACCTGCAGGGTGATAGGGTGACACAATGACAAACCTGCAGGGTGACAGGGTGACACAATGACAAACCTGCATGGTGACAGGGTGACATGGTAACACAGTGACAAACCTGTAGGGTGACACGGTGACATGGTGACAAGGCTGCAGGGTGACACGATGACAAACCTGCAGGGTGACACGGTGACAGGGTGACACAATGACAAACCTGCATGGTGACAGGGTGACACGGTGACACGGTGACAAACCTGCCAGGTGACACGGTGACAGGGTGACACAGCGACAAACCTGCAGGGTGACACGGTGACAGGGTGACACGGGGACAAACCTGCAGGGTGACACGGTGACAGGGTGACACGGGGACAGGCCCGCCCGGCCGCAGGGCTTTGTGCCCTCTCGTGGCGGGCGCTCGGCGGCTCCGCCGGTCCCGCAGCGGCGCTGCCGGAGGGAGGGAGCGGCCCCAGGTCCCTCCCAGCTCCCGGGGACAGGAGCGCTGGCACCGAGCGCCACCAGGGCGCTCCCGTCCGCGCCAAACCCTGCCACTCCCAGGGACTGGGAACAGCAGCGGCTCCAGCTCCCTGTTTGGGTTGGGAAGGGGAATGTTGCTCTTGGAAAATGCCAATTTGTCAAAATGGAAACGTTTGGCAAGAGCGGATCCATCCTGACAAATCTGCAGCCAGGGAGGCTCCGGGAGGGCTGGAGGGGGGCTCACCCTCCTCACCTCAGCCTGGGGGCTGCCAGGGCCGGTGCCACCGCAGCGCACTCCCAGGCTTCCTTTCTCACCTTCAAAACTTGGGAAAAAGGCTTAAAACGTGAGTTTGTGGCCAGAGCCAGGCGCCGAGGGCTTGGGACGTGCCCAAAGTCACCCCCTGTCTGGCAGAGCTGGGGGGCCCTGCAGGAGGGTCCCTGGATTCAGCCCAGACCCCACTGGACAGGCAGCTCAGGCAAGTGAGGGTGAGCAGCTCACGTGGAAGCTTTTAGCAAAATCGGGGCATTCTGGTTGAAATAAATGAGTTCTGCGATGTTCTCCCCGTGTTCGGCGTGCTTGGCTGGCAGTGGCCGCCCTCACAGCTCTGTGGCCACCCAGGGGTGGCTGTGCCAGGGCCTC
>WBND01000201.1:134719-171416 GCA_013398595.1 Tychaedon coryphoeus | reverse complement strand
GGAGCAGAGCAGGACCCCACAGCCCTGGGATGCCATTCCCAGCGTGTCCAACAGTCCAACACAGTGAATCAGTGCTTTATTCTCAGCATGGAGAGGTACAAGAGCAGCAGTGAGCTCCAGGGAATGAGCTGATGTGGCAAACTTCCCCTGGTGCCCTCGCATCCGTGGGGTTGAGGCAGAACACGTGGAGAGAAAAGCCCCAAATGTGTCCCCAAACCCCAGAGGTCAGCAACAGCCCTTCCCCTCTTCAGAGATCCTTGTGTGTCCATTCCAGA
Organism: Tychaedon coryphoeus; assembly: GCA_013398595.1. NCBI lineage: Eukaryota > Metazoa > Chordata > Aves > Passeriformes > Muscicapidae > Tychaedon > Tychaedon coryphoeus. The sequence continues at coordinate 171,141 of WBND01000201.1, read as the reverse complement.
GGAGGATTTGGCTCCTGGCACAGGGAGGGAAGGCCACGAATTGGGTGTTGAATTAAGGAGAATCAGAGTGGCAGCCCTTGGGAGCACTGGGGCAGCACAGATGCGATTCCTGGAGCCTGAGCAGTGCCAAGCCCAGCCCGTGGGCTCAATCCCAGCCTCCCTCCTACCAGGGCACAGCCAGGAGGAACCTGAGTGCCCCTGGGGTTTATTGCACAGTGCTCAATCAGGTGTAAGGCCGGGGCAGAGCCGAGGATGGAACCGATGTGGAACCGTCCCTGCCGTGTGCAAGGTGGGCACAGGGGGAAAACAACTGGATGCTGCCCAGTGGGACCATAAAACATCCTTGCCCCAGCACCCTGAAGGGTTTATATAGGGCAGTTCATACCATGATCCCAGCCCAGAATAGCTCCAGGGATTAACCCAGCCCCTGACCTCAGCTAATCCTGAGTTACTCCCTGGAAGTGCCAGCAGAGCCTGGATTGCATCAGTGCCTGCCTGGGATCTGGACACTGTCCTGCCTCGGCTGAAGACAGCAGCAAACCCTCCCCAGAGCTCAGCACAGGCACAGGAGCTCCTTGCATGGAGCTGGAACAGCCCCAAGGAGGAGCTGGACCAGGGAAAAGGGGGGAACAGTGACAGAGAAATCAAGGGGAACTGGAACAGGGAAAACAGGGGCAACCACGGCAGGGAAATCAGGGAATGAAAGCTTGGCAGGGAAATCAAGGGGAAACTGTGACCAGGAAATCAGGGGAAAACTCGAACCAGGAGCTTCCCTGGGGTTCCTCCTGCTGTGTGAAGGCAGCAGTGAAGGCAGGGTCAGCCCAGGGCAGTGCCAGGCACAGCAGCTCGCTTACTTCTCCTTCAGGTCGTTGTCAGCTTTACCTAAAAATGGGGAAGGAACACTCAGGGCTTGTGTTTCTTCCTGCAGAGCCACCAGCCCATTTTATCTGGGGTTTTGCGACACATCATCACAGCCTGACCAGCAGGCCAGCAGCTCATGGCTGGATTTTGGCCTCCTGAGGCTTTTCCTCGAAGTCTTTTCTTCCACAACTTCCCCAGGGAGTGACCAGCAAACCCCTCCACTCCTTCAGTGCCACCACAGAGCCTCCCCACTCTCGCTTCAGACCCCCAGAGAAACTCCCCAAAACTCAGCCACCCCTCAAAACCCACAGAGAGCCGCAGCCACGGCCAGGAGCAAACAGGGGGAGCTCGGGGAGCCTTGAGCTGAGCAGACTGAGCCAGATTTATCCAGGAGCAGCTCCCCGGTGTTATCAGCACGGCCAGGGCCACCCTGCTGAAAGCAGTGCAGAGCACACAGCGTGCCCAGAAACCACTCCCGGGGCTGGGACAGCTGCCAAGCCACAGCCGGTACCTTTCGGGACGAATTTCAGCGAGCTGCTGAATATTCAGAAGCGGGACTGGCCCCTCTTGGGCCCATCGTTGAGGAACTCGTGGCCCAGCCCGTTGCCACACTTGCCACACGTCACCTGCACGAGCAAGGGGAGGGGTTGGCATCAACCTGGATTTTCACGGGCTCGTGGAAGAAAACCAAGCCCGGGGGTGGATTTTTGTTCCATGCCAAGGGGATCCGCACCTTTAAAGCCCCCGGGCGCTCCTCGCGCTTGGCCACGCTGTCCCCGCGCAGGGTCTCGGTGAACGCTGGCCACGGCGACGAGTGCTCGTACTTGGCCCGGCTGGAGAACAGCTCATGGCCACACTTGGCACACACGTAAATCCCTGCGGAGGGCGGCACGGGGGGGTCAGGGCAGGGACAGAGTGGGGACAGTGCGGGGACAGCGCAGGGGACACGGGACACCCGCACGGGACTTTGCCCGCGTGGGTCGCTGCCAGCTGCGGCTGCCGAACCCCACGGCACCGCCAGGGCCAGGCAGGGGGGTGCAGGGGCAGCACCCCATTCCCATAAAGCGTTCCCGCAGGGCAGGATCCCCCATCAAGGGGCTCCTATAGCGACCGAACCTCCGAATCCCATCGGGGAGGATTCCCCCACCCCCTCGGGAGGACCCCAACAAGGAGCGCAGAGGGGGGACCCCCACCCGAAATTACGGCTGGAGGATTCTCCGCAGAAGGACACCCCTCCTAACCCCCCCTAAACCGCTCACCCGGGGGGTTCCGCCTCACCGGGGGACACCCCCTGCCCACCCCCACTGGGCGCACCCCCAAAGCCCGCGGGGAGCCCCTCACCCGGCTGGAAGTGGTCCTTGAACACCTCTCCCCCCAGGAAGGAGCAGAAGGACATGGCTGCGCCCGCCGCCCCGGCCCGTTCCGCTGGCCCGGCCGCGCCCCCCGACACGCCCATGCACCGGGCCACCCCCCGTGTCCCTCCCCTCGCCGGGCCATCCCCCGTGTCCCTCCCCTCGCCGGGCCACCCCCGTGTCCCTCCCTCGGTCACTCCTCCGGACCCGCCCCTGCCGCCCCTCCCCGCCGCCCGCAGAGGGCGCTGCGAGGCCGGCGGTACCGGGCGGGGGTCCCGGTTCCGGAGGGGTCCCGGTTCCGGGGTGGTCCCGCTCCGAACCCCCCTACATCTCCCGGGGACCCCCAGCCCGGCCCGCAGCCCCCGCGCGGGGCAGCCCCGGTGGGGGATGCGGGGGGATGCGGGAGGTGCGGGGGGATGCGGGGGGATGCGGGGGGATGCGGGGGGGCGCGGGGCGGAGCGCGGAGCCGGCTCGGAGCTGCGGATGCTCCGGCACCGCCGGTGCGAGTGGGGCGGGCGCCAGCCCGGCTCTGGGCATGTGCAACCGGCGGCGAGACCGCCACGGAGCCTCCGGTACCGCGGAACCGGCACCGCTCCGGCCCTGCTATCCCAGCACCGGCGTCAGTCCTTGGATCCTGGCACCGGGACCGACCGACTTCCACCGGCACTGATACCGGCACCGGCTCTTCTTCCCCGGCACCAGGACTGTCCCCACGTTATCCTCCCCCGGCACCGGGACCACTCCGATTCCCCGGCACTGCTCGTCCTTCTCCATCACCGGGACCGAGCGAACCTTCCCGGCTCGCCTGCCGCAGGTACCGGCGCTGCGGGGCCGGGCCGGGCAGCCCCGGTTTCCCCGGCGGGGTCGGTGGGACTGGGGGTCCCTCTGGCACCCCCAGGGCTCGGAGGATGGGTTCGGGTGCGGGCACAGCAGGGACCGCGGTCACCCGTGGGGACCCTCGCACGGAGGATGCGGGGTCTGGCCGGGGCCCGTCGGGGGGTCCCGCATAGGAGGAGGTGACAGCCCGGCATGTGGCAAGGTGAGGGCTTTGAAGGTGAACCTGGGCAGGTTCCAAAGGGGCTGAGCTGCTGCAGCTTCCTTCTCCTTCCAAAAATCAGCACCACAAATCCCTTCTTGTGTAGTTTATCGAAAACCTCTCGGATAAGAGCCGGGCTTCGGCTCTGATGAAAATAGCACCTTCCTTGGAGCAAGAGGAAAAAAAAAATTTGGTGCCCTTTGGGCAAAAACTGGAATCTGGCTCTGCTGCCCTGGCCCTGCGGCCGCAGCGATGGTTGGATGGATCCCCACTCCCAAATGCCAAGGGACGTGTCCGGCGGCCCGGAGCTCCCCCCGGGGCTGCGGGACCCCGGTGCCGGCGGGGCCGCTGCCCTCTGGATGCTGCCGCTTTGAATTAGGTCAGGCTTCATCCCGGGCGGGCTGAGCTCCCGCTGCAGCCCCGGGGATTGATGGCTCGTGGCAGGAGCCCGGGCAGGGGGAGGAAGGGGCTCCGAACCGCGGGGAGCCGGGGAGGGAGGGAAGGAGGGAGGGGGATGCGCTGCTTTGAACGCGCCTCCCGTAAGATCCACCGAGATCAGAGGAGCGGGATGTCAAGGAAAGCTCCAAATAGACTCCGCACACCTCCGGGGTGTGGATTTCCAGGCTGCAGCAGACAGAAGGTCTCGGCAGCATCATCCACCGGTAACTGCTGCTCCCTGCAATTCCTACGGCGAGGCTGTGCCGGCGTGCATGGGATGGATGCTGGAAGTGGCTGGATCCTTCCTTCCCCGTGGCTCAGAGCTCCTGTGAGCTGCAGGAGCCGTGCAGCTCAGGAAGACGAGCAGAGATTGGGAATGGCTGAGGCACGGGAGTGAAGCAGAGTCTATAGAGAGCCCTGGGATGCACAGGATGCTGTAGAAGCTTTGGGAGTAGAGGCTTTGGGAGTGGGTCCTGGGGCTGGCTGGCTCTCAGCGTCCTGCTGGAGGCATTCCAAGGCCCACCTGGCTCCTTGCTCCCGCAGCAGCACAAAACCCACCCCGGTATCCACCAGCAAAGCCCCTGAGCAGCAGCGATGTGACGTGGAACTGGGAGCAGAGGATGGAGCTGGGATCCCACACTGCCCAGCTCATTGGCCAAAGTTACATTCGGAGCTTGCAGAAATCCCTCAATTATCTCGGGATAATGCGGAGCGCTCCAGGGACAGCGTCACAGCCGGGCTCTGTCACGGTGTTTTGTGCGGATAATTAGAGAGGGATTTCCAGCTCCTTTGGCTGTGTGAGGAAAGCGCTGCTGTGGTGCCACGTCCCCGCCTGCAGCGCCACTGCCACCCTAATTAACCCCAGAGGACTGAGGGAAGTTAATGAAGTTGATATTTCAATTAACTCCCTGATTTTACAACCAAAGCAAACACCAGGGTGGGCAGTGCCCACCCGGGAGCTCCCACCGTGCCAGGCTGTGCCACACCATGTGTGAAGGGAATGCTTTAGGGAGAGACTCTCCAGGACACCAGACCAAGCAGGTCTCTGTCAGGTCATGTCAAGACCTGAATTTGAACAAAAGCTGGGAGCAAGGAGCAGAATTTTGGAGCTGGAATCCAGTGGAGAGGCTCACTGATGGTCATGGCTTTGGCATTTCCACACAGAGGGAGAAGGGTCACTGCCATTCGGGGTTTTGTGTCCCTGCCCTGCAGAGGTGTGATCGTCCTGGGCTGCGTGTCCCAAGCACTGCTGCTCAGCAGACATCCCACTCAGCCCCAAACTCTTGCAAGGACCTTCATGTCCAATTTATCCTGGAAAGAGCAAAAAGATCCGCCCGGGATCCTGCAGGCCCACAGGCTGGGGGCGAGCTGCAGGCTGGGAGGGGGGTCAGTGCTGGGGCACCTCCACACTCAGTGCTGGCTCTCTGAAGTCTGAGGCAGCAGCAAAGCCTCCCCGGGGCTGCAGCTCCCTCTCGGGGTGCTGGTGGTCCAGCCAGGGCACCCAGCAGTGTCTGTCCTGCTGTCCCCACCTCCCCAGAGGTGGCTGCAGCTGCAGCAGCAGCAGCGTAGCCCCTGCTGTATCACCATCCCTGCCAGAGGAGACCTCCCATACAAACCCAGGCTATTATTATCTCTGTCTTCCACCGTGCTAATGGTCTCTCAGGAAACAGACTTCTTTTTTTTTTTTTTTTTTTTTTTTTTTTTTTTTTTTTTTTTTTTTTTTTTTTTTTTTTTTTTTTTTTTTTTTTTTTAGCTTTTAAAACCCACGAGTACGGGAGCGGTGGGAACGGGGAGCTGGGCACAGTGGAGTGGAGCACAAGGAGCAGCGAGCCCAGCGCTGGCGTGACCCTGTCCCCCTGACCTGGCAGGGACACGGAGCAGGGCAGGACCCTCCAAGGACCAGCCCAGGGGTGTTCTGGTAGGAATTGGGTGTTCTGGCAGCACTGGGCATGCTGGGAGGGATGTGGGGCCACTGAGAACCCTGCATGGGGAGGGGCGGGGGGTGTCGGAGTTGCAGTGCTGGGGTGGGCAGGACAGAGCCCTGTGGTGTCAGGGGAGGGATCCCTTGGAATCACAGAGTCATGGAATGCTTTGGGTTGGGAGGGACCTTAAAGACCTTCCCCTAGAGCAGGTTCCCTCTCGGGCGCAGCTCCACTCCTCATTTCCCTCTGTTCGCTCCTCGTTTGGCTGTCTCGGTGCCTTGCCAAGTGCCACAGCCCTGCCCACGGGCTGGGCAGCACCAGCCAGGCTCTGCCAGGAGCTGGGACCACCGGGACAATCCCCCGTGGATGATTTGGGGTTAACAAGTGGCTCCTGTAGAGGAGAAGCAAAGCAAGAGCTGAGATTATATAAAGGGGGCTGGAGGCAGCTGCGGCACAGCCTGTAATGAATTCCTGGCACTGAGGAGCGCTGAAGATCCAGGGCGGCGCGGTGCGAGCTGAGGCAGCTCCGGGGTCCCTGGATGCATTCCTGCTGCTGCTGCAGGGCTGCTGTGAGGGGAAGAGGGCAGGGAGGGGCTGAGCACTCCATGGACCTGCTGGGAGCTGACTCAGCACCGCGGTGGCCCTGCAGAGCCCGTCCTGCAGATCCCTTTCCCTCCCAAAATCCCGGAGGGGGCACAGCCCAGAGCGCTCAGCCCATGGCTTTGGCAGGAGTGCAGCAAAGAGGGGTGGTGGTGGCTGCTGGGGACAGACAGCGCTTCCTTGAGGCCAGAGACCCCTCAGGATAATGGAAACTTTGTGTTAGAAAAACTTTTGTCCCCCTCCCAGCCCCAGTAAATCCAGAGATTGCTGACTGTGCTTACAGAGCATCCCCTCGCTGCGCTGGGGCTGCAGCTTGGGCTGGATTAATTTTGTATTCATGCAGTGCTTGAAGCAGGGCCCAAATCAGGAACTTTTAGAGGAGTCAGGGAGTGCTGCCCGCTGGCCTGGCATCCCAGCTCGCACTGGGACCAGTGGAATATCCTGGTGTGGAAAATCCTCCTGGTTTGGCTGCAGCCCTGGCTGGCAGCTCCGGGCTCTCGTCGCTAATTGCCTAGCTGAGGTTTATCTTTGTCAGACAAGCTCAGCCATTGAGTTCACCCCACAAACTATCCCGAAATAGGCTGGGAGGTGCCCAGCCCGGAAAGAGGGTTCCGGGAGATGCCCCCGGGCGATGCCGATGGGAGGCAGGAGCGGAGCAGGCATGTCGCGTGCCCGGCGGTGACACGCAGCTCTGCCAGCTCTGCCAGCTGCCTCTCTGTCCCTCGGCAGTGCCGCCGGCGATGCGAGCCATGGCAGACCAGGCTGCGGTGGCAGCAGATGCCTCTCCAGCCCTGACGCCATCCCCCGGCTCCCCTCGGCGTGGGGACATCGAGGGACCGCACGCCGGCAGTCCCCGGGAGGACGGCGGCGGCCGGGATGGCTGCGGGCTCCTTCCCACGGTGGATGGGGACGCGAAACGCCCCCCGTCACCCCAGCCAGGGGGAATGCTCCTGGCCGACCTCCCGCGGGCCCCCCAGCCCCGGCTGAGCCCGGCCAAGGCGCGCACGGCTCCGCCGTCACCCAGCGTGTCCCCGTCCGAGAGCCGAGCCGCGCTGCTCCGGCTGCGCGACGCCCGGCTGGAGGACACCCGGAGGAGGCTGTCGGAGGCCGTGCAGGAGCCCCTGAGCCGCCTCAGCCGCCTCATGGCCGAGGAGAGCAGCCCCACGGGCCGGGCCAAGGAGCCGGGGGGCAGCCCCGGGGGCAGCCGAGGGGCCGGGGGCCGCCGGGTGCGGGACTGGACGCCCTGGGAGCCCACCCTGAACTGCCGCTACGAGATCTGCTCCTACGGGGACGTGATCCAGGTGGTGGAGGTGGCGCAGAGAGACACGGAACCCCCGCTGCCCCCGCCCGAGGAGCCGCCGGCAGCGCGGTCCGGGAGCTCCGTGCCGGGCAGGGCGCTCGCCTCCATCGCCCTGCTCGCCTACGGCTACCTGGTGCTGCCGCTGCCGCCCTACGCCGCCGGGCTCTGCGTGGGGCTGCTCTGCGGGATGCTCCTGGGCTTCCTCGCCATCCTCCTCCTCGTGCCCAAGGCTGCGCCGGCCGCTCGGGGACCGTGGGGCCGCCTGCGCCCCAAGCTGCTCCCGGGGGAGCCGCGAGAATCCCCCCACCTCCAGGTATGAGAGGGGTGGTCCGGGATGAGGGGATGGGGGTGGCCGTGGGAGCGGGAAGCAGCCGGATCCCTCTCCCCCCTTCTCCAGGGCTGGATGAACCAGCTGCACGGGTACGACCCCGAGCTTTTCCACCCATCGCTCACGCACTCGGTGCTCGCCGTGCTGGACGGGGCCACCCTCAAGCTGTCCTACCCCAAGAGCAACATCTCGCGCCGAGCCACCTTCGAGGAGGAGATCCTGGACACCGTCTTCGTCAGCCACCGCTGCTACGACCTGACCGATGCCAAGGTGAGCCTGGAGGTGCCCAGGACCCTCCCGCGGGGCTCCCCCCGCACCCGGCCCGGCCTCACCCCGCTCTCGGTGCTGCAGGTCTTCCTGTGCCCCCCCAGCCTGGCCCGAAAGCGGACGTGGAACAAGAAATATCCCATCTGTGTGCTGCTCCCCGAGGCGGCCGAGGGACAGGGCAGGAGCAGCGGGGAGCAGGACGCGGAGCTGCAGGGGGATGAGGGGAGCAGGAAGGTGCCGGTGGCCGGGCAGGACATCCCAGGGGACTGCAGGGACAGGTGCCTGTACCTGTTTGGGCGGACGGGGCGGGAGAAGGAGGAGTGGTACCAGCACCTCGTGCAAGCCTCCCGTGGGACACCCAGCAGCCACGGTGACACCGCGGCAGGTGAGGGGCAGCCACCAACCAGGATTGCCACAGTTCCTTGGTGGGCAGCAGTGAGCATGGAGGGATATGGAGGAGCCCAAAGTGTAGCCAAGAGGGTTCAGCTCGTTCACAGGGTGGGTGGCATGTCCCTGGCATCATGATGTCACCCCTGATGCCATCCTGACCGAACAGATTGGGTTATTAGGAACAATTCTTTCACCGGAGGAGCTGCCCAGGGCAGGGATGGAGTGCCCATCCCTGGAGGGAGTTAATGTGGTGGTGGCACTTGGGGACACGGGTTAGTGCTGGCCTGGGCGGTGCTGCGGAGTGGTTGCATTGATGACATTAGAGGGGTTTTCCAAGCGAAATGATTCTGTGATTCCACACCCCCAGGCATGGGATCGGCTCCGCAGAGCAGCGGCAGCAGCAGCGGGGGCAGTGCCGAGGACATCCCATGCACGGATCCAGCCAGGGATGTGTCGGGAAGCACTGAGGAGATTTACCTGGATTACAGCACCTACATGGCCCGATTCGTGCCAGCACAGGGGGCACCCAGCCCGGAGCAGAGCCCCTCTCACGGAGCTCTGGGCAGCCCCACACCCACCAAGGTGAGTGGGACAAACCCAGCGCTGGGAGCGCCAAGCAGAGGCTGATGGAGCCCAGCCTGTGGTTTGTTTGAGCAGCCCTGGGGCAGGGGAGCACAGGACAGCGGGTCCCACTGCTCACGGGGCCACCTGGCTGCAGGGGCTGGTGGCTGCTGTGCCCCCCCAGCTGGGCGAGGACACGGCCAGCATGGCCTGGATGAACGCGCTGGTGGGGCGCATCTTCTGGGACTTCCTCCGGGAGCAGTACTGGGCAGAGCAGGTGTCCAACAAGATCCAGAAGAAGCTGAGCAAGATCAAGGTGAGAGGCAGGAGCATCAGATCACTCGGGGAGCCCTGTTCCCAAGGCCCCACGGTGAGTGGTGACTGTCCCCATGGGGGTTTCCCTCCATCAGCTCCCGTATTTCATGAATGAGCTGACGCTGACAGAGCTGGACATGGGCACATCCATCCCCTCAGTGCTCAGTGCCTCCAACCCCACCATCAATGAGCGAGGTAAGAGCCCCACAGGGGGACAGGGCTGGCTCCAGGATGCTTTGTGGAGCTGCCAGCCCAGTCCCCAAAGCTGGGAGGGCTTGGCAGTGCACAAGCAGCTCTGAGCCCTGTGGTGCTGACCTGATCTCGCCCTGTCCCTCTCCCTGGCAGGGCTCTGGGTGGACATGGAGGTCACCTACAGCGGCTCCTTGCAGATGACGCTGGAGACCAAGATGAACCTCAGCAAGCTGGGGAAGGAGAGCTCTGCAGAGGAGAGCGGCCCTGCAGAGGCAGGCAGAGAGGGGTAAGGAATCTGTCCATGGATGGGCTCATCCTGCTCCTCCTGCCCAGTGAGGCGAGGCTGCTGCCCCAGAGCACCCCTGATCTCCCGGGGCTCGCAGGGCCAGGCCACGGCTGATCCTGCTGGCAGACAGCGATGCCGAGTCGTCCAGCGCTGGTTCCTCGGACGAGGACGATGTCACCACTGCAGAGCCCGTGGGAGCCCCGGGGGACAGGCTCCCCCCACCTGGCACCGAGGGGTAAGGGGGTGCTGGGGGTCTGTGCCATGGGGGGCACGGGGCAGGGCAGGGGACGCACAGTGCCACATCAGCACAGGGGCATGGAGACAGTGTCCGCTGCAGGACACACACAGCACATTAGGGCGGCTTTCAAAGGGGACTCTGTCCCTGTAGGGTGCTGTGGCAGAGGGTGGGGGAACCCCAAAACCCAGCAGGACTGAGCTGGGGCCCCTCTCTCTTTAGCCACGTCAGCAGCAACAGCACAAGCCGGAAGATCCTGCGCTTCGTGGACAAGATCGCCAAATCCAAGTATTTCCAGAAGGCCACAGAGAACGAGTTCATCAAGAAGAAGATGGAGGAGGTTTCCAACACGCCGCTGCTGCTGACGGTGGAGGTGCAGGAGCTGGCAGGAACCCTGGCTGTGAACATCCCCCCGCCACCGACCGACCGTGTCTGGTACCAGCTCTGCTTCCCCCACAGGCACCTCCTGCTTCCAGCTCCCCTTGCTCCCTGCAAGGAGCCAGCTCCAGGGCTTTTGGCTCATCTTGGGCACCAACAACCCAAATCTGGACTCACAGACCTCATTTCTCTGAGTCTGCACCCAGGCCAACACACATCTGGGGGCCCTGAGCTGTCACCTCCTCCCTAAAAATCAGCAGTGGGGCTGCCTGGGCTGTGCCACATCTTTGTCAGGTGATGCTTTCTGGCTCTTTCCTTTCCCCTCACAGGTACAGCTTCCGAGTGCCCCCACAGCTGGAGCTGAAGGTGCGCCCCAAGCTGGGTGAGCGGGAGGTGACATTCCTGCACGTCACCGAGTGGATCGAGAAGAAGCTGAAGCACGAATTTCAGGTGCCTGGGTTGTTGTTCAGGGGCTCAGCAAACCCTGCTGAGGCTTGGGCATTGCTATCATCAGGGAGAGTCAACCTCAGTTTGGGCCAGGTGTTTCTGCAAAAAGCCAACACCTGGTCTGGTGTGGCCAGTTTGGAACAGTGAAGACACAGAACCCAAACACCAAGCTCAGGGGCTGAGGAAAAGTGATTTCCTCTCATCATTTGCAGCCCTGCCCCGAGCAGGGAGGGTTTGGGGTGTGAGGCAGTCCCAGGCAGACACCCTGCAGAAGAGCAGAAATGTCCTAAAGATATTTAGGGCCCCCCAAAAGCCATTCATATGGATGGCTTTGAAATGCTGGTCCCTCCCCTCTGCTGTGACCACCCCTGCAGCCATAGAGGTGACCAGGGCAAGGAAAAACTGTTCCTGCTTGTCCCCACCCTGATATCCAGAGCTGGGGCTGCTGCTGCGGGGGTGGGAGCCCAGGACCTCCAGGTCACAGCCCGGGCTCTGACCTGGGCGTGGCTCCTGCCAAGCCAGCCTCCGGGCAGTGTCCCCCTGCTGTTCAAACGCACTGATTTGTTACTCTGGATTCCTCTTTGCAGAAAATCTTGGTGATGCCGAACATGGACGATCTCATCATTCCCATCATGCGCTCTGGCCTGGATCCTTGGCCACCCAGCACGGCCCTGCCCCAGGACCTGCCAGCCAGGGACAGGGACAGGAGGCTCTGAAGCACAACCCCAGGGGCAGGGACACTGCCCAGAGCTCAGGGACCTCGCTGGGACATGGGGACAGCCAGGGCCTGACCACTGACTGCACCCAGGGCTGTGCCTGGGGTCATCCTCATCCTCTGCTTCTGCAGATGAGCCTCCTCAAATCCTGCAAGCACACGTTCAGGGCACAACCAGGCTGCTGGAGACCCAGGGATTCCATGGCCATGTTGCCAGGACTCCTGGTCAAGCAGGCAGCTCTGGACAGTGGAGGGCTGGGCTTCCCACTGTCTGGTTCCCAAAGAGGTGCAGGACACCTGGATCATGGCACTGAAGGAGTTGGGATCACTGCTGATCCAAAATTCCCAGCTCCAGGGAATTCCCCCCTCCCTGCAGGCAGCTGGGCTGCAAGGAAAGCATGGGTGGGAAAGGATCCCAAGTGAATAAATCCATCACTGGCCAGCCCTGCCTAGCAGCCCTTGTGTTGTACACAAATTCCCACCTCTGCTGAGGATTCCAGGCAGGATCAGGGGGCTTTGAGCAGGAAGAAGCCCTTCAGCTTGGCAAAAGCAGTGCTGGATGTGTGGGAGAGGCACTGAGGGCACAGGCAGAGAGCCTGGGCAGAGGCAGGTCATGGGGAGGCCCTGTACTTCCAGGGGAAACTGAGGCAGACGTGCTGGTGCTGTGCTCTCTGCTGGGTGAGAGGGAGGGGAGTCTTCATGGTGATTTGGGTGAGTGGGAAAAATTCACTGGGCAAAGGAAAGGGAGGGTTCAGAGGACAGAGCAGGCACTTGGCTGTCCCAGTTAGTCTCTGTCCATGTGGGCCAGTCCCAAATGCCACTTTTCCCATCCCCACCTGCTGAAAACAGAAGCAGAGAGGGAGCAGGCATGGCTTGGAGCCCCTTTATTGCAAGTGCCCAGTCAGGCAGCCTTGGATCTCCATCCTTAGAGCTCTCCCTGCACACCTGGCTTCTCCTTCACCAAATGTTTCTTCTGGGGGCCCTGGAAGAGAGCAGAGTGTTTGGATTTAGGGACACACAGACCTGGCCTGAATGGCTCTGTGAAACAGAAAGGCAGTTCTGGTCAGCAGCTGAAAAATATGGTTATCCCACAGCAAATCAATCCTATGGGAGCAGGTGGCAGGAATTACGTATGTCCCTCAGCTTCTGGACAAATGTGATGTTTTACCACAGAATCCATGGGGCAAAATGGCAAAGAAAAGAGCTGCACCCAGGTCAAACCTCCTCCTGTCACCGAGCTCCTCGTCACAGTGGCTCAGGGCTGGCAGTGACACAACAGGCTCCTGACACTGAGCTGAAGGAAATCAGCTTAACCTCTAAGGAGCTCTGCAAAGGCAGTGCCCAACCAATCCCCCTGCCAGCACTAAGGAGGCTTAGCCAGCTTCACATGGCATTTCTGGCTGACAGGCCAGATCCAGACCCAGTTTACATCTGCGTAGGACCCAGGCAGTTGTTTCTTTCCCTTCTACTTCTCCCTCTCCTGGTTTACTCAGTGCTTCCTCCACCTCAGAGTCAGACTCACACCAGCCTGGTGAAGGCTGCAAAACTATTCAGGAAACTGCTGTGTTTGGATTATTTAATGTTTTTTTCCTGTGGATTTAAAGAAAATACACTGCTTGGCCTTCTTGAAACCTTCTGACAAAAGCACCACAATTTGCATCTGAATTTGACCCAAGCTTTTTTCCTCTAAGAACATATAAGCTATAAATCATTCCAAACAAATCAAAGCAGTGCACAATTGCCAGTGAAAGGGACCATATGGCCAAGACAGTGCCTGCCAAGCTAACTGCTTGTTTAAAACTTCCCGTGGTGAATGGGAACTGGTTGCCCATATGGTCTTTTATTTGTTGGTTGAGTTGTCTTGGATCACTCACACAATCATCCTGTTCTTCCTTAGCATCATTTCTGCTGTCTGAACTGAATTCATGGCTGCCTTCAGGCAAGAGAGTCTCAAACATTCATTTGGCTGTTGTTGTATTGAGAAACAGATGACAAAATCATCTGGATCCTGGAATGGTTTGGGTCAGAAGGGACTTAAAACTCATCCAGTTCCACCTTCCTGCCCATGGTTGGAGTCAGTTGCTGTGGCCCCAGGATGAGCTGGAGGCAGCCTGAGGAACTCACCATGAAAGCTCTCTTTTCCTGAGCTGTCTGGAAGCGGCCATGGCCGAATTTGGAAGTGGTGTCAATGAATTTGAGCTCGATGGCTTCGTGGGCCCGGCGACTCGTGTGCACCAGAAGGGACTGGGGAAGAGCAGTTACAACATCAGGAGAACCATCACAGAAAGTCAGGACAGCTGGTCTCATGGGAGCAAGCTTGGAATATCCTCTAAACAAATATCTCCTCAAAAATCTGTGTTCTCAGAGCAGCACCCCAGTGCTCAGGTGGTGGAGAGCTTGCAGAGCTGCTCTTCGCTCAGCATTTCACAGAACCACAGAATCAACTAGCCTGGAAAAGACCTCTGAGATCAACAGGTCCAACCTGTGACCTGACACCACCTTGTCACCCAGACCATGGCACTAAGTGCCACAATCAGTCTGTCCTTAAACACCAGTGACTCCACCACCACATCCCTGGGCAGCCCAAGCACCTTTCTGTGACAATGCAAGGTTTCATTTCTGAAATGGATCACAGCCCTCAGAGCTCTGAAGCTCTCCACCTCCATCCACCTGCCAATGGCCTCAGCACTACACTCGTGTGTGACACAGCACCAGTGTCCCTGCCCAGCATTTGGAGGCTTCTCCATGTGGGGAATGTGCTCCTGGGGAGCTGCAGCCCACCTCAGCCTGGCGCTCTCACCTTGCGGAGGGTGAGCACGCGCTTCCTGGTGCCCACCACGCAGCCCTTCAGCATGAGGAAATCGTTGTTGACCTCGCCATAGTGAGGGAAACCACCCTGTGGGGGGAGCAGAGGGGTTGGTGGGCAGGAGAGCTGCCTGAGAGGGTCAGGAGGGTCACAGCCCTGTCACCCCTCAGCCCTCACCAGAGGTGTGATGGTCTTCTCAGTGATATCGTAGTGCGTCGAGGCGTTGTTCCTCACCACTTTGCCATCCTCCACGTGGATCCCGTGGCCAATGCGGTAAATCTGGGAACAGACAGGCAGTGGAGATGGAGACTCTCCTGCCCCTTTGCTGAGGAGCTTCACAGGGTGACAGGACCCCCACAGAATCGTGGGGTTTTCACCAAGGTGTGCCCTCGAGCAGCAGAAAAGCACCAGGGAAACACCCCAGGGCATGCAGGGATCTGAGGGCACCGTGCCAGGAGGATGGTGACAGCCTGGGAGGCCTGGGGGAGCCCCCTGGGCCATACCTTCTTGTTGATCTCGGTGCGGTGGTGGTAGCCCTTCTGGCCAGCCCGGGCGATGGAGTAGCCCACGCGGGCCGGGTGCCAGGCCCCGATGCACGCCACCTTCCGCAGCCCCTTGTGCGTCTTCCGGGGCAGCTTCTTGGTGTGCCAGCGGCTGGTCACCCCTGGGAGAGTGGGAACAGCAGGCAGGGTCAGCAGGGAGGGCTGGGGCTGGGGAAGGAGAGTCCCACTGCTCTCCTGAGGGACATTCCCATTGCTCTCCTGAGGGATATTCCCATTCCTCTCCAGAGGGACAGACCCATTGCTCTCCTGAATGACATTCCCACTGCTCTCCTGAGGGACATTCCTGCTCTCCTAAGGGACAGTCCCATGGTTCTCCTGCAGCTCTCAGAGGAGGCTGTGTTGGGAGGATATCAGGAGCTGTTCTCAGATCCCACGGCTCTGGTCAGACTGGGAGGTGTTCCATGCACACACCCAGGGACAGCCACAGCCCTGCACATGTGGGGTTTGTGAGACATTCACACCATCACAGGATGGTTTGATGGGAAGGGACCATAAAGACTGTCCAGTTCCAACCCCTGCCATGGTTGTTTTATGTACTGACAGTGCCTCTGAGCCTCCTGGGAGGAGACAACACAGCTTTCACTGGCCTTAATCTCAGGGAAAATCTTTCCACCTTGTCAGCTCCTTTGTATCTACATCAGAGATGCCCCTTTGCATTTTTCCCTTGCTGGAACCCCTGAGATTAAGAAACCAAGCCCTGCCACAACAGAACTGGAGGTCATGCTTAAGATCCTGAGGCTCTTTTTTACTCCCTCTACAAAAAGTTCGGGGTACTCAGTGTGGTCAACACTCTCCTAGCCCAAAAGCACCCGATGGGCAGAGCCATGTGAGAAGGAGAGCCCCAAACCCAGTACCTTTCATGCCGTGCCCCTTGGTCACACCGATGACATCGATCATCTCGTTCTGGCTGAAGACACTGTGCACTGAGATCTGCCTCTCCAGCCTCTCCCTGACCCAGTCGACCTTCTCAGCCACTGTGCCCCCATTCAGCTGGATCTCCATGATGTGGGCCTTCTTCTGCCTCAGTGGGAGCAGCCTCATCTGCAGCACACAGTGCTTTTAGGGTGACACGTGGCCCCTGGCCCCACAGACAGGAGGGTGTAGCAGGGCTGGGTCACTCACAATTTGTGAGGGGCACAGGGGTGAGCAGAGCCACTGCTCCAACTCTCTGCCCCAGTCACCCCCTTTCATAGCAGCCCTGGGTCAGCAGCTCTTTATATCTGGGATTTTATGGAGCCAACTCTGTGCTTGAGCCCGGAGACCCTGTCTGGCCTTGAGCCAGCTTAGCTCTCCCCCAGACTCCAAAGAAGCCCTTAACTCCAGGGATCAGCATTAAAATGGGCTCCTATGTATCCAGCAATCAGCATCTGGCAAAACTGTGCCTGCCCGTGGGGTTATTTTTGCCCAAAACATTTGACACCAGTTGCTAATTTGAGGTGATCATGAGGCCCAAGGTCCTTTGCTGACACAGGACCCAGGACTTGCCCAGGCTCTGCTCTCCCCCTCGGGGTGTAGGGGCTCCCATTGGGATGGGGGGGTCTCCAGGGTTCCAAAACCACGGCCCCCACAGCAACCCTGGAGCAGAAAGCTCTGGGAGGGGACTGGGAGATCAGGAGGCAGCAGGAAAGGTCAGCCAGCACCTCCTCACACCCTCTGCTCTCTCAGCCTCTGTGACCCCTCAAAAACACCCCCTGACCCCACTGTGAGGCCCTTCAGAGCTGAGGAAATCCCAGAGCCCCCCTGCCCATGCCAGGGGAAGCTCTGACCTGTGTGTGCATAATGACACGGATGACCTTGCAGTACTTCTTCATGGCTGCAAAATCCTTCTCCAGCTGCCTTTTCCCAGCCTCATCCTGCCATTTTTTGCAGTACTTGGTGAATGCCTTCTTCTTGCTCTTGTGCCTAGGGACAGAAGAGTTTTAACATCCATCAGAGCTGAAAAGAGGGCTTGTGACAGCGCAGAGAGGGGACAGGTCACCTTGTCAGCCACCTCCTGGGAGGCACGAGGAACCTGTGGATACCTGAGCCTCACCTGGCTGTCAGGACCGTGAGGTGGGAAGAGGGAAGTAGATAATGAGCCGTGAAAACGGTTTGTTCAAGGGTAATTCAAACCTTTCTGCATGAGGAATGCAGTTGTCTCCCACTGACTGACTCAGCACCATCAAAACACAAAATTAGAGGCAAAATCAGAGGCAGGAGAAAGCAGGGATCAGAGGCTTGTGGTGGGTGGGTCTCCATGGCACTATTACAGGAGACCCAATTCCTACAGCGGGGAAATTCGTGTTTGCACTTCCTTCTCTGCTGAGGGGTGCTGATATTTATGAGGGCCAGGGGCCACATTCTGCATCAATTTTCCCCCTGGCAAATCTGGTTTCAGTCCAGCTCAAGGATTCCAGTTAACTGGGGGGCTGATGAGCCAGAGCTGCATGAGGGAAAAGGAACCTGCCATATGATATTATGGAGAGAGCTAACTTGGTTAGGCTATTAGAATAAATTTACATATGCAAACGCTGCTCCTCATGTTTGCAGTGTCCCTGTGCATGACTAAATAGGCAGCAGTTCCACTCCACAGGAGCTGAGCTGTTTGGGTATCCTGGAGAGCCTGTGGAATTCCAGAGATCCCTCACAGGCAGCTCCCCAGGAAATCCCCACTCTGGGAATCCCAGAATCAATCAGGTAGGAAAAGCCCTTTAAGATCATCCAGTCCAGCCTGTGACTCATCCCCACCTTGTCACCCAGAGCACTGAGTGGCACATCCAGGAGTGCCTTGGACACCTCCAGGGTGTGACTCCACCGGACACCTCCAGGGTGTGACTCCACCGCCTCCCTGGGCAGTTCCAGGGCTTAATGACCCTTTTTGGGAGCACATACCAGTTCTTGTAGAAGCGCCGCCGGCACTCGTCACTGATGTGCTCAGCAAAAACAGTCTTGAAATTCCTCAGGCCCTTGGGTGTCTCGATGTAGCCCACGACCCCCACCACCACCATCGGGGGGGTCTCGATGATGGTCACAGCCTCCACCTCCTCCCTCTTGGAGATCTCTGCAAGGCAGCAAAGGGAAGTGCAGCAAAGGGCTCTCTTTTGGGATCAGATCATTTCCTGGAGGATTCCCTCTGTCACAGAGAGTGCTGGGGGCAAGGTCATGTTCAATCTCAGCCAGTCCCAGCCTTCCCAGCTCCCAAACCACCACTCACCATCCCAGTGTGGAGAGTTCCAGGAACCCTCACATTCAGCCTGTGCTGAGGTGGCCTCTGACCATCAAAGATCTGGATAGCCTAGGAGTCAGGATTTAACCTAGAAGCCAGGATTTAACCTAGAAACCAGGATTTAACCT
Organism: Tychaedon coryphoeus; assembly: GCA_013398595.1. Classification (NCBI taxonomy): domain Eukaryota; kingdom Metazoa; phylum Chordata; class Aves; order Passeriformes; family Muscicapidae; genus Tychaedon; species Tychaedon coryphoeus. The sequence goes on along the minus strand of WBND01000201.1, from coordinate 152,816 downwards.
AGAACTCTGGGCTCCACCACCCCAGCCTTTCCCAAGGAGCCTTTTCCCTCCTTTCCCTGGTGGATGTGGCCACTGCAGCAAGCCTTACTGAGGCCGGGCCGGTGCACCTCCCGCACAGTGTGGGTCATTCCAGCCTTGTAGCCCAGGAAAGCTGTCAGGTGGACTGGCTTGCTGGGGTCATCCTTGGGCCAGGCCTTCACCTTGCCTCGGTGCCGGCGGCTCCGTTTGTGGGGCAGGAAGCCCAGGTGGCCGTGCCTGGGAGCGGAGAACTTGCGGTGGGACTGCGGAGAGGAGCAACAAAGGGAGGCTTCACTGTCAGCTCCCCGGGAAATGGGGTAAAGGGAAACACAACAGAAACACAGCAAAAATACCCCCGCTTTGAGATGGGAATGACACAGAGATTCTGGGCTCTTCCCTGAGTTGTAACAGGGCAGGATTTTGTTCAAGCTTCTGTCATGTACATGGAAAAATGGCATAGAATACTGGAATGGTTTGGGGTGGGAAGGACCTTAAAGTCCTTAAATCCCAAACACCTTCCACCATCCCAGGCTGCTCCAAGCCCTGTCCAACCAGGCCTTGGATGCTTCCAGGGATTCAGGGGCAGCCACAGCTTCTCTGGCACCCTGTGCCAGGGCTTCTCCACCCTCACAGGGCAAGGATTTCTTCTTAATACCCATTCTAAATCTATTCACTGACAGTGAATTTACTAAACTTCTGGACAAATTATGCCACTTAAAAAACTTAACATAATCTCCCTCCTTCAGCTTCTGAAGGAGTTTGGAGGAGAAATACATTCTTTACTAGGTCTGTCCTTCTGTGCTCTTAGTGATAACAATTTATTTTGTATCCTGTAGCACCAAAAAGGCCTGCTTTGGAATTCCTGGGCTTCGTGTCATCAAGGCAAATGGCACAAAACAAGCACAGCCAAGGAAAACAGGGGAAAGGATGCCCAAAGGAATGGGTAACAGGAACATGCACAGGCTCTAAAGGCACCTTGAAAGCCAAATGAGGAGAGATAAATACATAAACCTCAACCACAAGCAGCGAAGGGTTAGTCCTGCACCCACTGCAGTTTTAGGGCAGCTCAGATCAGTCGCAGCACTCAGCTGTGCTTTGCACCAAGCTCATTTTCCAGCCTGAGTGGAGCTCTGAGGGTTCTGACCCCATTGCAGCGGCACCACCAGGAGCAGAGCCCAGCCCTGCTCGCCGACCCTCGCCCACCAGCGACTCCAGCAGAGCTGTACCAACCATGGGACGTCTTCAGCCCGGGGCAGCAGCAGAGAGAGGCTGTCAGGGAGTGCCTCCCCAGATTAATACTTAAGATGGGTATGGGTCTGAAGACACAAATTTAGCCGCTCGCTTCACCCGCTGCGATATTCATTTCATTCCTGGCAGGTTGGACACGACAGTTGTGGTGTGATAAAGGTCAGTTGCTGCTGGCTCAGTTTACGCTCTCCCTCCTGAATAACTCTGATGTGAATGGCAGGAATTAGGGCAGTTTCCTGAATTAGGGCAGTTTCCGAAAGGGCTACCCCACACCCAGAGCTGTGAACACCTGCACCAGGTACCCCCAGCACAGACTGAAAATCTGTCTGCCCAGGCTTTGTGATTCTGACCGGAAAAGAGATCGAGACAATACATCTCGGAATTACAAAACTGTTTGGATTGGAAGGGACTTTAAAAATCATCCAGTCCCAACTGGTGCCATGGGCAGGGACACCTTCCTCAGGTGAGAGGGGCCCTCAGCCCTGCATGTCCCTGTGTGCAAGGCCCAGGCTCTGCTTTGGGGCCCAGAAATGGCACCAGAGGAACGGGCAGGGACTGATCCCAGGAGGTTCCACCTGGACATGAGGCAGAACCTTGTCCCTGTGCACTGACTGAGAACAGATCCCAGAGAGAAGGTGGAGTCTTGCTCACCGGGGATATCCCAAAGCCATGTGCTCACTGTCCTGTGCCGCGTGCTGTGGGATGGCCGTGCTAAGCAAGGAGGTGGGACAGACGCGATATATTGTGGGTTCCCCCAACCCAACTCATCCCGTGGCTCTGGGATCCCCTCACGGAGGAGGGACGCGCGGACTACAACTCCCGGCGTGCCCCGGGGCCGCCGCCATGTTCAGCGCCCGGCCCCCTCAGGGGTCGCCGCCATATTCCCGTGCTCCCGCCCCCTCAGGAGTCGCCGCCATCTTTCCGCGCCGCCGCCGCCGCCGCCGCGATGCCGGAGGATCATGACTGGGAGGCGTACAAGGTGCCACCGACCCGCACCCCTGTCTCTGAGAGGACCACGTCGGTGCCCAACCCCGTCAACTACTTCCAGACCGCTTTCAACTATGTCCTCGACGCGCCCGTCACCTTAGTCCGAGGTACCGGCGGGACGAGACCACTCCCCCCGTCCCCACGTCCCTCTCCCCGGGGGAGATGAGCAGCGACGCGGGAACGGGGTCATCGGGATGGGCACACTGGGACACGGGGCAAAGGCGTGAGGACACGGGCACCTGGACAGGCAAAGGGCACACGCAAGGGCACAGGGACACTGGCTCTGACAGCAACAGCACGGGCAGAGGGACAGGGACACAGGACATTGACAAGAACACAGCATGGACAAAGGGATAGGACAGGTTGAGGAGACACAACATGGACACAGGCAGACATGGACAGGGGACACACAGTAGGACACAGCATGGGCACACGGACATGGGACACAGACAAGAACACAGTATTGATAGTGGGGCAGGGACATGAGACACAGCATGGACACTGGGACAGATAGAGGGACATCAGGACAAGGGACGCAGCTCGGACACTGGGAGAGGTGCAGGGGATACAGGGACACAGTAACACACTGTGGACAGGACATGGCACGCAGCACAGAGGGACAGACACACAGCTGGGCATGAGCTGGACACAGGAATGGCGCTGCTGCTGCTGCCTGGGAAGGCGGCACTGGGCAGTGCCAGCGCAGGGGCTGCGCTGCCCCTCGGAGCTAGGTGTGTGACCAGGCTGTCCCTGCAGAGTGGATCGAGAAGTGGCAAAGCAGGAACAAGTTCTACTACTACCACCAGAAGTTCCGCCGTGTGCCTGACCTGAGTGAGTGCCTGGAGGGTGACTACGTGTGCTACTATGAGGCCGAGGCTCAGTGGAGGAGGGACAGGTATGGCTGCCCCTGGACTGTCCCCAGGTGAGGTCACAGCAGAGCACACGGCTCTGGGACCTGCAGCATTTTGGTGGGTGCTGAGGCAGCACCTCCAGCCCACCCCATTACACATCAGTGTCCTGCTGTCCCTGCAGCACATCTGGGCATGGTGGCATTAGGGACCAGGATGCTGAAAATCCCAGAGCTGGCATTGCACAGGGTGTCCCCACCCCTTGGTTCAGCTTTTCTGTCATCTCGTGGCTGCTGTTGCATTCCTTGCCATCTTTCCCACAGGATGGTTGATCAGCAAATCGTGGAGATAGTCCGGGAAAGGCTGGCTGCATGCAAGCAGAGGGAAGGGCCCAACCAGTTCCAGAACTGCGCCAAGGAGATGGAGCTGCTGGCACAGGTCACCAAGGCCTACCAGGACAGATGTGAGTGTGGCAGCAGCACAGAGGGAAAGGGTTCTAAACCCAGGGAAGGGGGGTCTGACACCACATCCCACATTGTCAGGGAACAGAGGGCTGTGGGAGGCACTGCTCAGGCATTTCCTTTTTTTCAGACGGTGATCTGGGTTACCATGGCAGTGCACGGACATGCCTGATGAAGCAGAAGCACAGGATGATGGAGGAGAGGAAAGCAGCACAGGAAGAGCAGCAGAGCTAAAACAACTCCTCCCTCCATGGTGCTGGTTGGTATCCAAGTGCATGTTGCTTCCTTGACCTCTGGTGGTGTTGCCTACACAATAAACACACACCTCTACAGTTGGGATCTGTATTCATTCTTTGAAGAGCTCTGCAAGCCCTCAGCTCCATGCACTTGGGACTGTCAGAATTTGGGTTTGCCCTCTGGACCTCTTCCTGTTCTCCATGAACCACCAGAACACTGAGTATGCTTCTCTGCCCTGGCTCTGAACTCCCTGAGTAAAGATGATGTGCCCCTGAAGTGCCCAGGCGGGACAGAGCTTGGAGCAGCATTGTCTAGTGGAAGGTGTCCCATGGCAGGAGTTGGAACTGGATGAGCTTCCAGGCCCTTTCCAGCCCAACCCATTCCATGGTTTAACCCCCCTGCCCCAAGCATCAACCCCCCATCACACCAAGCAACGATTCCTGGTTCTCTGATCCTTTATTCTCGTATAAAACTCGCTTAGGTGGTGGCCACAGCGGCTGCCTGGGTCCTCTGCACCGACACTCTCGTGTGGGTCTTGGCCAGATGATCAGTGAACTCCTGCAAAAAACATCAGCACTGGGTTATTCCCTCAAACCCCTCTCACGGCTTCCTCAGCACCACTTCCCATCCTTGCTCTGCACTGGGCCTGGGGTAGGTTGCTCAACTTTACAGCTACCAAATCTTTGTGTAATCAGAAATCTAAATTTTAGGGGCAAGAAGGGTAAGATTTGAGCTGCAAGTTACCAAAATGCTCTTACCTGGTAAGGAGACTTGGTGAAGACAGTCTCTTTCCAGAGGTCAGGAGTCAGGTAGCTGTAGGTTTTGGAGATGGCATCGAAGGTGGCTTTAGCTGCAGAGAGATGTCACTGCCTGTCAGACACTGCTGCAGAACCAGCCCGCTGATCCAACACACAGCTCCAAAATACCCCCCAGTTACAAAAATGTGGAATTTTGAAAGGACCAGGGAGACCATGGCAGGGCCTCTCTGATGAACCCACAAAATTCAGGTTTCTGTCTCTCTCCATTTACGACAATTACACTACAGGACACAAGTGCAATCGCGCAGATTGGGAGATTCGGGACAGCTCTAAAGTCCCACATTTCTGGGGTTACCTTTGACACAACCTGCACTGCCAGCAGAAGCTGTGGCTTCTGCTTCACTGCTGGGGGCACAAACCTCTGTAAAACGGAGGTGCTGTGCCCCATCAGTGACAAAAGTGGCCGGAAGCTCTGTGCCAGCCCCAGACTCACCAAAGTTGCCGAGGGTGGCCGTGCAGCCCCGCGCTGACGTGTAGCAGTCATCGATGCCAGCCATCATCAGCAGCTTCTTGGGGACAGGGGCGGACACGATCCCGGTGCCACGGGGAGCCGGGATCAGACGCACCAGCACGGAGCCACAGCGCCCGGTGACCTGCGGGGACACAGCGGCTCACAGCCCCAGAACACAGCCCCCAACAGCCCAGGGCCAGGCCAGCGGGGACACGCACCTTGCAGGGCACCGTGTGCGGCTTCCCGATCTTGTTGCCCCAGTAGCCGCGTCGCACGGGCACGATGGACAGCTTGGCCAGGATGATGGCCCCGCGGATGGCCGTGGCCACCTCCTTGGAGCACTTCACCCCCAGCCCCACGTGGCCGTTGTAGTCCCCGATGGCGACAAATGCCTGCAGGAACAAGAGTTTTGGGTACTCTGTGGTGTGTGCTCAGAACTCACAGCTCACCCCCAAACCTCACGCACAATTCTTGAAATCCATTTTTCCCCTCAGAGTTCATCCTTCAGTCAGAATCAGCTAAGATTAAAGCACTGGGATTCAATTCCCTGCTGCAGCCTCACTCTGGTCAGAACTTTTCATGATTTCCCAACAGCATTCCCTCTTTATACCCAAAACTTCTGAAAACCCAACACTGCTGTGCAAGAATGACTGAATTTTGCAGTGTCACAAGATTTTGCTTGAAAGGAAGTTTAAAAGTCTTGCAGTTCAACTTTTGGGCCAGTGCTGCTTCAAGGAACATCTGCACACATCACTGACACTTTAAAGTTAATACATTTAACAAACTACTAATGGTCCTCACAGCAAAGTATTTATTTACTGGATGTGATAGCGAAAGGGATTTGGAGTGAAGTTGTGAACAGGAGGATCCAGAATAACAGGATTACCTTGAACCTGGTACGCTGCCCAGCACGGGTCTGTTTCTGCACAGGCATAATCTTCAGCACCTCATCCTTCAGCGAGGAGCCCAGGAAGAAATCGATGATCTCTGACTCCTGCAAGAGTCAGGCACTGAGCACACAGAAATCATGGAATCCTGGAATGGTTTGGGTTGATAGGGACTTCAAAGGGCAGATAATCCACCCCCTCCCAAGGGCAGGGACACCTTCCACTATCCCAGGGTGCTCTAAGCCCCGTCCAACCTGGCCTTGGACACTCCCAGGGATCCAGGGGCAGCCACAGCTTCTCTAGGAATCTAATCCAGGGCCTCATCACCTTTACAGGGAACAATTTCTTCCCAATATCCTATCTGACCATACCCCAAGTCCCTCTCCAGCTCTCCTGGAGGCTCTGGAAGGGGCTCTGAGGTCTTCCCGGAAGCTTCTCCCGGTGAACAACTCGTGCTGTCCCTGCCTGGCTCCACCCCTTGAGAGCATCTCCCTGGCCCATCACTTCCATATCCACAGCAACTCACCTTGATGGGCAGCGAGAAAAGGTAAATCTCCTCAAGAGACTTGATCTTCATATCTTTGACCAGACGGCCGAGTTTGGTGACAGGAATCCACTGGCAGAGAAATCCATGGACAAGAGTCACCAGGTGCCAGCAGCCGCCGGGAGCCGGCTCTGCTGCCCCATCCTCGGGGCTGGCAGCACCCCCGTCCCCGGTCCCCACTCACCTCCTTATCCTCGGCTTTACCTCCGCGGGCCCCGCGGCCTCTTCCGCGGCCTCTCCCGCGGCCACGGCCGCGGCCCCGCAGCCCAGTCCCGAATCCACCGCGGAAGCCCCCGCGGGCCGCTCCTGCTCCTCCCGCAGCACCGGCGTCGTCCGCCATTTGCTGGAACAAAGCGGGACATCAGGCGGGCCGCGGCGGGCGCGGATGCCGCCGGATGGGCCGGACCGCCCCGTGCCACCACCACCGCTCCCGCCATACTTACGTGATCTCTCAGCGTAGAAGGCCGCGCGACGGCCAAACTCGGTATTTATAGTGCGCGGGCATCTCGCGAGAGCAGCGCCTGCCCAGCGAGCTGAATGAGGAATACACGGCAGGCTGGAATGACCGATTTATGATAAATTATACAGAGTACGGGGCGGCAGCGTCAGGCAGTGTCAGCCCAGTAAGATGAATGAAGAATACACCGCAAGCTAGAACGAGCAATTTATGATAAATTATACAGAGTGCGGGGCAGGCGAGGCTCCCGGGAAAAACGGGCGCGCACGGCCAGAGCCCTCAGAGAGCGTCGGGGCTGCGGTAGGTGAGGAGGTGTGCGTACTTTGGTGGGAGGGCACTGCTGCATCTGCTTAATTGCGTGCGCCTTTAGCCTTTCTAAAGCTCTGCTGGGAAGTGGTTATGGCGCTGCCCGGCCGGGTGGGGTGCAGGGAGCGTCCTGGGAAGGCGCTCCGGGGGCCGCGGTAGCGCCCGGCGCGGTCTGAAAATCATTCTGGGTCTGCTGTGGCCCCGGGTGAGATAACGGCGCCCATAGCATCGGGAACATTAAGCTTATTGCCCATGGTTGTGTGTGGGCAATGAAACCCATGTTCCCATAAGCCCCGTGCCCGGGGGGTACCGAGAGTGAGGGATTCTAGGGGCTGTTTCTCAGAGTTTTCCTTTCCTGTTGCAGGTGCCGTTCCCGGCCGCTGAGAGCCACTTCCATGGCGATCCCTTTCCCGGAGGAGCTGAGAAGAGCAGGGGATGCTGTGATGGGCGGGGACATTTGAGTCACAGCTGAAAACGACTCGTTTTGTATTTTGATGTGCAATAAAAGATTAAATGCTTAAAACATAAACCGTCTCTCGTCTTTGCAATTGCCAAAAGTCGTGCTTTAAGCTGTGGTGGGACCCGGCAAGTCGCTTCCTTGGGGCGGGGAGGGGCAGTTCTGGTGGAGAACACTCTGGATCGCGTTGAAGACGCAGCGCAGGACGTGCCCCGGGCCGCGCTGCCGCCGCTTTCACGGACGAACGGGGAATTTTTATCCCGTGCTCCGGAGCTCGCGCCCCGCGTGGCGCGGGTGGCACCCCTCGCTGACGTCACTGGAGGGGCCGGAAGTATTCCCTCACTTCCCGGAAGTTGCGCCGGAAGCACGTGGGCCGCAGCCATGGCGGACACGGACGCGGCCGCCGCCACCCCCACCCCCGTGCGCTTCAAGAGCAAGTGAGGGACCGGCGGGACCGGGCTGGGGCTGCGGGGGCGAGTGAGGAGAGGGCTGGGCTGGGCCGGGCCGGGCCGCGCGACCGGAGCCCCCGGGCCGCCGCCACTCCCGCCGCTCCGCTTTAACGGGGCCTTTCCGCGCATCTCTTTCCCTTCCAGCTACGCCGCGACACGAAAGATCGAGCCGTTCTACAAAGGAGGACGAATCCAGGTAATCCCGGCTCTGGAGGGACTTTTGGGAATGTCGCCCCTCCTGGCTCTAACGTTGCTGTTCCCAATCTCTTTTCTCCAGATAAGCCGGGATGGGAAGTTCATGTTCTGCCCCAGTGGGAGCAAAGTCAACGTCATCGATGTGGAAACGGGAGCGCTCCTGCACAGCCTCCAGCAGGTGACGGGGATCGGCCTCTCTTGAGTGTTTTCCGAGGCTCCCGGAGGGTTTTCTCACTGTGGATGTGAAGCTCCCGGGAGTGAGGAGTGCAAGGAGGGTGGGAACGGACCTGAACACAGGTTTTGGGTGGTCCCTGAGCTGTGTTCGGTGTCAGCGGAGCCGCGTGGAGAAGGGAGCTCTCAGATCTCTCTAGGGATGCTTTAACTGTGGGATTTCCCTTCTGTTTTCCCAGGATGAGGAAGAAGATGTCACAGCATTTGTGCTCAGCCCTGATGATGAGGTGCGTTTGTGCTGGGGGCTGTGAGCAGTCTGGGACAGACTGAGCCAGGAATGGGGGGAATTTTGGGGTGTCTGTGCAGGGCCGATGATCTTTGTGCATCTCTTCCAACTGGGGATATTCCATGGTTCTATTCCACACCCCGTGTGTTTCTGAGATCCCCCTGCAGCCTTCTCAGGCCCTTCCCTGTGGGTCAGACTCAGAGCTGCCCAGAGCCTGAGCTCCAGCAGCAGCTGCTTGTGCTGTGCGAGACCAGCAGAACCCAAACCCCATCAGTGAGTCTGTGGTTATGATAGCTGTGAGAGGCTGACCTGGAACAGAGGCTGGGTAGAGTTAAAGGAATAAAGTAGGGATTTATTAAAAAGTATTCACCTTGGGCAGTACAACAGCTTGGTCGAGGCTGCACTCAAAATAAATGACGGTCATGAGTTTTCACACTTCTGTAAGTTTTGGTCCATTTCCATATTGGGGCTGATTGTCCAATTCCAGCTCCAGGTCCTGCAGTCCCATCCTCCCAGATTCTCTCCTCAATTCGCTGCTGTTTGCACTTTTTGGGCCTGATGCAGTAAAGGTGGCTGTAAAAGGATTGTTTTGTGTGACTGACTGTGAGGAGAACTTGCTGACTCTTGATATGAAGTTCAGAGTTATACACCAATGCAGTGCAGAATCTGGAAGACAAACCTGAAGGCATCAGCTCATGGAGCTTCCCTGTGTCCCAGGTGCTGGTGACGGGGAGCCGGGCGCTGCTGCTGCGCCGCTGGCGCTGGCGGGAGCCCAGCTGTGAGCGCACCTGGCGAGCCGTGCACACCGCGCCCGTGGCCACCATGGCCTTCGACCCCACGGCCACCCTGCTGGCCACAGGTACCCACCTCTGGCACAGATGGCATTTCCTGCTCCTGGAGAAGCTCCTGAGGCCAGGAGAGGTTCAGAGCCCCGGTGCTGTGCTCAGTTTGGGGGTCTGGACTTCCCACTGTCTCCTCCAGAGTTCACTCCCTGTGTCCTTCTCTTCCCAGGTGGCTGTGACAGCACCATTAAGATCTGGGATATGGTCAAACACTACTGCACACACAACCTGAAAGGATCCTCTGGAGTGGTACAGTAAGGACCAGTCCTGCTTGTCAGTCCCTGGCTGAGCTGGGATATTGGGATTGATGTGGAATTCTTGGAACAGGAAGGTCCATTCCAAGCAGGTTCTGGGCTCTTCCTGGTTTTTGGGAGCAGGATTAAGGCTGATTCTGTCCAGAGAGTTTGGTCAGGAATTTTCATGGAATCATAGAATTGTTGGGCAGGGACACTTTGCACTACCCCAGGATGCTCTGAGCCCATCCAAGCTGTCCTGCTGTGGGATGTGCATTATTTCAAGGTTGGGTGGTTTATTCCTGTCCTGTCTCTCTCCTCCTGCCCAGCCTGGTCGAGTTCCACCCCGACATCTCCCGCCTGCAGCTCTTCTCCTCCTCCATGGATTACAAAATCCGCATCTGGGACCTGAGCTCCAGCAAATGTGTGGCACTGCTGGATGGGCACTTCAGTGCTGTCACCTCACTGGCGTTTGCAGATGGGAACACCCTCCTGAGGTACCTCCTGGCTGGGCTTTCACCTCCAGCCACTCACCTCCTGAAGGACTGGGGGATACTGGAGGGTCTGGGCAGGTTCTGCTGGGAGGGGAAGGGGTGGTGCAAGTGCTCAGTGGGCATCAGCACCTCTGCATTGGAATCATGGAATGGTTTGGGTTGGAAAGGACCTTAAAGCCCATCCACTGCCATGGGAGGGACACCTTCCACTGTCCCAGGGTGCTCCAAGCCCCATCCAACCTGCCTGTGTTTCTGGGAGTATCCTGTGCTGGCACAGGGAATGCTGCTGCTCTCTCTCCCATGGCCTCTCCAGAGAGGTGCTGAACTCCCACAGTGCCAAATTTACACCCAGACCCAAGCTGAACTGATTTAGCTAAAACTGAGCTTTTCCTTTGCAGCTCTGGCCGTGACAAGATCTGCATGGTCTGGGACCTGGACACCAGGCAGAGCAAACGAACTGTCCCTGTGTATGAGGTGAAACTGCTTTCTGTTTCTTCCTTTGAGATCCTCTGTAGTTTCTAGGCCATGGTCCCCCTCTTTGGGGTCTGTATGTTGTGAAATCAGGTTTCTCTCCCTTCCCAGGGGTTTTCAGCTCTGGTTCTGTGCCTCTCTGACTCTTGCAGACTGTGGAAGCCGCTGTCTTGTTGCCTGAAGAGGGAGATTTCTCTCAGCTGGGTGTGAAGAAACAAGGGCTACACTTTGTCACAGCTGGCAGCAAAGGTGAGTGTCACTTCTGGAGCCTCAAGGGTGGCACTTCAGTCACTTCACTGCTGTCATTGCTGGGCTGTGTGACCTCCATGTGGCAGAAGCCTTGGGTGGGGAGCAGAGCCTGCTCCTGCCTTCCTTGGGCAGGAGTCGATGAGCAGTATGGAACAGGCACAGTCTGATCCACTTAATACTCAAACCCATTTATCTCTATTTTCAAAGTCAATGAGTTTGATTTTCACAGAAGAAGCAAAACGTTGCGGTTTTTCCAGCCACTGCATCCTGCCCAGTCTTGCCCTGGAGCCGTGTGGCTTCTACCACTGGTTTGGATGATATTCCTTGGACTGTGTAAAGCAGTGGCTCTGCCATGACTTCTCCTGTTTTTCCAGGCATGCTGAGGGTGTGGGAGGTGGCCACAGCTGCCTGTGTGCACACCCAGCCCGTGCCCTTCGCGCTGCAGGAGGAGCCCAGCGAGCGCAGCCTCTCCCAGTGCCAGTTTGTTCCTGCCAGGAATGAGATCCTCACCGTGTCCATGGAGCACAACATCATCTTCTATGATGCTCAAACCCTGCAGCTCAGGAAGCAGGTGACAGCCCTCAGCCTCCTTTTCCCTTTATCCCTGCTCCAGGATCAGCTCTGCTGCTGGAAGAGCTTCGCCCAGGGGTGCCCTGGGCTCCAGCCTGGTCTGGAATTGTTCCATGGGGCCAGAGAATTCCATGGTTTGGGGGAGTTTGCCAGGAGACCAACACAGGAACAAGGAGGCAGAACAGGCTTAGCCAGAAATGGCTCCTGTGTGTAGAAATGACACCCAGTGTGAAATGAGAACCAGTCATTGCCACCTTCTCCTCCAGCTGCCTTTTCCCTCTTGGACTGTTCCCATTGCAGCTCGCAGGATACAACGAGGAGGTTCTGGATGTGAAGTTCCTGGGCCCTGGTGACTCTCACATTGTTGTGGCCACCAACAGCCCCCAGCTGAAAGTGTTTGAGCTGGCAACATCCCACTGCCAGATCCTGTATGGCCACACAGGTGAGTGACAGGCTCAGGGACTGGGGGATGTGTTCCAGATCTGTCCCCTGTCTCATTAACTGAGCTCATTAAGCACTGGGCTCATTAACTCACCCCTTTCTGTTGTCCCATCTCAGCATTGCTCTGCACCCACCAGCTTTTATTTCTTCTATTTAGAAACAATCCTGGCTTTGGATGTCTTCAGGAAAGGCCTGATGTTTGTCACCTGTGCCAAGGTGTGTCACTATTCTCCATTTAATGAAACTCTTCATTCCTAGTGATCCTTGTGGGCAAAATTAGATTGCTTTTGGAACTCCAGACAGGGCTTTTTGTTCATACAATCCCTGTCTGCTGCATGCCCCAAATACAAGGTTCTCCCACTATCACTTTTTAAGATTGTCCCTGGGAAAATTGGTTGTATTTTATTGGCCTGGAGGAGATGTTTCCTTCTCCAAACATGCTGGTCTGGTGTTGGAGTTCAGAAAATGTGTTAGTGTGAGAATGATGGGGGGAAAAGGTGCCAAGAGCCCTGATATACCCAAAAATAAAGCTGTGATACAACCAGAAATAAACCTCCACGCTGGAACCCCAGAGCAGGGGCTGATGTTGTCACCTGCTGTGACAAAGGTGAAGGTTCAAGCTGGAACATCAGAGACCAGCTGGGCTCAGGGATGTGATGAAAGCACAGGGAGCTGCTGTCTGCCCAGAAAACAGAGGCATTTGTGTCCTTTCCCTGCAGGACAGGAGCGTGCGGGTGTGGCGCATGGGCAGGGCTGGCAGGGTCACCTGTGTGGGGCTGGGCCTGGGCCATGCCCACGGCGTGGGCGCTGTCACCTGCTCCAGGTAACACACACTGGGGGAGGGAGGGGAATGTCCTGCTGGGTGCTCTCCCCCTCCCAGCTGTGCTGCTTCCCATCCCTGCTCCCAGCTTCTTGCGGTGCCCGAGTGGGAAGGGATCATGGGATGATTTGGGTTGGAAGGGGCTCAAATCTCGTCCAGTGCCACCCCCTGCTATGGGCAGGGACAGCTCCCACTGGCCTTGGATACTCCCAGGGATGGGAGGGCTCTGAAATGAGAGAGTTTGGAAAGCCATGAAACCACTTTTCCACATCCCAGCAGTGGCTGAGTGTGGAGATGTCAGCCAGGGAGAAGAAACAGAATTCTTTCCCTGCACTCGATGGTTCCATTCCTTTCAGGATGAAGGAAAGCTTTATAGTGACCAGCAGCCAGGACTGCACCATCAAGATCTGGAACATCCCAGAATCTCTCACTTCCAAAGCAAAAGCAGCCTTGATCTCCAGTCCAGAGCCCCTCCATGCCAGGGTGACTGAAAGGGGCCATGACAAGGTACAGCTCCACCTGATCTTTCAGTGCTTCAGTCTCCCTCCTGTGCTGCAGCCTCTGCTTGCTCTGTGCCCCACAGCCAGAGCTGAGGCCTGACCCTCTTTCTCCTCCTCTTGTGGCTTCCCCAGGACATCAACAGCGTGGCAGTGTCCCCCAATGACAAACTGCTGGCCACGGGCTCGCAGGACCGGCTGGCCAAGCTCTGGTCCTGCTCCGACTGCTCCCTGCTGGGGGTTTTCTCTGGCCACAAACGTGGCATCTGGTGTGTGCAGTTCTCCCCTGTGGATCAGGTCTTGGCCACCTCCTCAGCTGATGGCACCCTGAAGCTTTGGGGACTTCGGGATTTCAGCTGCCTGAAGGTGATGAGAACTTTGCCTCTTGCCCTGGGCAAAACCTTGGGGTTTGTTAAGGATCCTTCAAAAATTTGGAGCTTCTTTCTTTGGGCTTTATGAGGAAATTGGATCCTTTTTTGCCTCTCTGAAGGCCTGGCACTGCTGAGCCTCCTTTTTGTTTTGCAGACCTTTGAAGGCCACGATGCCTCAGTGCTGAAAATCATCTTTGTGAGCCGAGGGGCTCAGCTGCTCAGCAGGTTTGTGCCTGCCCAGGGATGTGGGGAGATTCCAGAATTAAGGGAATAGCTGAGCTCAGGAGCAGTCTTGTGTCCAAAGAATCTTTGGGAAGGTTTATAGCAAGATGCCATATTTAGGCCAGGCTTTTTGTAGAGGTTATTTTAATCTTCCTCTTCTGCAGTTGTTCCATGGATTCCATGTGGCTGCTGTGGCATTGCTGGGTTGGGACAAACACAGTAGACAAAGCTAAGGGTGCATCTTGCCCTCCACATTTTGGTTAATTCTGCTCCTGTTTGGAAGGAACTGGGATGGGACAAGTTCATCTGATGTTCGAGGTGGGACAGAGCAAGAATGGATCTGTCCAGTGATTCCTTCTGTTGTGTTTCTCTTCCAAAAGTGGATCTGATGGTCTCTTAAAACTCTGGACAATTAAAACAAACGAGTGTGTGAAAACATTAGATGGTCATGAAGATAAAATCTGGGGCCTTCACTCCAACAAGAAAGATGACATGGTTGTGACAGCCTCCAGTGACTCCTGCATCACCCTGTGGCAGGTACAGCACAGGGGTTGGTTCCTCCCTGGGTCAATAATTGGGGGTATTGGAAAGCTCAGGGTCTCAGTGCCTTGTTTTCCATGTGTTCTCCTTGGCTGCAGTTTGAAATTAGGCCAACAAAGCTGCTCTTGGGGTGTGGGAGTATTTTTTAGCCACCTTGTATTTCCCAAGAGCAGCAGATGAGCCCCAGCACTGGAGTTTTGGTGGGAAGGTGGAAATTGCTGGATTTAACATTTAAATTACTTGACCTCAAGATTTTGCTGCAGAAGTTGGTCTCCACATCATTTGATGGCTAAATCAAAACTCTTCTGTATCAAAGCAGGATTTGATAAAGTTTTATCCTGTTGTTTTTTTTTTTAATAGGATGTGACTGAAATTGAGGAGAAAGAAGCACAGGCTAAACAGGAGGAGCAGATTATGAAGTGAGTATTTTTATTTATTAAATAAAGAGCTGTGAAAGGCAGACTTTGCAGTGGTACTGTCCACACTTGGAGCCATCATCTCCACCTGATCCCAATATTGGAGTGAGGGAATTGATGAATTTATTGACGCGCACCACAAACTTCTTAACTGTTATTGCCAAATCTGCTGCTTTGTGTGTAATTTGGGTTTTTTCCACCACCCAAAGATTGGTCTCACTCTTGCCCCAATTTGTTTTCCAGAGAGCAAGAGCTTTCTAACCTCCTCCATGAGAAGAGGTACCTCAAAGCTCTGGGCTTGGCCATCTCCCTGGACCGGCCACACACGGTGCTGACAGTGGTCAAGGGTGAGTCCAGCCTGCTCTGAAGCATTTCCTGCCCTTTCTTCTTTCCTGGACACATTTTCCAGCTAATTCAGAGCTCCAGTAATTAGTCTGAAAGGCTCAGTTTTCCCTAAGTGACCTCACCCAGGGTGTTCCTGCTCTCTTTTCTCTCTCCAGCCATCCTGAAGGAGCCTGAGGGGAGGAGGCACCTGGAGGAGAACATTGCTCGGCTCCGCAAGGATCAGAAAGGTGTGTGGCAGGAGAAAAGTGCTGGCAGAAGGTCAGGGGCTTCTTCTCTTACCTGAAATGAGAATCCTGCAATCCTGGAATGGTTTGGGTTGGGAGATTGTGCAGTTCCACCCTCTGCCATGGGCAGGGACACCTCCCACCCGACCTTGGGCACTTGCAGGGATGGATGGGGAGCCTCAGTCACTGTGTGGGAGCTGAAGCTCTGTGAGAGCCCAGGGATGATTCCCAGTGTGGGCTGTGCTGTGTGCCAGCCTGGCCAGGCTTCCTTCCCCCACAGAGGCAGTGCTGGGGTTCCTGGTGACCTGGAACACCAACTCCAGAAACTGCCACGAGGCGCAGGCTGTGCTGGAAACGCTGCTGAAGCACGAGACACCCGACGACCTCCTGCAGTTCTCAGGAGTTAAATCTGCTGTGGAGTCCCTGCTGCCCTACACAGGTGAGGCACTCTGGGGACAGGGCTGGGCTGCAGGTGCTGGATCAGGGATCATGGCATAGTTTGGGGTTAGTAAATCCATACCTGCCATGGTAGGGTCACTTTCCACAATCCCAGGCTGCTCCAAGCCCTATCCAACCTGGCCTGGGACACTTCCAGGGATCCAGGAGCAGCCTCAGCTTCTCTGGGAATTCTATTCCATGGTCTCCCTACCCTCACAGGGAGCAATTCCTTCCCAATATCCCATCCATCCCTCCCCTCTGGCAGAGGAAGCCATTCCCTGTGTCCTGTCCCTCCATCCCTTGTCCCAAATCCCTCTCCAGCTCTCCTGGAGCCCCTTTAGTCCCTGGAAATCTCCCTGGAGCGTTCCCTTCTCCAGGCTGGACATTCCCAGCTCTCCCAGCCAGGCTGCACAGGCTGAGGCTGGGTCCTGCTGCCTCCCCTGCCCTGCCCTGTTTGTCTGAGCCCTTCCCTCCTTGCAGAGCGTCACTTCCAGAGGCTGAGCCGCCTGCTCCAGGCTTCCACCTTCATCGAGTTCATGTGGCAGAACATGAGGCTGGCAGATGTGGCCCAGCAGGACCAGGGGACTCTGTGACCCCCCCTCTTCCACCAAATTCTCTCTCCAAAAAGCCCACCAGGATGGCAGCTGGATTTTTAGTTCCTGTATTTTATAATAAATGTTTTAATTCCTAACCAAGTCCAGTATCTCTTCTCCTCAGGGATGAAAGAAAGGAAAAGGTCATTTCTTTGGCCAAGCTGGGGTTTGTGTTTTCACACCCTAAAGTTTCAGACTCACAAACAGCAGTTAGTTTGGGATAAAAAGGCAGAATGCCAACAAGCAGTTGGGATTTAAAGGATTCATGGAGCTGGGATCTTGCTTGGGCAAAGCAGTCTGGACCAAGGCAGGGGTCCTACCTGTGCCCAC
Organism: Tychaedon coryphoeus; assembly: GCA_013398595.1. Taxonomy (NCBI): domain Eukaryota; kingdom Metazoa; phylum Chordata; class Aves; order Passeriformes; family Muscicapidae; genus Tychaedon; species Tychaedon coryphoeus. The sequence continues at coordinate 135,900 of WBND01000201.1, read as the reverse complement.
ACCCAATTTAGCACCTGGGAGGGAGAGAAGCACAATTTAAATTCCCCAAATAGCAAATTTCAAAAGCATAAAAACACAAGCAGGCTTCAGAGATATTTACATGTATTTTATTCCATAGTCACAAATGTATAAAATTAAAGCGATACAAAACCTCATGAGTTCTTATAAAAATAATATACCTGGGAGAACAAGCACAATTAAAGCCATCAGTGTAGAGAAAAGTCTTAATTTCCCTATAACTCTTTTTCTAACTCATTTCTAGCAAAAGAGTTTAGGATTAGAAGTGTTGTTTCAGTAACTACCCAGTCCCCTGGAAAGAGGAATGTTTTGTCCATAAAAGTTCCCTGTTCCCATCCCCTGTTGGGACACAAGCTGTGACTCCCCTGGTTGTGTTCCTGTGCCTGCACAGACATGGCTGGAGGGAACAGGGATGAGGTTCCTCCCCAGCAGGTTTTTTATTCTCACAACCATTCAGCAGATCCAGCCCATTCTTTATTTCATGACCTCTCTACTAACCTATAAAAAAACATCCCCAAACCAACACCAAAAGTCAAAAAGTAAAAAACTGACCTCCCTCAGGTCTCTCCCAGGAGCTCCCTGGGGAAGCTGCAGCAGGAGTGGTGTGGATGTGGAAAGGACAGTCCCAAACCCTGAGAATGCTCAGGGAGGTGTGGATGTGGTTGTGTCCCTCAGGAAGGGACAATCCCAAACCCTGACTCTCCAGTGCTGCCCAGGGCTCCCAGGGGACTCCAGCAAGCAGGGTGCCAGGGCTGTCCCCGTGTGTATCTCCTGCCCAGGGACACTGGGGTGTCAGGGCTGTCCCTGTGTCCCCTGCCCAGGGACACCGGTTCCTGCCGGGGACGGGCAGGCCGGGCCGCGGCGCCGCTTGCTGCAGGGCGCGCTTGGTGACGGTGCTGCAGCGCTGCAGGATCTCGTGGGCCGAGGGCCGGGCTGGCACCTTGGGGACACCCGTGGCCAGCTCGGGGTCAGCGAGGGACAAGGAGGGCTCCACGAAGCCAGAGTCGCTGCTGTGGCTGGCACTGAGCTGCGGGGATTTGCTGCAGGGGGCCGGGCCAGCGGAGCTCCGGGCCTGCTCCACCTCGGGCAGCGACCGCGACAAGTCGGGTTTCCAGTCGCCGGCACTGCTGCTCCCCGAGCTCAGGGACGAGCTGTCCGAATCC